>CM066912.1:33776970-34111300 GCA_033964015.1 Scolanthus callimorphus | reverse complement strand
CTATATGATTATCTATTTGATTATCTATACGATTATCTATACGATTATCTATACGATTATCTATACGATTATCTATACGATTATCTATACGATTATCTATACGATTATCTATACGATTATCCATACGATTATCTATACGACTATCTAGAGGAATCTCTAGACGATTTCTATACGATTATCTAGACTATTATCTAGACCGATTTCTAGACGGTTATCTAGACGATTATCTAGAGGGTTATCTAGACGATTATCTAACGACTATCTATACGACTATCTATACGATTATCTATACGATTATCAAGACGATTATCTAGACGATTATCTAGACGATTGTCTGTACGATTATCTATGCGATTATCTATGCGATTATCTATGCGATTATCTAGACGATTATCTAGACGATTATCTAGACCGTTATCTAGACGATTATCTAGACGATTATCTAGAGTTTATCTAGACGATTATCTATACGACTATCTATACGGCTATCTATACGATTATCTAGACGATTATCTGGACGATTATGTAGACAATTATCTAGACGATTATCTATAAGATTATCTAGACATTATCTAGAGGATTTATCTAGACGGTTATCTAGACGATTATCTAGACGATTATCTAGAGGGTTTATCTAGACGATTATCTATACGACTATCTATACGATTATCTATACGATTATCTACGATTATCTAGACGATTATCTAACGATTATCTAGACGATTATCTATACGATTATCTGTAACGATTATCTATGCGATTATCTATGCGATTATCTAGACGATTATCTAGACGATAATCAAGCGTGATTATCGGGCGTGTTCTGTTGGAAAAGATTCACTTTGGGGTTTATGATTATCTAGATGATTATCTATATGATTATCTAGACGGTTATCTAACGATTATCTAGACGATTATCTAGACGATTATCGACGATTATCTAGACGATTATCTAGACGATTATCTAGACGATTATCGGGCGTGTTTTCTGTTGAAAAAGATTCACTTTGGGCTAAGGTTTATGATTATCTATACGATTATCTATACACATCTATACGATTATCTATACGACTATCTAGACGACTATCTAGACGAGTATGTAGACGATTATCTAGACGATTATCTAGACGATTATCTAGACTTATCTAGACGATTATCTAGACGATTATCTAGACGATTATCTAGACGATATCTAGACGATTATCTAGACGATATCTAGACGATTATCTAGACGATTATCTAGACGATTATCTCTAGCGATTATCTAGACGATTATCTAGACGTAATCAAGCGTGATTATCGGGCGTGTTTCTGTTGGAAAAGATTCACTTTGGGGTAAGGTTTATGATTATCTATATGATTATCTAGATGATTTCTATATGATTATCTAGACGATTCTTAGACGATTATCTAGACGATTATCTAGACGATTATCGGGCGTGTTTCTGTTGAAAAAATTCACTTTGGGCTAAGGTTTATGATTATCTAAATATCTATATGATTATCTATACGATTATCTATACGATTTATCTATACGATTATCTATACGATTATCTATACGATTATCTGGACGATTATCTGGACGATTATCTGGACGACTATCTAGACAATTATCTAGACGATTATCTAGACGATTATCTAGACGATTATCTAGACGATTATGTAATGTAATGTAATGTAATGTAGTTTATTCCATCCTATTGCAGTATAATATGGATTACAGGAAGAGGTCATGATAAAAATACACCACTTAGAGACAAATACAAATAAATATATAACAATATACATTAATTCATTTCAAATGGGGGCCGTACTTTACGACACAAAGTTCTTGAATCTGTCCGTGTGGCAAAGTTGCGTTTTTGGACTGTGCCTGCCTGAGACTGTATTTGCTTAGAGGGCAAAGTAGTCTCCCTTTAATTAATTGTAAAAGGGGTTGGCCTTGTCCAACCTCGCCACAACTTGGAACAAAGACGATTATCTAGACGATTATCTAGACAATTATCTAGACGATTATCTAGACGATTATCTAAACGATTATCTAGACGATTATCTAGACGATTATCTAGAGGGTTATCTAGACGATTATCTATACGACTATCTATACGACTATATATACGATTATCTAGACGATTATCTGGACGATTATCTGGACGTTTATGTAGCAATTAGCTAGACGATTATCTATAAGATTCTCTAGACGATTATCTAGACGATTATCTAGACGATTATCTAGACGATTATCTAGACGGTTATCTAGACGATTATCTAGAGGTTTATCTAGACGATTATCTAGACGACTATCTATACGACTATCTATACGACTATCTATACTTTATTATCTTACGATTATCTAGACGATTATCTAGACGATTATCTGTACGATTATCTGTGCGATTATCTATGCGATTATCTATGCGATATCTGACGATTATCTAGACGATTATCTAGACGGTTATCTAGACGATTATCTAGACGATATCTAGAGGGTTATCTAGACGATATCTATACGACTATCTATACGACTATCTATATCGATTATCTAGACGATTATCTGGACTTTATCTGGACGATTATGTAGACAATTATCTAGACGATTATCTATAAGATTTCTAGACGATTATCTAGACGATTATCTAGACGATCTAGAGACGATTATCTAGACGGTATCTAGACGATTATCTAGACGATTATCTAGAGGGTTATCTAGACGATTATCTTACGACTATCTATACGATTATCTATACGATTATCTAGACGATTACTAGACGATTATCTAGACGATTATCTAGACGATTATCTATACGATTATCTATACATTATCTTCGCGCGTATCTATGCGATATCTATGCGATTATCTAGACGATTATCTAGACGATTATCTAGACGATTATCTAGAACGGTTATCAGACGATTATCTAGAGGGTTATCTAGACGATTATCTATACGACTATCTATACGACTATCTATACGATTATCTATACGATTATCTAGACGTTTATCTAGACGATTATCTGTACGATTATCTATGCGATTATCTAGACGGTTATCTAGACGATTATCTAGACGATTATCCATAGGGTTATCTAGACGATTATCTATACGACTATCTATACGACTATCTATACGATTATCTAGACGATTATCTGGACGATTATCTGGACGATTATGTAGACAATTATCTAGACGATTATCTATAAGATTATCTAGACGATTATCTATACGATTATCTAGACGATTATCTAGACGATTATCGATACGATTATCTAGACGATTATCTACACTACTGGCAAAAAGAAACGAGACAGAATTTCGGCGAATTTCGGTCATTGTTTAAGGCGATATTTCAGACGAAATTTCGGAGAGCTGAATTCCCGCTTCTGAAGCGAAATTTCGGCGAACGAATTTTCGGCGAGCGAATTTTCGGCACGCGAATTTTCGGCGCGCGAATTTTCGGCAGATGCTTTTGAATTTCGATGCAAATAAACCTCGATTCTCCCACGAAATGTACACTGCTCTTTGTTTGCGATCACAAAGCCCTGACAACTACAAAAAGACTCAGTACCTAGTTATTTGATTTCATTATAAGCGTGCTGCGTGCCGAGCTATGTAAATAATTATATTATACATGTATACTTGACAACTTCGAACTAGAATTCTTTGATGTTTATTCTCATAATGTTTATATACACAAAAGGTATAAAGCGATATATACAATTCAGACTTGTCAGTAAGCAGCAATCTTTCTAGTCCTCTCGAGTAACGTTCTTGCGGATGTTTTGGCACCGTTTTCCAATGCTGACTTTGCATTGCTCCCATAGTTTATCCATTTCAGCTGGAGTTCGGCAGTGATGCATGAAGGACTCCAACACTTCAGCTGTAAAAGAGTCAAAAGAACAGACAAACATTAAACTCCATGAAAAGTTAATTTTGTTCGCAAGAAACGGATGCCAAAACAGCAAACTACGACGAAGGGCTCACAACGCTCAAACATAAATCTCAACCATTGGTTGTTATTGTCCAGCAAACTACGAGGTTTTAACTGTTTAAACCGTGTTTAAACTCCTATACCAGCGATATACAAATATAAATATATTTCGTTGATAATCACTTGTTAGATAATTACCTCTAATTCCCATTAGCAGTGCTGTGTCTAAGGCCTCTAGGTCTGATCTGTTCCCACTAACTGTTGATCGGCCTAGCGTTTCTTTCGAGCACATCGCGTCTATAAATCGCAGAGCCATCTTTGTTGGTTTCGTTGCTGCTTTGCAGTAACGGTAGCTCTTCGTATCCATTCTCAAATCGGTTCCGCCGATACGAACTGCAGGTAGAAGGGAACTTGTCAAAAATGAGCGATATTCACGTATTTCTATTGATCTTGAAACCCGGAGAGTAAAGGTTTTGATTTTTGTGTCCATTATTTTCTTCCTACATTACAACTTTTAAGTTATTGAAATAACTTACCCCATTCGCCAATATCAGCCGTGGCACGTTCTGCACGCCAACGGTCGGTTGCGGCGTTGACCGGAGGGGACAAGCGAGCGATTAACTTGGGGCCTCACATTCTGCACGGCCATGGTCGGTTGCGGCTGCGGCCGGAAGGGGGTTGAAAACAGCGGGGTGGAAGACAGGCAGGAGGAGCAGCAGCTATGTTGTCAAGCTTTCCCATAATGACATCTAATTTGATTATCTAGACGATTATCTTGACGATTATGTAGACGATTATCTGGTCGATTATCTTGTCGATTATCTGGACGATTATCGTGACGATTATCTGGACGATTATCTGGACGATTATCTAGACGATTATCTAGCGTGATTATCTAGACGATTATATAGACGATTGTCTAGACGATTATCTAGACGATTATCTAGACGATTATCTAGACGATTATCTAGACGATTATCTAGCCTGATTATCGGGCGTGTTTCTGTTGGAAAAGATTCACTTTGAGCTAAGTTTTATGATTATCTATATGATTATCTATTTGATTATCTATACGATTATCTATACGATTATCTATGCGATTATCTATACGATTATCAATACGATTATCTATACGATTATGTATACAATTATGTATACGATTATCTATACGATTATCTATACGATTATCTAGACGATTATCTATACGATTATCTATACGATTTTTAGACGATTATCTAGACGACTATCTAGACGATTATCTAGACGATTATCTAGCGTGATTATCGGGCGTGTTTCTGTTGGAAAGATTCACTTTGGGCTAAGTTTTATGATTATCTATATGATTATCTATATGATTATCTATTTGATTATCTATACGATTATCTATACGATTATCTATACGATTATCTATACAGAACAGAACAGAACCTTTATTTAATTATAAGGCTCAGGGTAGCCCTTTCAGATTGAATAAAACAACCTGTTATCAATAGGAGCCCTGAGCACTAATACACATCTACAATATAAAACATATATAAATACGTAATATAATTATGAATTGATAAAACTATATATGATTAAAAATCTAATAATGATTAAAAATCTAATAATTATATATATATATAAAGTTATTTAGAAAGTTTATTAAAAACGGTACAGCCATAAAAAGAGAAAGACCTTTTTGCAACTTCAATCCTAACAGCCGGGAAATGCAGCAAATTGCGTTGCCTTGTAGTGCGCGCGTATATGGCACTGTTAAACTGAAAATAGCTCTTAAAATACTGTGGGCAACGCCCCTCAATGCATTTTTTGACAAGATTAAATACATGACTCTGGCGCCTTTCCACTAGAGTTGGCCATTTAAGTGATTCCATAGCAGGGAAACTGCGGCTGGTTCGCGCTACAATTCTACCTGCGCGCTTCTGTATGTTTTCGAGATTTTGACTATTTACCTCACCGCAGCAGCCCCACACACTATCACAGTAATCTAAAATGGTCATATGAGAGTCGTATAGATAACATTCGCACTGTGAGTAGTCAAATTGCCACGAAGACGACCTAACATGCCTACACGCTTGCCTACTTTTGATAATACATTCCTTACATGACTGTTCCAGCTAAGACGCTCGTCAAAAACTACGCCGAGATATGTAAACTCTATACGATTATCTAGAAGATTATCTACACGATTATCTAGACGATTATCTAGACGATTATCTGGACGATTATCTAGACGATTAGCTAAGTGTTTTGATTATCTATATGATTATCTATATGATTATATATATGATTATCTATATGATTATCTATACGATTATCTATACGAACGACAATCTAGACGATTATCTAGACGATTATCTAGCGTGACTATCGGGTGTGTTTCTGTTGGAAAAGATTCACTTTGGGCTATGTTTTATGATTATCTATATGATTATCTATATGATTATCTATTTGATTATCTATACGATTATCTATACGATTATCTATACGATTATCTATACGATTATCTATACGATTATCTATACGATTATCTATACGATTATCTATACGATTATCCATACGATTATCTATACGACTATCTAGAGGAATATCTAGACGATTATCTATACGATTATCTAGACGATTATCTAGACGATTATCTAGACGGTTATCTAGACGATTATCTAGAGGGTTATCTAGACGATTATCTAGACGACTATCTATACGACTATCTATACGATTATCTATACGATTATCAAGACGATTATCTAGACGATTATCTAGACGATTGTCTGTACGATTATCTATGCGATTATCTATGCGATTATCTATGCGATTATCTAGACGATTATCTAGACGATTATCTAGACCGTTATCTAGACGATTATCTAGACGATTATCTAGAGGTTTATCTAGACGATTATCTATACGACTATCTATACGGCTATCTATACGATTATCTAGACGATTATCTGGACGATTATGTAGACAATTATCTAGACGATTATCTATAAGATTATCTAGACGATTATCTAGAGGATTATCTAGACGGTTATCTAGACGATTATCGGGCGTGTTTCTGTTGGAAAAGATTCACTTTGAGCTAAGTTTTATGATTATCTATATGATTATCTATTTGATTATCTATACGATTATCTATACGATTATCTATGCGATTATCTATACGATTATCAATACGATTATCTATACGATTATGTATACAATTATGTATACGATTATCTATACGATTATCTATACGATTATCTAGACGATTATCTATACGATTATCTATACGATTTTTAGACGATTATCTAGACGACTATCTAGACGATTATCTAGACGATTATCTAGCGTGATTATCGGGCGTGTTTCTGTTGGAAAAGATTCACTTTGGGCTAAGTTTTATGATTATCTATATGATTATCTATATGATTATCTATTTGATTATCTATACGATTATCTATACGATTATCTATACGATTATCTATACAGAACAGAACAGAAACCTTTATTTAATTATAAGGCTCAGGGTAGCCCTTTCAGATTGAATAAAACAACCTGTTATCAATAGGAGCCCTGAGCACTAATACACATCTACAATATAAAACATATATAATACGTAATAATAATTATGAATTGATAAAAACTATATATGATTAAAAATCTAATAATGATTAAAAATCTAATAATTATATATATATATAAAGTTATTTAGAAAGTTTATTAAAAACGGTACAGCCATAAAAAGAGAAAGACCTTTTTGCAACTTCAATCCTAACAGCCGGGAAATGCAGCAAATTGCGTTGCCTTGTAGTGCGCGCGTATATGGCACTGTTAAACTGAAAATAGCTCTTAAAATACTGTGGGCAACGCCCCTCAATGCATTTTTTGACAAGATTAAATACATGACTCTGGCGCCTTTCACTAGAGTTGGCCATTTAAGTGATTCCATAGCAGGAAACTGCGGCTGGTTCGCGCTACAATTCTACCTGCGCGCTTCTGTATGTTTTCGAGATTTTGACTATTTACCTCACCGCAGCAGCCCCACACACTATCACAGTAATCTAAAATTGGTCATATGAGAGTCGTATAGATAACATTCGCACTGTGAGTAGTCAAATTGCCACGAAGACGACCTAACATGCCTACACGCTTGCCTACTTTTGATAATACATTCCTTACATGACTGTTCCAGCTAAGACGCTCGTCAAAAACTACGCCGAGATATGTAAACTCTATACGATTATCTAGAAGATTATCTACACGATTATCTAGACGATTATCTAGACGATTATCTGGACGATTATCTAGACGATTAGCTAAGTGTTTTGATTATCTATATGATTATCTATATGATTATATATATGATTATCTATATGATTATCTATACGATTATCTATACGAACGACAATCTAGACGATTATCTAGACGATTATCTAGCGTGACTATCGGGTGTGTTTCTGTTGGAAAAGATTCACTTTGGGCTATGTTTTTATGATTATCTATATGATTATCTATATGATTATCTATTTGATTATCTATACGATTATCTATACGATTATCTATACGATTATCTATACGATTATCTATACGATTATCTATACGATTATCTATACGATTATCTATACGATTATCCATACGATTATCTATACGACTATCTAGAGGAATATCTAGACGATTATCTATACGATTATCTAGACGATTATCTAGACGATTATCTAGACGGTTATCTAGACGATTATCTAGAGGGTTATCTAGACGATTATCTAGACGACTATCTATACGACTATCTATACGATTATCTATACGATTATCAAGACGATTATCTAGACGATTATCTAGACGATTGTCTGTACGATTATCTATGCGATTATCTATGCGATTATCTATGCGATTATCTAGACGATTATCTAGACGATTATCTAGACCGTTATCTAGACGATTATCTAGACGATTATCTAGAGGTTTATCTAGACGATTATCTATACGACTATCTATACGGCTATCTATACGATTATCTAGACGATTATCTGGACGATTATGTAGACAATTATCTAGACGATTATCTATAAGATTATCTAGACGATTATCTAGAGGATTATCTAGACGGTTATCTAGACGATTATCTAGACGATTATCTAGAGGGTTATCTAGACGATTATCTATACGACTATCTATACGATTATCTATACGATTATCTAGACGATTATCTAGACGATTATCTAGACGATTATCTAGACGATTATCTATACGATTATCTGTACGATTATCTATGCGATTATCTATGCGATTATCTAGACGATTATCTAGACGATAATCAAGCGTGATTATCGGGCGTGTTTCTGTTGGAAAAGATTCACTTTGGGGTTTATGATTATCTAGATGATTATCTATATGATTATCTAGACGGTTATCTAGACGATTATCTAGACGATTATCTAGACGATTATCTAGACGATTATCTAGACGATTATCTAGACGATTATCTAGACGATTATCGGGCGTGTTTCTGTTGAAAAAGATTCACTTTGGGCTAAGGTTTATGATTATCTATACGATTATCTATACGACTATCTATACGATTATCTATACGACTATCTAGACGACTATCTAGACGATTATGTAGACGATTATCTAGACGATTATCTAGACGATTATCTAGACGATTATCTAGACGATTATCTAGACGATTATCTAGACGATTATCTAGACGATTATCTAGACGATTATCTAGACGATTATCTAGACGATTATCTAGACGATTATCTAGACGATTATCTAGCGTGATTATCTAGACGATTATCTAGACGATAATCAAGCGTGATTATCGGGCGTGTTTCTGTTGGAAAAGATTCACTTTGGGGTAAGGTTTATGATTATCTATATGATTATCTAGATGATTATCTATATGATTATCTAGACGATTACTTAGACGATTATCTAGACGATTATCTAGACGATTATCGGGCGTGTTTCTGTTGAAAAAAATTCACTTTGGGCTAAGGTTTATGATTATCTATATGATTATCTATATGATTATCTATACGATTATCTATACGATTATCTATACGATTATCTATACGATTATCTATACGATTATCTGGACGATTATCTGGACGATTATCTGGACGACTATCTAGACAATTATCTAGACGATTATCTAGACGATTATCTAGACGATTATCTAGACGATTATGTAATGTAATGTAATGTAATGTAGTTTATTCCATCCTATTGCAGTATAATACTGGATTACAGGAAGAGGTCATGATAAAAATACACACTTAGAGACAAATACAAATAAATATATAACAATATACATTAATTCAATTTCAAATGGTGGCCGTACTTTACGGACACAAAGTTCTTGAATCTGTCCGTGTGGCAAAGTTGCGTTTTTGGGACTGGTGCCTGCCTGAGACTGTATTGCTTAGAGGGCAAAATTAGTCTCCCTTTAATTAGATTGTAAAAGGGGTTGGCCTTGTCCAACCTCGCCACAAACTTGGAACAAAGACGATTATCTAGACGATTATCTAGACAATTATCTAGACGATTATCTAGACGATTATCTAAACGATTATCTAGACGATTATCTAGACGATTATCTAGAGGGTTATCTAGACGATTATCTATACGACTATCTATACGACTATATATACGATTATCTAGACGATTATCTGGACGATTATCTGGACGTTTATGTAGACAATTAGCTAGACGATTATCTATAAGATTATCTAGACGATTATCTAGACGATTATCTAGACGATTATCTAGACGATTATCTAGACGGTTATCTAGACGATTATCTAGAGGGTTATCTAGACGATTATCTAGACGACTATCTATACGACTATCTATACGACTATCTATACGATTATCTATACGATTATCTAGACGATTATCTAGACGATTATCTGTACGATTATCTGTGCGATTATCTATGCGATTATCTATGCGATTATCTAGACGATTATCTAGACGATTATCTAGACGGTTATCTAGACGATTATCTAGACGATTATCTAGAGGGTTATCTAGACGATTATCTATACGACTATCTATACGACTATCTATACGATTATCTAGACGATTATCTGGACGATTATCTGGACGATTATGTAGACAATTATCTAGACGATTATCTATAAGATTATCTAGACGATTATCTAGACGATTATCTAGACGATTATCTAGACGATTATCTAGACGGTTATCTAGACGATTATCTAGACGATTATCTAGAGGGTTATCTAGACGATTATCTATACGACTATCTATACGATTATCTATACGATTATCTAGACGATTATCTAGACGATTATCTAGACGATTATCTAGACGATTATCTATACGATTATCTATACAATTATCTTCGCGATTATCTATGCGATTATCTATGCGATTATCTAGACGATTATCTAGACGATTATCTAGACGATTATCTAGACGGTTATCTAGACGATTATCTAGAGGGTTATCTAGACGATTATCTATACGACTATCTATACGACTATCTATACGATTATCTATACGATTATCTAGACGTTTATCTAGACGATTATCTGTACGATTATCTATGCGATTATCTAGACGGTTATCTAGACGATTATCTAGACGATTATCCATAGGGTTATCTAGACGATTATCTATACGACTATCTATACGACTATCTATACGATTATCTAGACGATTATCTGGACGATTATCTGGACGATTATGTAGACAATTATCTAGACGATTATCTATAAGATTATCTAGACGATTATCTATACGATTATCTAGACGATTATCTAGACGATTATCGATACGATTATCTAGACGATTATCTACACTACTGGCAAAAAGAAACGAGACAGAATTTCGGCGAATTTCGGTCATTGTTTAAGGCGATATTTCAGACGAAATTTCGGAGAGCTGAATTCCCGCTTCTGAAGCGAAATTTCGGCGAACGAATTTTCGGCGAGCGAATTTTCGGCACGCGAATTTTCGGCGCGCGAATTTTCGGCAGATGCTTTTGAATTTTCGATGCAAATAAACCTCGATTCTCCCACGAAATGTACACTGCTCTTTGTTTGCGATCACAAAGCCCTGACAACTACAAAAAGACTCAGTACCTAGTTATTTGATTTCATTATAAGCGTGCTGCGTGCCGAGCTATGTAAATAATTATATTATACATGTATACTTGACAACTTCGAACTAGAATTCTTTGATGTTTATTCTCATAATGTTTATATACACAAAAGGTATAAAGCGATATATACAATTCAGACTTGTCAGTAAGCAGCAATCTTTCTAGTCCTCTCGAGTAACGTTCTTGCGGATGTTTTGGCACCGTTTTCCAATGCTGACTTTGCATTGCTCCCATAGTTTATCCATTTCAGCTGGAGTTCGGCAGTGATGCATGAAGGACTCCAACACTTCAGCTGTAAAAGAGTCAAAAGAACAGACAAACAATTAAACTCCATGAAAAGTTAATTTTGTTCGCAAGAAACGGATGCCAAAACAGCAAACTACGACGAAGGGCTCACAACGCTCAAACATAAATCTCAACCATTGGTTGTTATTGTCCAAGCAAACTACGAGGTTTTAACTGTTTAAACCGTGTTTAAACTCCTATACCAGCGATATACAAATATAAATATATTTCGTTGATAATCACTTGTTAGATAATTACCTCTAATTCCCATTAGCAGTGCTGTGTCTAAGGCCTCTAGGTCTGATCTGTTCCCACTAACTGTTGATCGGCCTAGCGTTTCTTTCGAGCACATCGCGTCTATAAATCGCAGAGCCATCTTTGTTGGTTTCGTTGCTGCTTTGCAGTAACGGTAGCTCTTCGTATCCATTCTCAAATCGGTTCCGCCGATACGAACTGCAGGTAGAAGGGAACTTGTCAAAAATGAGCGATATTCACGTATTTCTATTGATCTTGAAACCCGGAGAGTAAAGGTTTTGATTTTTGTGTCCATTATTTTTCTTCCTACATTACAACTTTTAAGTTATTGAAATAACTTACCCCATTCGCCAATATCAGCCGGTGGCACGTTCTGCACGCCAACGGTCGGTTGCGGCGTTGACCGGAAGGGGACAAGCGAGCGATTAACTTGGGGCCTCACATTCTGCACGGCCATGGTCGGTTGCGGCTGCGGCCGGAAGGGGGTTGAAAACAGCGGGGTGGAAGGACAGGCAGGAGGAGCAGCAGCTATGTTGTCAAGCTTTCCCATAATGACATCTAATTTGATTATCTAGACGATTATCTTGACGATTATGTAGACGATTATCTGGTCGATTATCTTGTCGATTATCTGGACGATTATCGTGACGATTATCTGGACGATTATCTGGACGATTATCTAGACGATTATCTAGCGTGATTATCTAGACGATTATATAGACGATTGTCTAGACGATTATCTAGACGATTATCTAGACGATTATCTAGACGATTATCTAGACGATTATCTAGCCTGATTATCGGGCGTGTTTCTGTTGGAAAAGATTCACTTTGAGCTAAGTTTTATGATTATCTATATGATTATCTATTTGATTATCTATACGATTATCTATACGATTATCTATGCGATTATCTATACGATTATCAATACGATTATCTATACGATTATGTATACAATTATGTATACGATTATCTATACGATTATCTATACGATTATCTAGACGATTATCTATACGATTATCTATACGATTTTTAGACGATTATCTAGACGACTATCTAGACGATTATCTAGACGATTATCTAGCGTGATTATCGGGCGTGTTTCTGTTGGAAAAGATTCACTTTGGGCTAAGTTTTATGATTATCTATATGATTATCTATATGATTATCTATTTGATTATCTATACGATTATCTATACGATTATCTATACAGAACAGAACAGAAACCTTTATTTAATTATAAGGCTCAGGGTAGCCCTTTCAGATTGAATAAAACAACCTGTTATCAATAGGAGCCCTGAGCACTAATACACATCTACAATATAAAACATATATAAATACGTAATAATAATTATGAATTGATAAAAACTATATATGATTAAAAATCTAATAATGATTAAAAATCTAATAATTATATATATATATAAAGTTATTTAGAAAGTTTATTAAAAACGGTACAGCCATAAAAAGAGAAAGACCTTTTTGCAACTTCAATCCTAACAGCCGGGAAATGCAGCAAATTGCGTTGCCTTGTAGTGCGCGCGTATATGGCACTGTTAAACTGAAAATAGCTCTTAAAATACTGTGGGCAACGCCCCTCAATGCATTTTTTGACAAGATTAAATACATGACTCTGGCGCCTTTCCACTAGAGTTGGCCATTTAAGTGATTCCATAGCAGGGAAACTGCGGCTGGTTCGCGCTACAATTCTACCTGCGCGCTTCTGTATGTTTTCGAGATTTTGACTATTTACCTCACCGCAGCAGCCCCACACACTATCACAGTAATCTAAAATTGGTCATATGAGAGTCGTATAGATAACATTCGCACTGTGAGTAGTCAAATTGCCACGAAGACGACCTAACATGCCTACACGCTTGCCTACTTTTGATAATACATTCCTTACATGACTGTTCCAGCTAAGACGCTCGTCAAAAACTACGCCGAGATATGTAAACTCTATACGATTATCTAGAAGATTATCTACACGATTATCTAGACGATTATCTAGACGATTATCTGGACGATTATCTAGACGATTAGCTAAGTGTTTTGATTATCTATATGATTATCTATATGATTATATATATGATTATCTATATGATTATCTATACGATTATCTATACGAACGACAATCTAGACGATTATCTAGACGATTATCTAGCGTGACTATCGGGTGTGTTTCTGTTGGAAAAGATTCACTTTGGGCTATGTTTTATGATTATCTATATGATTATCTATATGATTATCTATTTGATTATCTATACGATTATCTATACGATTATCTATACGATTATCTATACGATTATCTATACGATTATCTATACGATTATCTATACGATTATCTATACGATTATCCATACGATTATCTATACGACTATCTAGAGGAATATCTAGACGATTATCTATACGATTATCTAGACGATTATCTAGACGATTATCTAGACGGTTATCTAGACGATTATCTAGACGATTATCTAGAGGGTTATCTAGACGATTATCTATACGACTATCTATACGATTATCTATACGATTATCTAGACGATTATCTAGACGATTATCTAGACGATTATCTAGACGATTATCTATACGATTATCTATACAATTATCTTCGCGATTATCTATGCGATTATCTATGCGATTATCTAGACGATTATCTAGACGATTATCTAGACGATTATCTAGACGGTTATCTAGACGATTATCTAGAGGGTTATCTAGACGATTATCTATACGACTATCTATACGACTATCTATACGATTATCTATACGATTATCTAGACGTTTATCTAGACGATTATCTGTACGATTATCTATGCGATTATCTAGACGGTTATCTAGACGATTATCTAGACGATTATCCATAGGGTTATCTAGACGATTATCTATACGACTATCTATACGACTATCTATACGATTATCTAGACGATTATCTGGACGATTATCTGGACGATTATGTAGACAATTATCTAGACGATTATCTATAAGATTATCTAGACGATTATCTATACGATTATCTAGACGATTATCTAGACGATTATCGATACGATTATCTAGACGATTATCTACACTACTGGCAAAAAGAAACGAGACAGAATTTCGGCGAATTTCGGTCATTGTTTAAGGCGATATTTCAGACGAAATTTCGGAGAGCTGAATTCCCGCTTCTGAAGCGAAATTTCGGCGAACGAATTTTCGGCGAGCGAATTTTCGGCACGCGAATTTTCGGCGCGCGAATTTTCGGCAGATGCTTTTGAATTTTCGATGCAAATAAACCTCGATTCTCCCACGAAATGTACACTGCTCTTTGTTTGCGATCACAAAGCCCTGACAACTACAAAAAGACTCAGTACCTAGTTATTTGATTTCATTATAAGCGTGCTGCGTGCCGAGCTATGTAAATAATTATATTATACATGTATACTTGACAACTTCGAACTAGAATTCTTTGATGTTTATTCTCATAATGTTTATATACACAAAAGGTATAAAGCGATATATACAATTCAGACTTGTCAGTAAGCAGCAATCTTTCTAGTCCTCTCGAGTAACGTTCTTGCGGATGTTTTGGCACCGTTTTCCAATGCTGACTTTGCATTGCTCCCATAGTTTATCCATTTCAGCTGGAGTTCGGCAGTGATGCATGAAGGACTCCAACACTTCAGCTGTAAAGAGTCAAAAGAACAGACAAACAATTAAACTCCATGAAAAGTTAATTTTGTTCGCAAGAAACGGATGCCAAAACAGCAAACTACGACGAAGGGCTCACAACGCTCAAACATAAATCTCAACCATTGGTTGTTATTGTCCAAGCAAACTACGAGGTTTTAACTGTTTAAACCGTGTTTAAACTCCTATACCAGCGATATACAAATATAAATATATTTCGTTGATAATCACTTGTTAGATAATTACCTCTAATTCCCATTAGCAGTGCTGTGTCTAAGGCCTCTAGGTCTGATCTGTTCCCACTAACTGTTGATCGGCCTAGCGTTTCTTTCGAGCACATCGCGTCTATAAATCGCAGAGCCATCTTTGTTGGTTTCGTTGCTGCTTTGCAGTAACGGTAGCTCTTCGTATCCATTCTCAAATCGGTTCCGCCGATACGAACTGCAGGTAGAAGGGAACTTGTCAAAAATGAGCGATATTCACGTATTTCTATTGATCTTGAAACCCGGAGAGTAAAGGTTTTGATTTTTGTGTCCATTATTTTCTTCCTACATTACAACTTTTAAGTTATTGAAATAACTTACCCCATTCGCCAATATCAGCCGGTGGCACGTTCTGCACGCCAACGGTCGGTTGCGGCGTTGACCGGAAGGGGACAAGCGAGCGATTAACTTGGGGCCTCACATTCTGCACGGCCATGGTCGGTTGCGGCTGCGGCCGGAAGGGGGTTGAAAACAGCGGGGTGGAAGGACAGGCAGGAGGAGCAGCAGCTATGTTGTCAAGCTTTCCCATAATGACATCTAATTTGATTATCTAGACGATTATCTTGACGATTATGTAGACGATTATCTGGTCGATTATCTTGTCGATTATCTGGACGATTATCGTGACGATTATCTGGACGATTATCTGGACGATTATCTAGACGATTATCTAGCGTGATTATCTAGACGATTATATAGACGATTGTCTAGACGATTATCTAGACGATTATCTAGACGATTATCTAGACGATTATCTAGACGATTATCTAGCCTGATTATCGGGCGTGTTTCTGTTGGAAAAGATTCACTTTGAGCTAAGTTTTATGATTATCTATATGATTATCTATTTGATTATCTATACGATTATCTATACGATTATCTATGCGATTATCTATACGATTATCAATACGATTATCTATACGATTATGTATACAATTATGTATACGATTATCTATACGATTATCTATACGATTATCTAGACGATTATCTATACGATTATCTATACGATTTTTAGACGATTATCTAGACGACTATCTAGACGATTATCTAGACGATTATCTAGCGTGATTATCGGGCGTGTTTCTGTTGGAAAAGATTCACTTGGGCTAAGTTTTATGATTATCTATATGATTATCTATATGATTATCTATTTGATTATCTATACGATTATCTATACGATTATCTATACGATTATCTATACAGAACAGAACAGAAACCTTTATTTAATTATAAGGCTCAGGGTAGCCCTTTCAGATTGAATAAAACAACCTGTTATCAATAGGAGCCCTGAGCACTAATACACATCTACAATATAAAACATATATAAATACGTAATAATAATTATGAATTGATAAAAACTATATATGATTAAAAATCTAATAATGATTAAAAATCTAATAATTATATATATATATAAAGTTATTTAGAAAGTTTATTAAAAACGGTACAGCCATAAAAAGAGAAAGACCTTTTTGCAACTTCAATCCTAACAGCCGGGAAATGCAGCAAATTGCGTTGCCTTGTAGTGCGCGCGTATATGGCACTGTTAAACTGAAAATAGCTCTTAAAATACTGTGGGCAACGCCCCTCAATGCATTTTTTGACAAGATTAAATACATGACTCTGGCGCCTTTCCACTAGAGTTGGCCATTTAAGTGATTCCATAGCAGGGAAACTGCGGCTGGTTCGCGCTACAATTCTACCTGCGCGCTTCTGTATGTTTTCGAGATTTTGACTATTTACCTCACCGCAGCAGCCCCACACACTATCACAGTAATCTAAAATTGGTCATATGAGAGTCGTATAGATAACATTCGCACTGTGAGTAGTCAAATTGCCACGAAGACGACCTAACATGCCTACACGCTTGCCTACTTTTGATAATACATTCCTTACATGACTGTTCCAGCTAAGACGCTCGTCAAAAACTACGCCGAGATATGTAAACTCTATACGATTATCTAGAAGATTATCTACACGATTATCTAGACGATTATCTAGACGATTATCTGGACGATTATCTAGACGATTAGCTAAGTGTTTTGATTATCTATATGATTATCTATATGATTATATATATGATTATCTATATGATTATCTATACGATTATCTATACGAACGACAATCTAGACGATTATCTAGACGATTATCTAGCGTGACTATCGGGTGTGTTTCTGTTGGAAAAGATTCACTTTGGGCTATGTTTTATGATTATCTATATGATTATCTATATGATTATCTATTTGATTATCTATACGATTATCTATACGATTATCTATACGATTATCTATACGATTATCTATACGATTATCTATACGATTATCTATACGATTATCTATACGATTATCCATACGATTATCTATACGACTATCTAGAGGAATATCTAGACGATTATCTATACGATTATCTAGACGATTATCTAGACGATTATCTAAACGATTATCTAGACGATTATCTAGAAGATTATCTAGACGATTATCTAGGCGATTATCTAGACGATTATCTAGACGATTATCTAGACGACTATCTGGACGATTATCTAGACGATTATCTAGACGATTATCTAGACGATAATCTAGCGTGATTATCGGGCGTGTTTCTGTTGGAAAAGATTCACTTTGGGCTAAGTTTTATGATTATCTATATGATTATCTATTTGATTATCTATACGATTATCTATACGATTATCTATACGATTATCTATACGATTATCTATACGATTATCTATACGATTATCTATACGATTATCTATACGATTATCTATACGATTATCTACACGATTATCTAGACGATTATCTAGACGATTATCTGGACGATTATCTAGACGATTAGCTAAGTGTTATGATTATCTATATGATTATCTATATGATTATATATATGATTATCTATATGATTATCTATATGATTATCTATACGATTATCTATACGAACGACAATCTAGACGATTATCTAGACGATTATCTAGCGTGACTATCGGGTGTGTTTCTGTTGGAAAAGATTCACTTTGGGCTATGTTTTATGATTATCTATACGATTATCTATACGATTATCTATACGATTATCTATACGATTATCTATACGATTATCTATACGATTATCTATACGATTATCTATACGATTATCTATACGATTATCTATACGATTATCTATACGATTATCTATACGATTATCTAGACGATTATCTAGACGATTATCTAGACGATTATCTAGACGATTATCTAGACGATTATCTAGACGATTATCTAGACGATTATCTAGACGATTATCTAGACGATTATCTAGACGATTATCTGGACGACTATCTGGACGATTATCTGGGCGATTATCTAGACGATTATCTAGACGATTATCTAGACGATTATCTAGACGATTATCTAGCGTGATTATCGGGCGTGTTTCTGTTGGAAAAGATTCACTTTGAGCTACGTTTTGTGATTCTCTATATGATTCTCTATATGATTATCTATATGATTATTTTGTGATTCTCTATATGATTATCTATATGATATCTATTTGATTATCTTATTGATTATTTAAGTGCCATTTATGCGAGAAGACATTTCCGCGACCCACAGCTCTCACGCGACATCTACACACCCATGACAACAAGAGGCTTACACATGTGTTTTTTGCAATAAGGGATTTAATGAGTCTACAAATCTGAAAGCCCACACTCAAACACATTCATTAGAAAGGCCATACGCTTGTGAAATCTGTGGCTTTCAATTCAAGCATCGTACCAGTAGACTACTCCACACGCTTCTGAGAAACTGTTTGAGTGTGAATTCTGTGGTTTAAGCTGCACTAGTTCCTCGGCTTTAGAAATTCACCAGCGAACCCACACTGGCTCAAAACCGAGTCCTACCCTGATTCCGTGACCCAACTACCAGGTTACGTGTGTTTTAGGAATGACAGGACTGCGCGTCGGTGCGGTGGGGTTTGTGCCTACATCAATTCACGGTTCCCCTGCAAGAGGTTATCTGAGCTTGAAGATCCCAGCATCGAATCACTGTGGATCACTGTTAGACCTTATCGGCTGCCAAGGTGTGTATCTACTTTGCTCATTGGGGTCGTCTACCACCCTCCATCTAACGGGGAGATGAATCGTCAACTTGTTGAGCATATCGATAAGAACTGTGAGTCTTTCCTCTCAAAACACCCTGATGGCCTTGTAGCCGTCACAGGTGATTTCAACCCGAACAGCACTGGGCTGAAGGCTCAATATGTTACGCACAAGACAGGCTTGACCCAGATCATAAAAGTGTTGACCAGAGACACTGGTGTACTTGATTGGTTTTTGACTAATAAACCAAAGTACTTTCAGCAACCAATGCAGCTCTCCAAGATCGGTAGGTGTGATCATTATCCTATCCTGGTCAAGCCTAACATACCTGTTACCAACCCAAAATCCCACAGGAGATATGTATGGCGGCGGGATCTAAGGCGCAGCAGCCTAGATGCCTTTGGTCGATGGATTACACAATTTTGCTGGGACAGTATCTTGAGTTTGCCGTCGGCTAAGGATAAATTCGAGTCATTCTACAATGTTATAACAAGTGCTGTTGACACTTATATACCAATGCAGAAAGTAAGAGTTTGTACTTCAAGCAAACCATGGGTGAATGCGAATCTTTCCTCTTTGATTGCACGCAGACAGAATGCACTTACTACCCTTGGCACAGACTCTCGCCTTTACAAAGAACTTAGGAATCGAGTGCAAAGGGTGTGTAAAATATGCAGAGAGAGATATTATTCAAACAAAGTTGCTGCACTTAAAGAGTCGAACGTTTCCCGTTGGTGGCAAGAAGTCAAATGTTTAAGTGGCTCGGTGGATTCAAGCGACTGGTGGCATCAGCTGATGGACGACGCCATTCCATCTGTTCAGATACTATGTGAGAAATTCAATGAGTTTTTGGTTGGGCTGACGTCCAATTTCTCGCCTCTCTCTCGGCAAGTCACCTGCACTGGGCCGGTCCCCTCAGAGTTGTTAGTTACCCCTGAAAAAGCATTTAGAGCCCTGAGCTGCATAAAAGTGAGGAAGTCATCTGGACCGGATCCTGTTCCTAGTGTTGTGTGGAAAGAATTTGCCCCTGAACTGTCTGGTGTCATTAGTGATCTGTATAATTCGTCGCTGATAGAAAGCTTTGTTCCTCAAGTACTGAAGGAGTCGATAGTTCATCCAGTGCCGAAGTGCTCTCCCCCAAAGGTTTTAAAGGAGGACCTTAGACCTATTACCCTTACATCTCAGTTAGCTAAAGTTATGGAGGGATTTGCACTTGACTCGCTCTTTAAACAAGTTAGGGATAAGCTTGATCCTAAACAGTTTTCGGTTAGTGGGAAGTCTACCGTTCAAGCACTGGTGTATTTTCTTCATTCCATCTTAGAATCACTCGATAGAGGCGAAAACTATGTGCGCATCTTTTTTGCCGATTTTTCTAAGGGTTTCGACCTAGTGGACCACAATGTTCTAATATCTGAGCTCAAGCTATTAGGAGTCAATCAATATCTTTTAAGCTGGATTGCAGCCTTTCTCACCTCCAGACCTCAGCGCGTTAAGATAAGCGGCCATATATCATCTCCTGTGCTTCCCAACGGGGGTATTCCGCAGGGCACTAAGCTCGCGCCATTGTTGTTTGCTATACTGGTAAATAGGCTGGCGAACACTTGGCCATATCGCATAAAGTATTTTGATGACACCACCGTCTATGAGGTGATACCCAGGTGCTCGCCGAGTTATTTACCATGTATAGCAAATGGTATCTGTCAGTTTGCCACGGAGCGTGGGATGAGGCTCAACCCTAAAAAGTGCCGGGAATTAGTCATTAATTTTCTACATTATCAGCCCTCACCAGTCAATGACTTGCACCTCATGGGTTCCGTTATCAAAAGGGTTGAAAGTTATAAGATCCTCGGTGTTCACATAAGTTATGATCTCTCTTGGAATAAGCATGTTGACTATGTAGTTAAGAAGGCTAACAAAAGGCTATATGCTATACGGCTCTTAAAGAAATCTGGAGTTCCAGTTCAGGACCGTATTAGAATCTATTGTGCACTTATAAGATCCGTAGTGGAGTATGCAGCACCGGTATGGGCTGCGCTACCGGAGTATCTTGTTGATACTGTTGAGGGCGTACAAAGGAAAGTCCTCCGTATTGTTCTTCCACACCTGCGTTACCAGGAGGCTTTGGATGCCTGTGGGCTACAAAGCCTCTCCTCTCGCAGAAATGATTTATGCTTTAAGTTCATGGCCTCCGCTAGGGAGCACGAACCTCTAAGGTCTTTAATTACTGGAAGTGTAACACGAAATGTACATGGTTATTCACTTAGGTCAGGGACTGTGAGTACAACGGGACGCATCCCGACTACAAATCGCTTTGGTGACTTTGTATCACATAGATTTCTGTAATTATTGTTGCTAGATATTGCTGACCCGTTGCTGTAATTCAGTTTCAACTGCAATGGCATTCGAATAAACCTATTTATTATTATTATTATTATTATTATAAATGTGCATATTGTGCCAAGCACTTCGCGCAATCAGGCGTGTTGTCGATGCATATTCGAAGACATGAGAGTGACAAGAGATTCGAGTGCCTTGAATGCGGAAAAGCGTTTGTCCAAAAAGGGGAGCTAACCGTGCATAAACTAAAGCACCATTTGTTTGTAATATTTGTGGAAAAGGGATGACTTCCAAGCGGAACTTAAGAAACAATTTGAAAATGCATTCGAACAGGGCAGTACTCTCTTGTGAACATTGCGGGAAATGTTTCGTGCATCAAGATGGCTAAAGCGCCATCTTCGTATCCACACTGGCGTCAAACTCCCATACGAGTGCTTACAGTGTGGCAAAGGCTTTAACTATTTCCATAACTTGTCGTATCATTTAAAACACATTCCAATGAAAGACCTTTTCAATGCGAAAAGGGTCCGTGATCTTTTAAACACGCGCACCACCTAAAACAGCATTTGAATCTCTATTTCAAAACCATACAAATGCCCGGAGTGTTTTAAGAGGTTCGCAAGTGCTAGCGGACTTTCCGCGCATATAAAAACCCATGTTAATGTGAAACATTGGGAATGCCCAGAATGTGGGGAGTTTTTCAAGACGCAATCTTCCTTAAAGGCCCATCACCAACCGAGAGCCTTTGCGGACTCTTAGCCAATCAAAGCACCCGAAAAACAATGGATCAATTTGAAAACAAAAGAAAACGGAGCGCAAAGGCTCCCGGTTGGCGATGGGCCTTTAAGGATGCATCAACTTAGACGACACACTGGTGTTAAACCTCATCAATGCCCAGATTGCAGAAGTTTTCTTATTGCAGCCTCTCTGAGGGATCACTATCGGGTACATAGCGGAGAAAAACCTTATTCGTGTAAAGAATGCGGGAAAGGCTTTAACCGACGACATCATCTCAGTGCGCATGCGTCAGTACACTCTGATGACAAACTTTTTGAATATGACACATGTGGGATGTCTCTGAAGCACAAGGCAACGTATGAGAAGCATATAAAGAGACATGCTGAACAAAACAAGGAGATAATCACAGAGTAGCATTCCACACATGCGGGATGTCTTTGAAGCACAAGGCAGCGTATGAGAAGCATATAAAGAGACATGCTGAACAAAACAAGGAGATAATCACAGAGTAGCATTCCACACATGCGGGATGTCTTTGAAGCACAAGGCAGCGTATGAGAAGCATATAAAGAGACATGATGAACATACAAGGAGATAATCACAGAGTAGCATTCCCGAGCATTCCACACATGTGGGATGTCTCTGAAGCACAAGGTAACATATGAGAAGCATGTTAAGAGACATCCTGAACAAAAACAAGGAGATAATCACAGAGTAGCGGACCATAAACCTGAATTAACAACGATGTTACAACAATTTGCCCGAGGGCGAAATCCTACTCAGGAAAAGTGAGGCTCCAATGGGACGTTGCACTCTTATACGGGAAAACTGCGCGAAAAACGCTCGAGAGCACTTATTCTTTGTCATAAAATGTAGGTCGGTTTGTGCTTTGCTTCCTTATTCAGTTTATCAGTTTATTCAGTACGAAGTCCAGCAGACATTTTCAAGCGCTCGCTCGGATCGACACATCTCGCGTGTCCGACACTAATATTGGGCTGTTCAATCCCCCCCCCCCCCCCTATCGAGGAATTCCAAATTTCAAATTTTCAAAACTTGCTATACCCCTGTGGAAATTCCAGACTTCCGTACAACCCCTGTGGAAATCCCCACCCCCACCCCTCTATCGAGGAACTCCAAATTTCAAATTTTCAAAAATTGCTATACCCCTGTGGAAATATGAAGCAACCCCTGTGGAAATTTCTCATTGTCTTGTGGGCCTGTGGAAATTTCTCATTGTCTTGTGGGCCTGTGGAAATTCCTTATTGTCTTGTGGGCCTGTGAAAATTTCTCATTCTCTTGTGGGCCTGTGGAAATTTCTCATTGTCTTGTGGGCCTGTGGAAATTTCTCATTGTCTTGTGGGCCTGTGGAAATTTCTCATTGTTTTGTGGGCCTGTGGAAATTCCACAGTTGCAAATGAATACTCAGTGGAAATTCCAGGGACAAACAAAGCGGCCCTGTGGAATTTCCAGGTTCCTCGATAGGAGCGGTACGTTTTTTTTGAACAGCACATAATACGAAGGTTGTCTTCTCAACAAAGGGTTCGATAATACGTGACGAAACAAGTAGTGCTCATAAGTGTGAGTTTATTAGTTTGAGGAGTGATTTCTTTCACTAATTAACAAGCTAGCCAGCTGGCGAGCTAATGTGGTGTTTTACATTATCGCGTGATTAAAACAGAGGCTGTATAAAAGGTATGTAATGTGTTCTTTCTATACAGTCAACAACAAAACGTGATCCTGCTATCCGCATTCATACTCAGAACAGCAAAGTAGCTGACCATCATTTTGAGAAGGTAAGTTTCAAGTCCCCAATCTATATAATGTTTTCAATAACTCTACCTGCGACCAGAGGGTTCTATCTGCCAGTCTTTCATCATCTTGCAAAGTTGTTCGCGTGTCTGGTCATTTCGCGCGCGTGGTTTTGATTTTCTCGCGAAATCCCAGACGCGACATCTTTACTAGCTTATCAGGGGCGTAGGCAAGGGGGGGGGGGCCTTTCTCGGGAGATTTTCCCATACATTTACTGTATTTGCTGAAGAAAATTTGAACATTTTCGTCCCATGTTTTCACTATCCGGCCCCCCCTTCAGAAATTCCTGGCTACGCCGCTGCTTATAAAAGGCTGACGGAGAGAAACTCTGCTCGCAGGGTACCTTTGCAGATTTCTACAAAAGATTAGCGACATATTTGCCATTTTCTTCCCAGTACATTTTTTAGAAGCTTTTGTTAAAAATCTGTTCATTCAAGTAACAAATGGCTAAGGGAGAATTCTTCAAGGGAAATATCCTAAAAATGAAGAGTCATTCTTTGAAAGAAATTAGGGAGTGGGAAATTGTTAATCAACGGCGAAGTGCACTCGAGAAATGACTAGTTGCTAATGCTAAAAGATAAACAAGATTTTTATTACAAATATATTATTTGCACTGCGGAATCTCAAGTCCTAGCCGGTCTCTTTCACATATTAGCACCCAATTGAAAATCCTTCACTAATGGTCAAGCGTTTGGTTTTGAAGAACTAGTGCCGAGAATTTATTGATTATGACAGCAAAGAAACGTCAAGGAAGTTAAAAGAAATTAAAAATTGTCTCATCTTTTCTAAGTTCTCTACTTCAGTTGCAGAGTCAAAGAAAACTGCTAATAAACGATTTTGCTTATTTCGGACATTTGTATGCTTATCTGATTTCTGTGCAAATATGGTGGTCTACTTAAAATATAAGCTGTATCTGCGGCAAATTATACCATAACACCTCCATTCACTTATCTCGCCCTCATAACATCGAAGGAAAGGTTTAGGGTATTTTTAGTTCATTTATCAGTTAACCACAAGCGAACTAGGCTTTGCGGCCTTCAGTAAAACGAAGCCAGCGATAATTACACATACAAAACCCTGCCCACACATGGTTTGAAGTACGGGTAGTAAGTTTGTCGGGTTACACTCCTTTTTATGAGCACGTTTTGTTTTAGGCTTGGGAAATTCCGAATGTTCTTAATTATTTTTTTTAGCAAATTGAGCCTGAAATATTCATAAAACATCCTTAAAAATTACAAACCCCATAACAACCTAAAAAATAGAGTGAATAATGCAGAACTTGTGAAAAGGTAAAAGGTTTCATCTGAATAGAGTACACTACATGTAGAATTAACCGTAGCCAAATGTAGATGTTCTTGACTCGTGTTTATATTTTGCCCTCAAAGATTATACCAAGCTACCTTGTCTCATGGTACCTTTAGCCGTAGCTTATATACCCTTATTATGTTCTTAATTTTTTGCAAAATTTTGGCAGTCTTAGCTTCAAATCTCAACTTATCAATGTGGTTCTTACACAAAACAAGAGTGTATTCAAACACATTTCGTGAGCTTGCCTATAGATTACAAATATTGCTTCAAAAAATAAAAACCCCTGTCTGCGACGGTTCCCTTACGCTTAAAAAGGATGATACATGTTTTTTTAATGTACTCGGTTATTTTTAACTTTAATTTATTCTTACCTAACTAAAAATATACCTTTTTAAGTATTTCTAGTCGCGGTGATAACCCTTAGAAGTTTATTACGTTCAACTTTCAGATTTGTGATCTCGCGATATCCGCTTAAAAGTAATAACGCAATTTGTACTATATCGGTAGATAACTACCTTTCGGAATCATGAAGGCGCCTGCGATTTTGATTACCAAATTACCTTAGTGCGATAAACTGTTAAGGAGAGTATTCAAACATTCTTTTGTTTTAGAAATCTGGCTAAACGAATCAAGGATTATTATATGGCCAAAATATAAAAAGGATCCGAACTTTAAGCTGCTCGCCACACCCTTTAGGCAGTACACAGGAGTCTCGATTTTGAAGATGCTAAGTCTGCCGTAGCAGCTACATAGAGGTCGGGAGAGATATGTGTGCGAGTCTGCCGTAGTAGCTATAGAAAAACGTTTAAAAAGTCTGGCGAAATTTGTACGTACTAGAACGGCAGGGAGCGAGAGAGACAAGTGGCTTGGTTCATCCATAAAATTCCGAGGTATGGAGGGAAATTATGTATGTAATACTCTAAAAGAAAAGGAAATAGTGAATGGTTGTCCAGTTGCAGAGACGTCAACCCTGTCGCTCGAAAAACCTTGAGACACCGAAATATTTCGCTTCTAAGACAGGAAAAGACCTAAATATGTCTAAAGAAAAACCTTCAGCGATTTTTTCAAAGAAATTAGGGAGATTTTACTTAAAAACCGGGAGACAGGGAGATGAGGTAAAAAACCGGGAGACTCCCGACAAAACCGGGAGAGTTGACGTCCATTTGACCTTGCAAAGAGGAACAATATCGTCTTTTATACGTCAGATTTCCAGGTAAAAACATTTCATGACACAAACGAATCATAGATATGTCTCGCCTAGTTTGGTTTTGAGTTTGCCTTGTACTCCCTGCCATTCGATTTTTACTTTGTATATTATGAAACAAACTTAGTTGAAATGCTTTATACGAAGGACAGAGTTTGATTCAAAAGGTATTTTATATGTTATGGGGGAAATCAAGAGTGGAAGGCTTTATCTCTTTCATCTGGATATTAATGAGCCTAAGTCCGCCACTCCTTTGTTATTATTTTGATGAGATATTACAATTAGCCATCTACGAATAACCGTCTACAAACTAAGGTTTATATTTGAGCTACCGAATTCAAACGAGAAAAATGCTTTACATTCTCTAAATCAGCCGATGGAAATGGATGCTTTATCTGACTCGGTATGTTGCTAGGCTGACAAAATGGCGGCCCACAGGCTCTTTCACTCCGCTTGTGAGTGCTATAATGTTAACTGCGCGAACAAGCAGCGACTTTTTAAAAGCAATGGCGCACTTCATAATATGTTATTGGGCCTGACAGCTGCTTGAACATTTAAAGATCGTATTATTAGTAGGGAAATATCCCAACGATAGTTCCCCAAGGCATGCTGTTCGTTTCATGATAATAACTTGTAAAATTCATTACTAATTCATGAGGGTGCGCCCCAATTAGAACCTCAGGATAGGGGTTACATGGATGCACTGTAAACCCCCAAGTAGGGCTAATGAATTATTAACAGTAGAATAAACTTTTAATAAAGACTCCAGGGTCCGGTTGCTCGAAAGTGGTTTAGCACTAATCCAGGATTAATTACCATGGTGACTCGATGGTTTTGTTCAGAACTAAACCCTGGTTTAAATTTAATCCACCTTTGAACAACCCGCACCTGCTGAACTAATTATATTAACTTTTGATACAGATATCTACTGATTATAATGCAAAACACAATGGACTTATTTTCATCATAGTCATTTTATTTGATTTACCCGTCAACTTTACGCTACGAGAAATGTCTAACAATGCCCTGGATATTTTGTGTATAATCTCGTATCAAGCAATCAATCATGAAATGAAGTATGGATTTTACACCAAGTTAAACTGTGTTATCTGGCAAAAGTATTCTTGGTTTCACTTGTCACGTGACGAAATTTATTTCTCTAAATTAACTTCTAAACACTGAATGTCTAATAGAATTATGAAGAATATACAAAATTATGTTTCCTGGGTAAATTTTAGGCCGATTGGAGCGATATATTAGCAAGTGAATGTGCGCCATTTTGTACAGTAATTGTATGGAGCCGCCATGTTAGAGCCCCAGCAGAGGGGCTCCATAATACCAATTAATCGGGTCTCCAAAACGACGCTATTTTCAATCCAAATTATAAGAATAGTATCAGAATATTAATTAGTTCAGCACCTGCTGAACTAATTAATATTAACTTTTGATACAGATATCTACTGATTATAATGCAAAACACAATGGACTTATTTTCATCATAGTCATTTTATTTGATTTACCCGTCAACTTTACGCTACGAGAAATGTCTAACAATGCCCTGGATATTTTGTGTATAATCTCGTATCAAGCAATCAATCATGAAATGAAGTATGGATTTTACACCAAGTTAAACTGTGTTATCTGGCAAAAGTATTCTTGGTTTTCACTTGTCACGTGACGAAATTTATTTCTCTAAATTAACTTCTAAACACTGAATGTCTAATAGAATTATGAAGAATATACAAAATTATGTTTCCTGGGTAAATTTTAGGCCGATTGGAGCGATATATTAGCAAGTGAATGTGCGCCATTTTGTACAGTAATTGTATGGAGCCGCCATGTTAGAGCCCCAGCAGAGGGGCTCCATAATACCAATTAATCGGGTCTCCAAAACGACGCTATTTTCAATCCAAATTATAAGAATAGTATCAGAATATTAATTAGTTCAGCACCTGCTGAACTAATTAATATTAACTTTTGATACAGATATCTACTGATTATAATGCAAAACACAATGGACTTATTTTCATCATAGTCATTTTATTTGATTTACCCGTCAACTTTACGCTACGAGAAATGTCTAACAATGCCCTGGATATTTTGTGTATAATCTCGTATCAAGCAATCAATCATGAAATGAAGTATGGATTTTACACCAAGTTAAACTGTGTTATCTGGCAAAAGTATTCTTGGTTTTCACTTGTCACGTGACGAAATTTATTTCTCTAAATTAACTTCTAAACACTGAATGTCTAATAGAATTATGAAGAATATACAAAATTATGTTTCCTGGGTAAATTTTAGGCCGATTGGAGCGATATATTAGCAAGTGAATGTGCGCCATTTTGTACAGTAATTGTATGGAGCCGCCATGTTGGAGCCCCAGCAGAGGGGCTCCATAATGCCAATTAATCGGGTCTCCAAAACGACGCTATTTTCAATCCAAATTATAAGAATAGTATCAGAATGGTAAGATATGAACTTTTATAACATACTGACGTGCCAAAAAGGTAAGAACGGTGCAAATCGAGTGAAATACGGCAAGTTCAAAATACGTGACTGTTGTTGCGTGACATAAATAGTTTTGGCGATATCTCGAGAACTACTTGGCAGAAGGTGCCGAAATTTCGTGTGACAATAAGTAAATTTTGTAAAGCGCTTTGGATCTGTGGAGAAAGGCGCTATATAAATATTTGTTATTATTATTATTTATTATTAGTTTTCGATTTGCAAAGCATTTCTTTATTAAACTGCGCGTGTTACTTTTCATGCGGCGGCGCATGCGCACTGTTTTACCACTATGTTGCCAGGGTGTCATTCTCTTACCCAGAGCTCCCCGGATCGTCTCCTCGCGGGGGAGGCTGCTGGTGACAGCCATTGACGCATGCGCGAGATTTGATACAGCCGTTGAGAGAAAGATCTTTCTGCGCATGCACCAACGTTCAAAACCAGCCAATCAGCAAGAATCAAAAAGCCTCCCCTGCGAGGAGACGAGCCGGGGAGCTCTGGGTAAGAGAATGCCAGGGTGTATATTGAATCTCTCACTGAGTAGGTAGGCTTTCATATATAGATTAATGCACATGAGTAGCATTTCAAAAGTGGCCCATCCGACTAAATTGACATGAATGTCCGAAACAAATGAGAAACAAAAGCTGTCGGCGGGGTCATTTTTTTTTTCAGACAGAAATTTCTCCCAAAATATTTCTACACCTGCGAGAGAGAGAGCGGAGATGAGCTTTCTACGCTTTATTATAAACTTCATTGTTTATGAAGATATAAGCTCAAGATTTTGTACACAAGCGGGCCTTGTGGCCAAAGACAACAGCCCAATTTTCGATGAAAATTGGAGGATGTGATCTTTAAATATGAAGGCCTAATAAATTTGGAATTAAACTTTGTACTGGAAAAGGCTTAGTAAAGACGTAAGCTTTCGGCTAGAATATTATCGTATTCCGGGAAAGATGAATCTTCATAATGAAGGCCTAAACTTAGGGAGAGTTGATCCTACCTTTGGTAAGGTAACAAATGTTTTACCTAAAAAAGGTTTGACAAATAACTGCAGCGAATAAAAAAATAAAAGAAATAGATCACCAAATATCATTTCCCCTCTCCCCATTTGCGAGTTTTACTTTGGAACTACAACTTTATTGCTCCAGAGAGCCTAGATGCTTCTGATATTATTTGTAACCAAGATTACAGGGTATGCATTTTTATATTTTTTGGAAGGTTATCCTAATGTCTGAGAAACCATTTGCATTTCAAATACACTATAAGATGAAGGTGTCCAGGTTTGTAGCAATGCACCTAGTACCTGGCGTTCTGGGTGGGCTCCCTGTGCTCGGAGATGAACCGTGAGGATGCGCGAGCACTGGGCCGAGCTCACCCGCTGAACGCCTAGTGAAATTCGCCAAAATCTACCCTGAGTTGGCGAAAACCTACCCTGCCTCAAAATCCACTCCGAAAATCACGTAGAAAATTTACATTTTTGTAGCTAAGCGAACCAAGTTAATCCTTAAAAGCAATACAAGCATCTTTAAATGTATTCCATTCGCTGTTGTTTGCTATTTGTGAAAGGTTTTGCGTGGCATCCGCCATCTTGGATTTGGCAAATTTCACTAGGCGCACGGTCTGCTGTGACGTCACGTCACACATGTCTTACCAGCCACAGGAAACCCACCCAGAACGCTAGGGACTAGGTTGGGTTGCAACATCACAACTGTCCGTTGTAGCCCGTGATGCATCATGGGAGGAAATAGGTTTACCAAATCATGGATAAATAACCATACTTATCATCCTGCTTATACCAAATGATTCTACAATAGACTACATCGCTCGCAACAAATTTTGCACTGGATAACACGAGAATCTCGTTCTTCCTAGTTTCTCCCATGATGCACCGCGGGCTACAACAGGCAGTTGTGAAGTTGCAACCTTTTCTGAAATTGGTGTATACGTGAACCTAATTCGATAAATGTTGTTTTTGGATTTAGTCGTTCAAGCGCGGAATACAATACGCCCGACGAACAAATACTAATTCCCAAGCAGCCTTGTTTATAGTTGTATACTGTGGTCTCAAGAGTCTTGTTGCAGCGGCGGATACAGGATTTTACAGAGGAGGGTTCCGTTTTTTTTTTGTAACTCCTTAGAAGACTGATACGGAGAGCTCGACCATGCGGTCGTAGTATCACAATAAAGTCGTCATTGTTTTGAAGCTCAAGGGGAGTTCCATTAAACTTTTCCCCGACACCTCCCCGATCCGCCGCTAACTAATGTTTTAGCACTCACGCGCAACAGCTGAGGAGTGCGATTAATATATTATTTCTGCAAGAGCAATCACAGTGAATTTCTGCAGAAACCCATCCACGGGAAAAGCTGAATTTCCCAAGGCACACACATGGGAAGTGCTCGAAATTCACATGGATAGCAATGGGAAATCCGAACACTTCCCATTCTTCTACCATGGGAAATTAAGCTTTCCCCATGGATTTCTGATGAATTTCCATGTGAGTAACATAATCCATTTGTAGCCATTTGAGTCCGTGGTGATTTGGACACGTGTCTATATTGCAAGAAGATCTCTCGTGGAAGATCCCACGTTTAAAGCAGCGTGTTGAATATTTAGGCCATAGGTATGGTTCCATTTTGTTGCTCTTTGCAACATGAAACATGTTGAACAAGGGCCTATGGGGTATTATACTCTGGATTATTGCGATGATCTTATTGCCCCTTTCAAGAGCTATTCCGATTCCGGATTCCAGCCCTGGATTCCCGATTTTATCCCCCTTGGAATCCGGCTTTCAAGGATTTGTGCATTCCATAGACCAGATTCCGGATTCTAACAGCTGTATTCTGGATTTAAAAGCTCACAAAAGTTCCTTTCCATGTGTCGAATCTTACCATGCCCCGCCGAAACACCGAATAGCATGTGGGTTCTTTATAACTCTGGTGGCGCCCTTCCCGCCAGAGCAATTATTTCAGTACGTAGTATAGGAGATAGGTAATATCTGTGCTGCGTCATTCACATTTGCCCAGTTAGATCTTGGGTTTCCGGTGACCACAGGTTGACCACAACACCGTGCAGCACCTTCTGGTGTATCTTCCTTGAAACTAACTCATTGTCGCCCGAGATTGAATCTAAATAGAATCCATGAGCTGACGGCTCGAGACCTTGTTGACACTCCCAACCAAGCACCTCCTGGTGCCGAGAAACAACTTGTCGGAAGTGGGAAAGTCGGGTTGACCAAGCAAATACTACTAGTTCGCAAAACCCGAAAACTTCTCATGGTAGGAAAACTCGCAGTAGCTTATCGTCTTTTCTGTGACTAGGACATAGCCAATAGTCAATTCGCATGGGAAACGGCTATTTATCCAGCTCAGTTCCAATCTCTTGCATGTGAACATAATAGCACGTTCACCATAATTGGTCACAGGTCACAGGTTGACCACGCACCGTCCTTTATAAGCACGTCATTCGCTCGGATACAACCACCATGGATTTTCTCTTTTCGATGCTCGATGGATCACTCGGCTCGTCTTCGCTTCCCCCGTTGCGTAATTTGGCATACGCTTTGGCGAATGATACCCGAAACTTGCTCGAGCGTGCGCGAAATTTTTTCCCGTTATTGTTGTCGTTGAGTTCGGAGGATACTCGTCTCCTTAGCGTTGTCCGCCTTGTGCTGTTGACTTGAGAGTTGACACTGTCGAATCTTTTTATATGTAGCGCGTTAAGGAAGGCTTTTCTAAAAGTTTTATTGAATATAACATACAGACAAGGGTTCACTGCGCTGTTTGCATGCCCCAACCAAAAACCAAACAGCCTCAAAAACAACGGCGAACAGAAGAAAGATAAAATGTCAAAATATATCAAGAAGTGAAGAATATGCAGCGGAAGCCAGCAGATAGCAAAGAATATCGTACATGTGATCAACATTTTGATGACTCGCTTTTTCTTATTGTCAATCTGCGCGTCCCCGCCGCCTCCCATATTGTTCTTGAACAATTTGCGACCAATTATGGAGTAAAGGACCGCCATTAGCAGTAGCGGTACTGCGTAGAGGAACACGAACATGCAGACTGCAAAGATCCGGGGAAATTCTGCCGGCAGGAAATCATAAGTTGGATCGCAACGGAAGGCACCGATATTGTACTGAACGCGATAAACTTTAAAGTAGAAACCGAACATTCCAATAGAGAAAACCCATATGAGTATCAGCGCCAGCTTTGAGGTACCGAGCGTGAGTGATTGCTTCCATACGTAGACGATGGAGATAAATCTATCGATAGTTATTGTGGTGAGAGTGAAAATCGATGCTGCTATGGAGATGGCCAGTGATGAATGAATTATCTTGCATAGTATATCACCGAATATCCCACCGAACCAGCGGTTCTCTATGAAGAGATAACTAACGGAATAAGGCATGGTGAATATGGTCACTAATAGATCCGCAATCGCCATGTTCACGATTAAATAGTTTAGCGCATTGCGTAGACTCCTGTGTCGATAGACCACGAACAATACCAGGCTGTTGCCAAGCAACGCTATTGGGAAGATAACAGCGTAGGCGAGAGTAAGAACCACTTGGATGTTCAGGTCGTACTTGTAGAAGCAGTGTGCTGGAAGACGGAATCCTGTTACATTACTCTCTGAGAAAAGAAAGAAAAACTTCGTTAAGACTGGGTTTCACATGCAAGAGCACCCGATGGGCCTTTGTGAGTATTCGCGAGTTTGCGAGCACCCTGTTTTTCTCTGCGAGACCGTGATTTGGCAAAATTGTGATCATCTTTTGCTATGCATCCATCTCTACGCGAGCAAGCGTGTACTGCAAAATAATCGTTACGTGCGATAATTGATCCGCCACAGGGATCCGCCATTTGTGAGCCTTATATCGCCCTATGTTAGGGGATCCGGGATCCTGCTAAATTTGAGGTTTGGGATCCGGGATCAGAGTATAGGATCCGGGATCCAGAGTTTGGGATCCGAAATCCAGTGGTGTGGGATCCGGGATCCAGTAGTGTGGGATCCGGGATCCAGAGAACGGGATCCAGGATCCACGGGTCGGGATCCGGGATCCAAAACTTCTGTGGGACCCTTCACATGGGGCGATCTTTATGTCGGGAGCCGACAAGGGCGATCTCGCATCCTTGATGTCCCTACTCTCCCCGTCAATCCCATTCTTATGAAAACGCATATCGGGAATTACCGGCGTTGTGTTTTGATTGAATGGGACATACGATCGGGAAAACAGAAATGGTCGCCCATTGTCCTTGATGCAGTGTTATCAGAAGTGACAGATGCACAGGAAATAAATCATCCCCGATTCTACCCGACAAAGCATTAGGAATCAAAATCAATAACCTGAATCGAGCTGACGTAGCCTGCGTAGCTGGCGGTTTAGTGGGGTTTTAGCAGGTTTTTATCCGCGAAATGTTCGTAGAAATCTTCGGTAGCTTGCTTGTTGTTCGATGAGATGGCCGCGCGAGCGCTGGGGCATAGTGCGCCTGGTTAAAAAATGCGCCCTGGGGGAGGGTGGGCGGGGAGAAAACGCTTTCTCCCCGCCCACCCTCCCCCCAGGGCGCAATTTTTAACCAGGCGCACTATGCCCCAGCGCTCGCGCGGCCATTTCATCGAACAACAAGCAAACTACCGAAGATTTCTACGAAGATTTCGCGTTTTTCGAGACACTCGCGGCCAAAGCCAAATTAGGTCTTTTTTTCAAGCGGAGCTCCCTAGTGGCCGAAGGCCGCAGAGCGGAGCACCATGTTTTTCGGCCCCTATTGTTATTGTAGGTCATAAATTTAGCTATTGCGCATGTAGCTTATACCTAAGGCGTAAACCAGCACTTATTCAATCCCCTAATCTTTTTTATCACTTAACACTGGAAGATGTAATACTGCACACTTCAGTTTCGACCTCTGTTTTGTGTGCGCATTTTCACGGCAGTTAGTCTAGTATTGGAAAAATGGTCTAGTAACATGAAATTAGCCGTTATCAATCATGCTTAGTGGCCACCACCTTTTCGTCACATTCGTGATATAAACTTTGTTTTACTAGCCACCGTTCTTTTTTAAGTGCTATTTAAAACATTAGTATACTTTATATAGAGCACACTGCATGATGAGCATGGCCACGTGAGCAGTTGAATGATGAATAACCATGAGTTTTTTGAAAGTTTCATGTAACATAGCAACCTCTCCCTAGCATTTGTGAATCCTCCAAATTCTAACTATTACTTAACATAGCTTTTTGCAAAGGGAAGACAGAGTTTGATGAGGGCAACACCACCCACATACGGGGGCGTCTTACGAAAAGCTGATATACTCTGGTATAAAGGCCCGATTATTCTTAAAAAAAATGAATACAAATCTGCATTTATGTGGGTGTTCGAGCAAGCGCGCATGAAAATACTGTCTATAAAAAGGCGAATTCAGTGCTAGAAGCAGACTTTATCCAATTTCCAAACAAAGAAAGGACCGCAGACATTCTATATCATGACCAATCAAAGTTATAACAAGATGACAGCTTTAGGGAAAAGTTCTTGAATTTCCTAAAACCCCAAATCACGTTTCAAACTGCTCCCTTTGAAAGATTAACGCTCTCAGGATCCAAATTCTCAATGGCAATAAAAGCTAGTTAGGAGAATGTGGTAGATGATCATTTGACTCACTACTACACATAGGCAGCAACTCTCCATTGTTATCGCAATACAATTTCTTGATCATCAGAAAGGATGAGATAAATTGGTAAATTCTCATCAAATTTTAAGCTTGCAAATCTACTGTTGTTGTTGGGAGAAGTTAACGTATTGGGGTTAAAGCACCAAAGGCGCCATAATAGGATTTATTTTTATACTTTTTTTAGGTTCAAGTATTATCCTTTGAAGTATCTTTCCCTCTCGAATTGGGAGGATTAGTCGGGCAGGGCTATTACGCGGGTTGAATTCCCAGAAGTAATTCCACATCAATTGTGTCTACACGAAACTGATAAGGAGCAAAATAAAGAAGTTTTTTCTCTCTTTGTGAGTTTTTATATATCATTGACAGCTAGGTTTGATCAAACTGATCAATGTTTCTTACGAAACTAGTAAAACCAAATGATCAGAAAAGAGACTTAATTTTGTTCTAAACGAAGTCGCATTAAGTCGCCGTGCCAACGCCAAGGTTTGGTTGGGTACGACGTTGGTTCGATGTGTGAATGTGTCTTCATCTGTGAAGGGTCCAAAGGTTGTGATTTTGATTTATCTGCGGTATTCTTACAAACGTTTTCCCTCTAAAATGAAATAGCTCGTGTTAGACAGGAATGTCTGAACAGTCGATTTACAGAATCTGATTTCCTTTTGTTCTTCTTTCACAGCTTAACAATGTGCTTCAAATGGAGCTGTGACCTATATTTTGGAAAATCGAAAACAAAACTCTTCGGTAGCAGAACAGCAATATGAAATGAAATGTATGCACTTGTATACCGCAAATATCCATATGAATGTTCAAATGCGGTTTACAGATGTAGACCTAAGATGTCTGATCCCTAAGATGCGGACTGTGATTTATACAATGCAGTTTACAATCATGAGTGGAACTTGTTAGATATATCATTATGTAGTGAGTACTGTGGTTGTTTTAACATCCCTCGTGTTATGGTTAAGTGTAGTGAGCTGAGAGACGGAACCTCGGTTTGTCGTCTCATCCGAAAGACATGAAACACACGAGAAGTGACGAATCACCTTCAACTCACGATGAGCACAATCTAACACAAGGTTCGAAACAGCAGATAAAATCCCAGCTGCCACCTACTGGGAATTGAAGCCGGTGCACATATGTGAGAGACATTGCGCTTTACACACTGCGCAACTCGTGTTTTTCTATTAATATATTATCTTCAATAACATATTATTAAAGATTCGGTGGCGCGATTAACTTTCCTTGATCGCTGCTAATAATAGTATAAGGATAAAACTTGAAACTGGCAAAAGAAATGCGATAAATATTGAATTTATTGATACTTACGCCGTTTGAAATGGCGCAAAAGTGTTTCATTCATGATGTTAAAGTTGAAGTCTCCAAGCAAGCATGATTCTGGAACAAGTATCCTTTCTTTTTGAACAACTTAAGGCATCAATTTTCCTTGCAACACTCCGTCCAAAGATTCAACCACCCGCGAACCGGTAACTAAGTGATCTGTGCCGTGTTTTATGGGAATGAATCAAGCCAGACTGATGTATTTCCACTTCATTGTCATTTGTAATCGGTTATGGTAGGAAACAGTATCGGCAAAACCTAGACGAAAAACCACAAATCACACAAACTGTCATCTCCAAGTTCATCCTTAATTACTCATATCTGGCGAGCGCATCCTCAAATTCCTGACTTCATAAGAATTTTTTAAGCTCTCTTTTCCTTTTAATGTGGTTAGATCCCCCTTGACTTACTTACACTAGTTGCGCTATTACTTTAATTGTCTGAAGGACATTTCAGGTACTCGAAAGAAGAGGGGAGTAAGTGACGTAAAACTTGGAACACGAAACTCGAAAGAAAGAACTGTGACTAATGTCAGCTTATCGTACAATCGGTTCGAAATGTCGTTTCCTAAAATGAGCTTCAGAACGCTCAAGCTAAAATTGCACATAATCTACAGTGTTGGTTGATAGTCCTAACATGAAAGATTGCCACTCCTAGTAAAAGACTCCTGATCATAAGATACTAAAAATAGCTAATAATCTACAGTGTTGGCGGACAGTGCTAATGTGAAATATCTTCACTCCTAGTAATGGACTCTTGCTCATAAGATGTTAAAAATAGCGCATACTCTACACTGTCCTAATGTGAAAGATCGTCTGGTTCTTGGACTCTTCCATAGTTACTAAATATTATTTCATGTCTACCTGAACCACACTGATACCTGATAGGATAGCCCGACAAGAAGATTAACAACTTTTAATAACCGACTACAAATTAATATGTAAGATATCTCTCTATCTGACCGCAAGTGGTCATCATGACCTAGCTATCAAATGTTTTGAATTCCTTGTTTTATTTCCCACCTTAATCTAGCTTAAAATGTTCTTGTCATGATTTGCTATTCATGGTTTCAAAAACTTGCTCTGAAGACCTTGTTGGATGTCGTTTTTGAGTGAGTGTTTTCGTGATTGCTTTTGAACCCTTGGGCACAATTCATAGTATCCGCACTAGACGGGACGAACGAGAACCTAGTGGTTGCAGACATCACGTCGATCGCAAACCTCCCATTCAGCTCACACCGTTACGTCAGAGGTAAACCGAAATGAACCGTCCGAGAAAGGGACTCAAAAATCTTGTAATTCTGTTCTTTCTTCTCTTTCTGTCAGAAATGTAAACAAAGCGCTCTTCCTTCTTTGATTTATGCATTTAATTCAAAATTCAACCTTCTTCATAGAACGAGATCGTGCAATTGGGTCGTACGATAGCGTTTCTTTACGTTGATCAAAATTAATATATAGATTTAGCCACTGGCTAAAAGCGGAGCTCCCGGTTACATATTTTTCTGTTAACGGACGCGCAGTATTTTCCCGCCGAAATGAAATACGGTTTTTGGGATGCCTGTGGAAGGGGCGCGCAGATACGGACGCGGCGCCCCCGATACCCAAATGGGAATACTGCTGAACCATGAAAAATGAAGTCGATCGTATACCGGAATTCTATTGTATTCTTCCTGCGATACCTATGGTGCTCCGCTCTGCGGCCTTCGGCCGCTAAGGAGCTCCTCTATCAAGACTGTACGAAGAATGGACGATTCCAGCTATAAGCACGCGCGCTCTCTTTTCTTTAGAAATGCCTTTGGGATGTAACACAATTACCAGGATGCAACGCGTACATACAAGGCTCTTGATTCGTAAAATGTAACACCGCTACCGACATGCAGCGCACGCATTAATTATTTAAGCATCACAAGTGCTCTATTTGCCGATAAAGTCATAGAAAGTTGTGCTCTAATGCTTTTATGATATAGCGGGAGAGAACCATAGATTTGGACCAATCAGAGCGCGCGTTATAGCGTAGCTTTATTATAATAGGCCTTACTATCTAAATATCATATCCTAGTTCAATTTCCCGAAAAATTGAAATTTTTTTCTTTGACTATAAGCTGACTACTTGAACACAAAACCTTGAGCTTATATCTTCATAAGCTTTGGAGTTGGAAACTCGTATATAAGTCTCATTTAATTCCGATTGGTCTGTCAAATCCTGATTGGACGACTGGTATTTGCGTTTAAATTTTGTCACTCATCTGAAATCCGCTCCGAGTCATCGAGCGATCTACTCATAATACCCGCGCGGGCGGTGAAGCCACACGAGCGCTGCCCCATCGCCATAACGGTTAAGTTGGTTTATATATTAAGAAGTTACATAATCCTCAAAGAACATGCAGCTAGACTTCGATAAGACAAGGGGTACAACCCCCAATTGTATGGGCTAGTGTATATAACATGTTTTGTCATTATTTTTGAGACAAGGTGTATGACAAGGTATGTCCAACTGATCCCATATTTTTGGAAACAGTTTTAACTCCAATGCAGTGTAAAATATTTGATCTTTCTAACCGAAAGTGTGGATTTTTAAATGGAGTGTCCCGAACGCACGGAGTAATTTTATATTTTCGACAATGAACACAATACAGAACAGCTGCTTCCTGATTCTGGTCGACCTGCTAAACATCACCGACTTCTGATCCTTTACTGGTGCGACCCCTTAACCTTTTCACCTCTGATCCTTTGTCTCAGTCCAGGATTAGATATCCATTTTAGCACCGTTTTTATTTAACAAATGATTAGTTACCTTAACACGACATTTTTACCCCCCAAACAAACTATGATCACGTTCATGTTATTTGCATCACCTTACAAGTGCTACGACGTGAGAATTCATATCAATCGCGAACGATATATTGACAATTGGTTTCAAAATTAGTGCCAACGAAATTGCGACCACCTGTTTTCATCGATTGTTAAGTGAAACCAATCGAACGTCATGCACCAATTCTGTCCTTCTAATGATGTGTCAAGGAAGTAAGAGTCGCATTTGGTCTTAAATTGCGTAGTAGTAAGCACGTCTCGGAAATCTCAAAGTGCTATTTTTCAAGTAATTCCGACAACTCTCGATGACCCACTAGCGTTTGCCTCGTCAATAAAACCTAAAAGATGTGGGAAACATCTGTAAGATATTTTGGGGCTTTGCATACTATAATTTTCGAATACGAAATTCGTCCGGCCAACAAGACATCGTTCACCGCGTATTTAAGGTTTGATTGACAGTTGCCAATACGCTAGTTTGTCAACTGGAAATTAAAAGTGAGAGTTTGCAGTGTTATGAGAATAGCAGTAATACAGTCTTTCTGTGTGGGCGATTAAACAAAAACTACCAAACAGGAGTCCGTTAGTCTTGACTATGGGGTTTGCACTTTCTAGGGGAAACATCTGTAAGATATTTTGAGGCTTTGCATACTATAATTTTCGAATACGAAATTCGTCCGGCCAACAAGACATCGTTCACCGCGTATTTAAGGTTTGATTGACAGTTGCCAATACGCTAGTTTGTCAACTGGAAATTAAAAGTGAGAGTTTGCAGTGTTATGAGAATAGCAGTAATACAGTCTTTCTGTGTGGGCGATTAAACAAAAACTACCAAACAGGAGTCCGCTGGTCTTGACTATGGGGTTTGCACTTTCTAGGGTGAAATTATAAAGAATCATGGATTATCGTCGTCAATTAGTCAAAGCCCCATTCAAGCTTATTTAACCTAATAAAAAGGATCACTTATATTATTCTATCACTTTTATTATAAAAGACAATGCGATTTACGTCTGAAACGTCAAAAGAGCTTTATATGCGCAATGCAAATCAGATTTGATTGATCGCAAACTCGATGAAAGGATTCAAACTTTCACATGTCAGTTTAAAATTCGTTTATGAAATTTCATTGCCAAAGGGGTCATATCTTGTGCATATGGTATGGTAGACATTTAGCTAGACGTGATTGATTTTCGGTAGTTTATCTTTTTAAGTGATTAATAACTGCAAATAGCTCATCATCTGAAATCGTGTCCTAAAACCAGTGAAGCTACAACACTATGCAAATCATGCACTACGAATTCGTTGTTTTGGTGTTTTGCATTGCTATAAACCAAAGTTAGCACATACAAACTTTCCAATAGGTTATGGAATTTCGGAGAAACACATTTCTAGCTTACTTACCGGGTTGAGAAGTTGAATTCATCGTTGAGTTGTTGTTTTAGCACAGACACTTCCAGGGGATCTGATGTCAAATGGATTCACTTTTCACATGAATGATGATTCTTTCATTTTCACAGCGTGTTCTTGTCCTCAAACACAGTAAACACGAATGGAAGCCCTGAATGACAGATACAAAAACGTTATGTTAACAATTTTACACTTAAATCAGGGACTTAAATTAACGTTTTTTTGAGGAAGCAAAACTTACGATGCATAAACGATCATAGGTTCGTGTTGCTACGAAAAATGAAAAGGTGACTCCTTGATGTTGCGGGACAGATAACTAAAACATTGTTGCACTTAGACTGACGAGCAAGCCACAGTATATCTCACAGGAATCTGAAATTCAATCCTCTAACACAGTCAGAGTTCCACTGGGTCTTCTAGTACAACATTCGCGAGAATTCTCCGGGGAATACGGACTGGTACTTCCAGTGCACGGATAATATAAGCAGCAGCTATTGAGCTGCGTAGAATTAATACTTCTTACAGTCCATTCTAAAATATAACTTTGCCTCATTTGTAAGGAAATGATATTGGTTCCTCAAGTGTTATCTTTTTTGTGTCATTTATGACCAAATGTTTAAATATGACTGCCCCAAATTACACCCAACACCTTGCAACAGCGAGGAACAAGTGCAAGTAAAAAATGCACTCTAATTTGATTGAGGTTGATAATATTAGTATCGCTGGTTTTCTAAGGGAAATGCTGTTGAATATTGCTATAGCGGTGTGGATAATCCTGTTAGAAGCTCAAAAGCCATTTTAATCCTCCACCCATCGAGGCAATATTTGAAGTGGCCCATCTTTTCCTTGTGAAATGTGACTAAATGAGGCCTGATAGGAAAAGGCTTATCCTCTTAAGCCAGAAGTAGTTTGGGCGCTGAAAATTGACTCTTTCCATGGAAAAGCAGTTCTATGAATTGCAAGTCAACTAAACTGCACGTCTGTGAATGAAAACTCAAGAAACTCCGCCTTACACCGCTACAGAGATACGACGTTACGTATTGAGGTTACTTTACCTGTTTTTACTAATGGTATTACGAATTGGTTTCCTATCCTAAATAACGTGCAACGATATTACGACTAAAAGTGAATTTATCAAAATGCATATAACTAATTAGAAAATCTGAGTTATATTCTAACATGAACTATGAAACAATATTTACGCGCAAATTATTCAATTCATGAGGGTTTCGAAAAACGATTGCATATTTACTACTTTTTATTAGTCAATATCACTTTCTAAACTCCCGACTACTAATTAAAAACTAAAATGTTAAAACTAAGTTCCAAGTAAAAACGGGTAAAATACGGGAAGAGTTCAAACAAAATAGTAGGGGCGTGCCTACGGCCCAAAAGATCGAGTGAAAAGGTATGATTTTAGTTTCAACTTAATGGTAGCGAGTGAGTTGAAAATGACACCTGAATGAAGTTATTTTTAAATTAAAATTTACACACAAAGCTTACGTCACACATTCGCTCAACCAATTAGAATGCAGGTAGTGTATGCTTTGTTAAGAAAAGTTTATATAAGCGGCAAATCTATTGTTCTAAACGTAACTACAGACCTGCTTCATTTTCCAATTCGCTGTTTTACATCTTCTACCCCTAGATGGACGCTCCTAGGTAATGGGCTACTGTAGCAGATTCATGTAGTGTTGCTCTCCGCTCACTAAGAGCAACAACTTCAGACCTGCTTCATTTTCCAATTCGCTGTTTTACATCTCACTTCCCTGGGATGGACGCCCCTAGGTAATGGCTACAGTGTAACAGATTAGTGTTGCTCTCCGCTCACTAAGAGTAACAACTACAGACCTGCTACATTTTCCAATTCGCTGTTTTACATCTCACTACCCTTGGATGGACGCCCCTAGGTAATGGGCTCCTAGTGGTATAGCCTCAATTAGAAAGTCGTCTGCGTTAAAAGTGGTCGTGTGGCCGCCAAATGGGAGTTTAGATGGAATCGCTAGCGGAGGCGTACTTTGTGTTAAAAATCCTTAACAATCCCCAAAAGCCAATATACGCGCATTTCCACGTTTCCAAGGCTGTAGGATATTTGTTAAATTTGAAACTAAGAACTTTTAAATATCACAGTAAGAAGAATATATAAGATCGCCTAATTAATTATATTTTGACAGTTTCAGTTGCGAAAATAATTAATCCCAGCATTTAAAAACTGATTCCAATGATATCCATTCTTTGGGCCCATATTTTTAATCCCGTCGGGGCGTTTGTAAATTTTTAAAATGGAAATAAAAATGAGGATATCGCGATACTGACGAGGTACGTGGCTTATCAGTAAAGTTTTGGTGTTTACTGTTTTTGCCTCATATTTATTATCTATCACTCAATTATGTATTGTCATTTATAGCATAATTATATAACGCTTCCCTCAAGCAAAAAAGCGTGCGAGACTTTCCAAGCCAGAGACCCAGGCCCCACAAGTGCTGAAGAAGGCGTGTGTTGTCTTGGAAACGCGTACGTTGTCTTGGCAACGTTGCCAAATGAAACGAGTTATCACTTATTCTCCACAGGTTCCTGGAATGATTGGGGAGTGTCGAATGAAGATGACGTCCGCTGATGTCTTGCCTTGAAATGCAGTAAGTGACTCAATACAGTCTCTAATAGATAGCGTAGATAAGGTATTAAATAATATGGAATTCAGATGTAGCTATTGTTTTCTCGAGAAAAAAAGGCATGGCCCGAATGGATGATCCCAGCTATAACGCAAGCGCGCGTTGCATGTTAGTAGATGATGGTTATTTGTCGAACAAACTGAAAGCAGCGCGCGCTGCATTCTGGTAGAAGAAACGTGATATGGAGGACGTGGTCGTGAGGTTGCGCGCGCGTTGACGAATCTTAAATTTCATTGGTCAGTAGCTTCCGCGCGCAGCCATTAGTGAGCGCACGCACCATCGTCCTCGAGACGACGTCCTGTTTCTAAATCTCCCTAGTTAAAGTGGGAGACGCCCCGGCTTGGCTATTTCTAAATACATAAAGGCGCACGCGCTTATGGTTGGGATCATCCATTACACTCATTCTCAGTCAACTGTGCGTTCGCGAATTTGTTTCACGTGCCGCGACTGGTTTTTAGTGGACGTCAATCAAACTCCGTTTCTATGACATTCTAATCAAATCTTGTCAACAAGCCATTTGACTTCGCTCATACGTTTCTCTGATATTTGAAAGGGAAAGGCTTGCTAGGGTGGATTCTTTTTCATTCTTAAATAAGACGAGGAGGAAAACTTGTCTTCCCTTGCGCCGCGTGGAAGCTTGAGAATTTTCTTAGAGAAACCTGTAACCTTCGACCTGAATCCTGGAGTAATTATGTGTCTGAAAGTTAGAGAATAACAACAGCTCGCACTATTCTGCAAATCATTTACCCTGTTGGCAGAGGCCTCTATTCTCTGTATTTCGTGGTGAAAACTTCGAATTGAATTGAGAACTGTAACTATGAAAGTTGCATAGGAAAGGAAATGTGTTTGATTGACGTCCACTAAAAACAAGTCGCGGCACATGAAACAAATTCGCGAACGCACAGTTGACTGAGAAGGAGTGTAATACTGATGTTACGGTTTTGGTCCTGGTTGTTTTTACAAAGAAAAATATTCATCGATCAAACTAACACAAAGAAAATCACATACATGAAGCAGGTTTGGATGCACGATCACGATTTTTTTTTTTGCATAGATTTTTGGTTACTCCTTGTTCTTGAAAATTAATGATTGGTTTCACAAACTAATAAAACTTTTGAGCACTCAGGTTTTCATCAGGATATTCTAAAGCCTCGAAGGTCGTAAAAAATAAACTCGGCTTTAGCTTCGGTTTTTTTCACCCCACTCTGTCTCGTGTTTGAGATATTAGCTCAGATATCTTCAATCTCGTGCAAATATTCCGTCTATGAGTGAAATCGGGGCAAACTTTTTGAAGAAATGACCTCACAGTCCTCTTCATCGGGATTCCCCTATCATCTCGAAGTCGGTAAAGGAAGCTAGGCTTTAGCGTCATTTTTGAAATCAACTCTGTCTCGTGTTTGATTTGTTATTTCGGATATCTTCAAACATGACTTTTACGTCACCAAATCAAGTGCATTAAGTGATATCGGCACGAACTTCCTGATGTAATGATCAAGAAATGATCTCACGGCCTTTGATCTATCAATACTAAACATAAACACGATATCAAGCTATCGTCAAATATTTCTTAGCGGTTATCAAAATGGATAATATCTGTTTAGATAAAATCGTTCATGTTTGTCAATGAGTTGGCTGAAGAAAGTAAAATAACGACATCAGCTTTGAGAACAGCATTCGTATATACAATTAAATACAATTATATTAGTTTCTTTGTACTTAGTTGCATAAATTTCATTATAATAAACGTGACTAAACTTTCCTATAATTGTAGCTGTAAAATTAATTATCTTAGAACTCAGAACTTATTACAAGTGCTCCATCTCTAGGTTGCTCTATATCATTTATAAAATAGAGTATTTTTACGGGACTATGAAATGTATGCGAAATTGTACATTTGTGCAAAAGAAAGTGAGGGGAATGAACGATTAATGGATTCTTTTTCATGCCAATAACGTATAGTTAGACTGTCCAAAAGTGTTATTACGTGCGACTGTAAAATAAGAACTCGGGATTTGAAGATCAAATGTGTTAATTGAATATTGCTTGAAGTATTTGCTAATCAACGGTAAACAATTCAATTAGTTTATCACTCAAACCCTTTTAAATTTGAAAACAAACTTCTTGTAAGCTTACCACAATCTGTTCAAGCTCTTGTAAAGTCCTTAACCATATCAGACATATCTACAAAGCTTTTGGCAATAAACCACACTGGGGGGATTCAAAATAAGTGATACAATTACCTTGGCTTTTTGACATCACCAGAATCTGCTCTGTAAATCTATGGCACTCCCAGTATAGGAGGCCAATATCTTTGGTTAGTGGTCTAGCCTATAGATGTCCTTTGATTCTTGGATGGCCTTGTTCAATGAGGTTCCTCACTAGGAATTCCTGCGGAAGAAGGAACACACTTGTAATGAAAGCGTGCCCGACAAGTAATATTATATGCACGTTTTAATGTGAGACGCGAGCTCGCTCATGAGTTAAAAGGTTCAGAAGGGTTTCATCACTGCGACCTTTCAGCACCTCAAGGAACAAGAATAGGGGGTGCTGTGGATTTATCTATGGGGACGAACGACGAGGGAGTGCTGTGGATTCTACGGGGATGAGGGAGTGCTCTGGATTCTACGGGGATGAGGGAGTGCTGTGGATTCTACGGGGATGAGGGGGTGCTGTGGATTAATCTACGGGGATGAGGGGGTGCTGTGGATTAATCTACGGGGATGAGGGGGTGCTGTGGATTCTACAGGGGTGAGGGGGTGCTCTGAATTCTAGGGGACGACGGGGGTGCTCTGTAAACTTAAATGTATTTTGGGTGATTAGAATTAGACTAATTTTTGACAGGTTGTACGAAAATTAAGCGTGCGAGAGCCCCTTTAAACCCCGGAAACAATCCCTATAGCTTTGCAACAACTCCAAAATAATCCCTCGGAACCGGCAAAGGGTTTGCTCTGGAGTTTGAGTTACGGGTATGAGAAATTAGTTTGGAGATTTACTTACGGGTATGAAAAATAGAGGCGCATTGAACCCGAAAATAATACACCCCAGAAATGATAAATAATTTATTTTTTAGTGCTTTGATACAAGACAAGTTTGGCAAGTTGTGATTATAATGGCTTCCATTCTATAGTAGACGAATATTCCAAATCGGCTAACGGTGTTTAGTTTTTTTGCCACCCAATTGGGTGATGATTCCTTTGGGTGGTTATAATTGTCAAATTGTTCTCACTCGATCGAGTGCACGAGGGTATGTACGCAGAATTAACAAATTTAGTGTCAACCCAAAGGCATCATCACATGATCTGAATTGCGTGGCCAATAAGATGTAACTGACACCATTTATCCGATTTTGTCTATTACGTGGAATAATCTCGAAAAAATTTTTTTAGAATGTTTTTATACTGATTATTAAATTCAATACGAATGATTGCACTACATTCCCTAAATCAGCCAATGGAAATGGACGTTCTCTCAGTCTGGTATTTTGGTAGACTGAGGCTCCTTAATGCACGGTATCAAAAACACCCCAAAGGTCCCAAGACGCAAATTGCAAACCAAAATGAATCCTTCGCACTTCTTTTCAAGTGTTTGATTTGCTATATAAGGGTGTCGTGACATTCACTGTCTTAATCATATCATTTCCTGTCTAAAGACTTCTCTGACAGAACGTGAACAAATTTTTTAGCTTTTAAACCTCGCTTAGCGTCTCCCTGAAATTCCATTCCAAGATATTTAGAACTTACCGGCCATCTTATAAAGTTTAAAAATAAATTCAACTGGCGCAAATAGCATGACTCCAATGTCAATGTAAAACTGATAGCATCAAGCACTCGTTCTGTCTTACAAGCCCCGCTATTAATGGTACTAATGAGGTTATCCGTCGTTACCTCTTGTCCCCTGCTCTTGAATTACTCAAGAAACAACTCAAAATCTGAAGTAAATTATTGCTGTAGCGAGGGAGGCGCGGGAAGAGATAAGATGCATATCAGATTTGGGCACTTAAAAGGCACTTAACTGAAGAGAGGCTCATCGCATTCAAGATATGAAGTGTACAAAGAGTAGTTAATGATGACCTTTCAAGGCCGCCATTTTGCTCAGACACTAATTAGGAGGAGGAATTTTATGTCTGTTCAAGCACCTAACCATCCGTACCAAGATTTATGTATCTAAAACAAAAATCCTGTTTTTTTAGTTTGTTCTTTTACTTAAAATATAGCCTGCATAGCGGAGCATATCCCGTGTGTGATTGAATTCGGCCAAATCGTCGCGAAAGTCTCTCGCTTTTCCCTGACTCCACGAAACGCCCTCAAATAATTCCTAGTCGTCGTAATAGTGATGCAAGCTGCTATTTTATCACACAATGCCCTGACAGTCCAAGCTGTTGCCCTTGATTGCCGTGTAAAGCGCGTCTTGTTCTTCGATATAAATTGTTTGTATGCTAGCAGCGCTATGCTCTCAAATGATGATGAAGTGATTAAAAAAATATCACGAAGATTCACAGCCAAATCCGGAATAACAAGCTATTTTGACAACACAATTTGTTTTTCAGTCTAGAGCTTCAATAATGTTACTCATAGTAATATACTGAAGGGCAAATGGCAAAAGAGTAAAGTCTAGGATTTTTAAATAATTTTTAGTGTTATTTGAAACCGCCGCGATAACAGCAAATGCTGAAGATGTCATAACACGTTTTTTGGACTCGCAATATGTGGACAAATATGAGGTGGATTAGGGCGAAATATTTAAATTAAAGTTAATCTCTAAAGCGCATTATGTAGAACCCTCCTGAGGTTTCTGAGGTGAGGAAAAGACAAGCGCATTAACATGTATTTGATCACGCATGCCGGCTGGATGCAGGTCTGCCCTCAATCGCAGTGAGCCGATCTTTCTCTCGTTGTTTGCATTCGATAGAGCGGATGACTGTCGAAAATAAAATTAAGCAATGGCCAATGCTTAGCGCGCGTATATCCAATTCTGGGAGCACGTCTGGATAGTCGAGAGAACACGAAGGTAGTGTAGAAACGCCTAACGTCTCAAAACGCGCACAGATGAGCATACTGAGCAAAAATAATCCTATTAAGCAATCATCGGATTTCCCAAACGACATAAATCCATTTTAACAGTCCAGTTTCCCTTCGCTTGCTTGCAATTTCCAGAGCTTGTTTTACATCCCGGGTATTGATTTTTGACACTTGTGAGTGACTACTCTAAAACACTAAACCTTGCCATCTTCCTTCCAAGCGCTTGATATCGTGTCGCATAGTACAGACTCTCTTTGTCAGTACTCGATTTAAAGAACTCCATATAAGGTCGAAGAGGATTTACGCGTAGAAACATCAAAATAACCATCTACAAACAACGTTCTATACTTGATTTATCAAATTTTTGCACTACATTCCCTAAATCAGCCGATGGAAATGGATGCGGCTCTGCTCGGTGTGTTGCTAGGCCGACAAAATGGCGGCTGGCTGAGACCCGTCAAGGACTCACAGAGTGACAGAGGAAAAACCCTATTTATGTTCCGTATCATAACTTATATTTAATATATTCAGCATGAAAAACCAGAGCCTCTAATATGCAGCCAGGATTGCCTTCAGGAAGTGTTGTCACCTTTATAGGAAATCCATAATCTCAAGTCTTACAGACTAAACAAGTTGAAAGCAACATTTCTTCCTTCTAGCAATCTTCCGCAATGATGCTTAATAAAAAACGCAATCACTTTTGCCCATTTTTTTTTACCACCAGTATATCGTTAACTCCTTAGAAAAAGGAAGTTGTTGTTAACTAAAGTACAGGCAAGTGCGAAGTATACTTCCGGCTTTCAAAATTCTATGAACTCTGAAGCAATTAACAGTCAGACCAATATGGTGTAGTTTTAGGGGCCGACCATTTAACTTTTGAGGGGGGGGGGGGGGGGGGGGGATGATTTTTTTTTGCAAGATTTTTTTTACGTCTCTAAGATATTGTAGGATATTTATTTCGTAAAATTAGTTGAGGATTATGACAAATACGCTGTGCAGGAAATTTGTTTCGGCCCTTCGGGACGTGCAGGATATATTTTTTTCAAAATCATCCACCCCCCCTCCCCAGAAGTCAAATGGTCGGCCCTTAGTATCTTCTTCGATTGCACAACTAACACTTTGAAACCGCCACAATAATGTCCCTCTCAAGAAACCGCCACAATAATGTCCCTCTCAAAATCCAAGATGGCGCCCGATCAGCGAACGGACCGCCCCCCCCCCCCCCCCCCCCTTGACTTTCCCCCTCCCATAAAAATAGACGGGGATGCTTGTCGGAAAAATTGATTTTAACCCCAAGGGATAGCAAATTGGGTGTGGCAAAACATTTATTAACCCTAAAAGATAGCAAAAACTGCAAAAGAATTTTTAGCTGTTGTGGATAGCAAATGAGTGCGTTAACACCAAGGGATAGGACGAGCACCCCCGTCTATGTTTATGGGGAGTCCCCCCCCTCCCACGGCAACCGCCATCAAGCAGGTTACCGTGTTACTATGTTGCTTACGTGTTTGATTCAGGGAACGGCGCAGAGCACGCAGAATTATGAAAACCACTGTAAAACATTTAACAAATGTCCTCTAATTTTCCGTGGTATGTCCTCTTATATACCACGGAATGACGTAATAAAGTGGTCAAAATGTTGTGGACGAGGCGGCAGCCAAAAAGGCAAAAAATAAATACAAAAACAGTGCGCGCGCAGCCAAACGGTGTTTTCGTTGGTTCTTTTTAGCGCGCGCGCTGGTAATGGCGCGTTCCGTGGTATATTTAACAAATGTCCTCTGATTTACCGTGGTATGTCCTCTTATATACCACGGAATGACGTAATAAAGTGGTCAAAATGTTGTGGACTCACGAGGCGCAGCCGAGTGGGTCCGCAGTACATTTTGACCACTTTATTACGTAATTCTGTGGTATATAAGAGGGCATACCACAGAAAATCAGAGGACATTTGTTTTATACCACAACAAAAAGGTAAAAATAAATACAAAAACAGCGCGCGCGCTCGGCCAAACGGTGTTTTCGTTGGTTCTTTTTAGCGCCGCGCGCGCTGGTGATGGCGCGTTCCGTGGTATATACTTTTATGTATCCATGGCTAGAGCCAATCAGAATTCGAGAAACGCGCGCGTTGTGGTATAAACTTTTGTGTACACACGGCTGAGAGCCAATCAGAATTCGAGAAACGCGCGCGTTGTGCTATAAAGATTTTATAATTTCCGTCAGAAAGTGTGACACAATGCTCTCGTTGCATGTGGTTTTATGATCACGATGCAATAACCGAAAGTTAAAACTGACCGGAAGACGAGGGCAAGCCTAAGATCATCTTACGACGAAACTGCTCGCCAAAGTTGAACGACATTAGAGACGAGGAGTGATGGTTTACGTTCGGGACATCTTTCATGTGAAGAGCCTTCAGGCACGGTTCGTTTTGATGGGAATAGCTCGAATGCCGTGAGGTTTGACCATGACCTCAGCTAAAGGTTTATGCGTGCATGATTGTTGATAGAATTATTCCCTAACGACAAAAAATGAACATTTCCCTTTGTATTGATTTTCAAATTAAACGGCACCCCTGTCAAATGAATCTTTCTTTCATCCAAAGTAGTTTTAATTACATATACTAAGTGCCCCTACTTTCAGGAGCACATGGAACGGGGAGGGGAAGGGAGGTTGGGAAGTAATAGATAAAGGAGGCAGCCAAACAATCGATGCCGATATGCTATTATAAAAATATATGTTTTCAACTCTGTTTTTCACTGGGCGAAAAGAAACTTAGATAAAAGTGCAAAACTGATATTATAACATTATTTTCTTTCGTAAGATCCTATGTTGTTTTCTCAGTCAGCGTCAGTCACCATTTTGTCAACCTAGCAACATATCGAGTCAGTAAAGTATCCATTTCCATCGGCCGATTTAGGGAATATAACAGTATTTGCGATTCAGTTTGGTAGACCAAGTAGTCAAACTTTGTTTGCAGGTGGTTGTTCTGAGATTTTTACGCGTAATTCGTCTTCTAATATCGAATACAAAATTAAACATTAACGTCTTTTCCAAACGTTAGTAATGACATTTCTCGGGACCAAGGCCATCAGAAGACGTGCTTTGGAATCCGGAAAGACGTGAAAAAACAATCAACGAGTACTTAGAGATAGTCTTATTTTGCCGCCATGCATTTGGTCAGGAGAATGCAGAAAAGCAAAGCACATTTTATGGAGCGTAAATCGCAGGAGTTTTAGTTGTTAAAAAACAATTGTGGAATTACGTTATGGACTGTAGTTATTAATAAATATTGGAAACTCGAAATTATCCTTTTGGACTGAAGACGCCGCCCAATAAAAATGACAATATTTCAGGCAATGCGAGCAGTTTTCCAGGCTTGGCTTTGTTTTGCTGGCCTTTGCTTTTCAGGACGAATTCTAGAAAATCAGTTATGTCCGATCCCCGCAGCCAATGTTTTTTTTCAATCTTTCATGCTATAGTGCATCTAGTGCATCATGCAAAATGCTATAGTGCATCATGCTATAGTGCATCATTCTATTCAAAACTCAGATGTTCTGAAAGTTTTGTAGCAATACGATAATTTCGAGCGAATTTATGGGCCGCTAAAGTTGCATATTTTAGTGTCTGTATGGGGGTCGGACAGCTGTGTCCGAGCCTCATACTACGTCTCCAAAATTGGGCAACTTTAGCGGCCTATAACTTTGCTATTAACCATTGCATTACTTCAAATGTTTTTAGAAATTCTTAATTTTGGGATATTCTAGCTGGAGCATAGAAAATTAAACGACAAAGCCAATTCATTGTCTAACTCAGCTAAATTGCGGGGATCGGTCAATTCATTTACCAGTGTGGGTATAATATATTTGTTACTTTTAGGTCATGCATTATCCTTATTGGTAGAGGAAATAATAGGCCAGCTGTCAATAATATTTTAAGCCTAGCCTGTGAACCTAAGACGTACCTGAAGTGAAAACAATTTTGATCTTGACTCAGCGTATCAACATGTCATTTTTATACCAGCCATTCAGTGCTCAACCATATTCGGGATTCGTGAAAATAGGAAGCAGAGCCAAATACAAATTAACAGAGCGCAAAGTTAACCTCGCCGCGCTTGACGTCCTCTTTAGAGGATTCAACGTTTTGGTACAAATCTGAACCGGAAGAAACTGGTGGCGGGAGATTACACTAGCCGCTTTACTTAATAGCAAGTACGTGAAAGCACGTGTAGGCAAGGCATGCGGTTCTTATTTGTCGGTGAACTAAATGACCCGGGGAAGCCAGTTTCCTAAAATTATATTATCAAGTTATTGACCCTTGTTTTAGTGTTCTGGTAGAAAAATACGTTGGGCTGGTTAAAGGGAGTCTGTCATGCAACTGCGCAGCTGTTCTGCGCATCTCTCAAATCAAAGAGGATGGCCAGCGAAGGCTAAAACCTCGAAAACAAATCGTACAGCTTTACATATTCATTAGATAGTTATATGATAGGATGGTCTTATCTGTTTTGCTAATTCAGTGATCGCTCCTCGAACATGTGCGTATCGTGGCAGGCACTTTTTTTTAGAATAAATCAGATCAAGTTAGCCAACTCGCTTTTCCTCATTTAGGCACGTTTAGGGCTGTTTTTAGGAGCCGTTTGCATGATCGTCGATTTGAGGACCGTGGAAACACACCAAAAGCACAACAAAAAAAAACACACCAAAAAGCACAAAAAGATGAAAGAAACAAGCACTTATTTAGAACAAACTTTACAAATACCGTCTAACAATACCCTAGGCTTGTCAAAAATAGCCCGATGTCCTAATTTCCGCACAACGGAACAAAAGAGTTTGAAAAAATGAGAATCTTAACGTTAATCACTGTTTATGCAAGTAATTTGTGGGTTACATGCGACATGCTTCACGTATGGTACAAATATTGGTTGCGGTATACTAGATATATCACATGCACTGTCTAGGGCAGACAGGTGAAGTGAAGATTAGAGTATATCATTTACTGGTAATTGATGTCGCCAGCTGATATTGATAAGGAAAGAATAGTATTTGCTTCATTGGTGGTTATGATAGAGAAAGGAAAAACCAAAACAGAAACGCCGAATATTCCTACGTTTCGGACCTTTATTTCGGTCTTCAGGGCAAATTCTTCATTGATGGTTAAAACGGATCATACACGGATAGGACTAGGAACACATGCTAGTCGCAACGGATGCCGCACGTTTTGCTTGTGCAAGACATATAATCACCATTTACGATTATGTCTTTATCTGACATTCAAAGATACGAATCCGCGATATATTTGTGGTATACTATAATAACGACGCCGAATCGGCAAGCCATATAAAGTCACAAAGAATCTATACGGTCGTTTTGATCAATTCTTGATATTCTACAGAACTATGCAGCTTCAATTAAGCACTTTTTCTCGGAAAACCAGCTGGGTTGCTTGTATGGTTGCGCAAATAAGGATGCGCCACTCTATCGCAGTAGTGCAGTACTCGTCTTCGTATGGCTACGGGGCTTTGCTAGACAGGCCTCCAGCGCCCAAAGGGGCTCCGCTACATCAAAATCCCTTCGCATGGAAAAACTATTTGAACATTCAATTCGCACAGGAAATATAAATTGTTGCCGTCCGTGTGGGAGGCCGTACAAAGAGCCTTTTACCAAAAATCTGGTATAATCGACTTATCCCTGTCGTGTCACTTCACAAGGTATTAATGTGCCAAATTTACTTTTTTGTTGTGTCTGTCACTTGTTTTTTTATGGTAGAAAACTAAAAGAGCTCGATAGGGAAATACGACGTAAGCCGATATCCTGTTGCTCACCTGCAAGCCTTTGATTATGCTATAACAAAAGTGTTTCTAAAATTAGACACTTTCTGACGTTGATGGGGAATGGACAGGTTATTGGAGGTTTCCACTCCTTGGTAGTGGACTCCTGGAATTGCGCTATATTAGCAATAGATTAACATTAACATTAATAACAACAACGATAATATTAGGCTTTATTTCAAGAGGGTAACACAGTAATAACATAAAAATACAATCAATATTGCGTACCCTCGACAAAAAAATGCATTATTACTAAAAAGGTTTTGCTGGTGATGATGTAATTTTACTATCTTATTTGTCATGCAAAGGTTAAAGGCCCATCACCAACCGGGAGCCTTTGCGGACTCTTAGCCAATCAGAGCACCCGGAGAACAATGGAACAATTTTTTTCAAGCTCCCGGTTGGTGATGGCGGTTGGTGATAATTTCATTATCCTGTTCATTTATTTATACTCAAAACTAAGATTCCGAACTCCATTATTAATGACTAGATAATCTCATTAAAGTCTTAGACCGTTATAAAATAATACTTAGACCTTTTTTGTCAAAGCCTGATAGCATAAAAGCATTTTGGCAAAACATATAAAGGAAAAAATCATGCAAGCACAGTTGCATTTTCACGGGTTCCGTTAATTTGTGATATCAGAGAAAGCTCCTAGCCTCTCTTGTAATCTCATATAAAATAATGAATACACATAATGAAACACGTGATTAAATTTGTTATCGATATAATTGTTTTCCAGGACGTTCATTTCCCCTTTTTTTATTTTATCAGACTAGATTTCATTCGATGCCTTTCTGTTTTCTCACAGCTTGTACACGTCATTAACTCCGAAGAAATCTTGTTTTATTGTTTACCACATAGCATGAAAGATCTCTATATATATACCGACAAACCCCGAACCTTTTCCTCAGAAAACCTGTTCCTCACCCCGTTTCGTTACTGGCAGGAAAAAAGGCCAGAAAACCTCTTGTTAGGATTTTATTTGGGGGTGTTTTAAGGCCGGTTTACACTTGCGACTTTTGTGGCATTTGTCGCGGAGATTTTTCTCACTCTTGTGTAAACGAGATGCAAATTCGGTGCGATTTTCTGCTCTGTTTTCTTCAACTCGATTCAAGTTGCAAAGAGTTACGAACATATTTAAAATCTCCGCGACATAACCCGACAAAAATCGCGGCAGATCGCGCCGAGTGGCGATTTTTTTGACGCCTACGTGCGAGAAAAATCGCCGCGACTCGCGGGACAAAAATGCAGCAAAACTTACAAGCGTATAAACGGGCCTTTAGTTTGCTGGCAAAAATGTGTGGTGCATGTCTTGGTTAATAGTCTAATTTTGCAACTTCTGTTTAGAAGTATTTCTTTGTACTTACGTGTTAATCTTAACTTGTTTAGATAATTTTACTTCTATTTTTGGTTGACATAATATTGAGTCGTGATGGCATGGAAAATTACAACTTGTAAAAGTATTATGTATGTTAGTCCAGCAAATTCTATAATTATTACAAAATATAGATAATCCTCTTCTCACGAATATGGTCGGTTAAATTAGTTTAATTTGCCATATCGATAGTCACCGATTTTCTAACCTTTCACGCCATTAAAATTAACGCCCAATATTTTTGCGATAATCATTTCACTTGAAATATTGGCATGCTAGCAGCTACTGATATCCAAATTAATCTTCTATAAGGACCATAAAACTAGATATTAAACATAACATAAATATCACCGTGGTCTTTTACCTTATAGTTAGTCCCCTTTAGATGCGGCGATGCGCTTTCTAGTAAAATTCTAGGTGTTGCCTGCGTTAGACCTCTAGCTTAAAATATTTATATTTTGCGCGCTTGTTTTGTAATCTAGCAGAACTACAAGCCCCTGGCGTGGTTCTGTGTTCACTCGAATTAAGATAGTACCGCGCAAGGTGAATGATAAAATTGGTTTATCATCGTGTTAAATCTAGAGCTCACCTTATCGTTTCCCCGCTTAGAGCGTTGCTTTTATCTTCAGACTCACAAGGCTTGGATGATTTCTGTGCACGGAGAAGAAAAAGTATTTTTAATGAGCTTCCTCCAAGTTTAACATCTTTGTCCGGTTTTATGAAGCTCGGTTGATTTCATATGTCAGCCTTGCACGTAAGGGATTTTGTAAACAAATGGCCACTCAGAGAGCTGGCAATAACAGATAAAAATCCTTTATTCCCAGACACTAATGGTGCAATTAGTGATTAAGGCGTTTGATGCACAAGGGAACCTTTCAAGGAGACAAGTAATTATTTTATTAAAGCTGGCGAGAATTATGAAATACTATAGGCTTAAATTTGTTCTTGACAAGGCCTTTTAAAATCGTTAGATGTATTAAATGAGATTTTGGGGCTAACCGAAGTATTTTACCCAAAATAAGTAAGAAAAATCTTCCCTGTTATAGAGTAGAACGTTTGAGAATAAATTTATACAAGTTATTATAAAGCATTTTTTATTCTACTATTGTAGTAACAAACCTGTACGCTTAATATGTCTACAATAGCTAGAAACATATGAGAAATTAATGGTCTTAGAATTATAAACTCTTCTGTGGATTGTGCGCCCTTTAATTCGGTTTAGGGTCCACCAAAGCGCACTTGAAAGAGAATTATAACCAAAGAGATATTAACACAAATAGGAAGCTATTGAGGGACATATTATTCAGTAAGCAACGATTTCACTGTATAGTAGAAAAAAACAAAGTCTAAAGGCATTGTATAACGCTAAACGTTTCTCCTGAAAACTAAAACCCTGACGCAGAATGAACATAAAACTCTAAAAAGCAAAACACTACATCTTTCGACAGTATTATACGTCTGAAGGTCTAATCGGCTATAGATAATGTGTCTATATGACACATTACACATGATGTCGGTAATATATTTAGTTAAGGAAATTGATTTTTCCTAAGTGTTGAGGCCTACACCGCTAAAAATGTCTAGGCATTTGAATAAGGAAACCCCGGTGAGTTATGTTTTTTTCAAAAGAAAAAGATAACAAGGCAAGCAGTAATTTTTAATGTGCACTTTTTCGACGAAGAACCACGACTGGAGAAACTGAGCTGGTAATATATAGGATGAACTGAATATTAAAAATAGTTAGTGGATAATAATGAGTAATAACATAGTACTTCTGCTAGTATTATTATTTAGTATTAAATACAATTTTAATTTTATAAATAAGTTTTGAATAAGGTCCAAATCTTTGTTGTAAATAGTCCTTTAAGTTTTGCTTAAGTTGCTGTATATAGTTCTCAGTGTATCATTTATATTTATCAAGCAAATTATTAAATAATATATTTCATTTTTTAATGATTCGTTTGTATATATACTGATTATTATTTTACTAGTTCCTTTAGGACCGCATTACAACAATAACATAATGTACTAATAAAAGCTTCGAACACACTCGAAAAATAGTCGGTAAAAGGCACTATGGATCGATATTTCAAGCCAAAGGAATCCCGTAGGAAGGTCAAGGCTCCAAGATTGTACCATAGGTCGCTCACGTCCTTTTGAATTTAACACGTATTTTGACACTTTTTTTACCTGAGGTCTCTCGGCGGAACGGTTTGTGCGCGACTCCTCCGAGCCCTGGGGCGAGGATCGCTTGATTCCGGACCGCGCGTGGGGAGAGACTCAGAGCGCGCTATGTAATGGTTTCAAGGCTTAGCCATAAGTTGCTCGGCAACTTTTGACAAAAAAGCAAACTTTCAACTCGAGCTACTTAAGTTCGGGAACTCTTCGGAGAGCCTTCGGCTACCTCGAATGCCCCCGAGCAAGTTCGGATGCGATCGGTTCACTCATTCTCACAGCTATAAATATATATGAAGATTCTAGAATAACAACAGGTCGTCGTCTGTCACATGATTACACTGGGGTGCAGAAAAACAAAGTTAATCTGTATTCTTTCTACCGCTGATAAAAAACACTTGGTCAAATCAATTCGAATATGCGGCGGACTATTCGAATTGCGGACTACACGCGGACGACTATCGGTTAAATTTCTTCGCGATTCGTAACTAAGAAGTTTGTTTGCTGTCCAGTTTGATTTACCCTTGGGAATTTAGACGTCTATTCATGGGCTCGTAGCGAAATAACAAGCACAAGCTGCGAAGAGTCTATTGTATAAATGTACTAACTGAAAAAGAAAGCTCAATTTGCAGTTGCGCGCTACTTTACTTTATCATTGATGGCTATATTGTGGACAAAGATAAAAGATTATGACAATGTTTTCAAGAAAGAACTTTTTGGCAGCTTAACGAGAAAAGCAGCAACTTTTGAGCAACTGTTACGGAATAATGTGTAAGCTTTCGGCTGGCCCAGGCTTCCGGGCCGCTAAGATAATGCTAGTTCACTAAAGCTTGCAAACGAGATAGGAATTTATGTATTCTGGCGACAAGGCATCCTACTTGGTTAATGAACTTCATTAAACGCGAGTACACGAGATAGAAAGAAATGAAAAACACGAGCTGCGGGGAGAACAACAAGGCGTACAAATCACTGAAGAGGAAAGTGAATCATGCTGCTGTTATTTTCACGCCCACATCCGGGTACGAATATATATATCCATGACGTTCAACGTGCATCCGGGCATTTGAAAACCATTTTTCCCTCTAGTGTGTTACGCATTCAAAAAAGAAAAGACACAAATTGACCGACAGTGTTTCTTGAATTCTCCACCAACGCTCATTGCCAAATAACTAACCGAAAGACAATAATAATAATTACATTTACTATCCCAAAGAACACGCCTAATTAGTAAAACCATGACGTAGGCAAATGGCATATGACGTCATAGACAACAGACAGGCCAGGCCCTCGGGCGTGGACATTTTAGTTGTCAAGACTTGTCAGCGAAAAAAATCTTGTGAGTCCTCGTTTACATTCTTGTGTAATTTCCATTTTGTTTAACTGATAAGGGAAATAAGAATTCGTGACCGGTATTTGTCGGAGAGGAGCGTATTATTGGTATAGTAAAACGACGCAGTTATCACAGCTTGTACTGTTTTGCTTTAGGAAAGGAATCTGACACCTCTTTCCTGTGGGAAAACGAAGGCCAAGGAGCACGCGAATGACGAAAAAATGATGACAAAGACGCACAATTTGCATCTAGTGTGCAAGTTTATATACTGCCTGATGGCTATGATGCCATATCATCTTTCGCCGTTACCTTTGGCCCTTGTTTTCTCCACATTTACTTCAATGCTATCCTTTGCAAGGCCGCAGTCACCATGTCCTGAGAATCGGAACGGAATTATGATACAATTGAAACGACCGTATGAGAACCCGGAGATTTAACCTGAAACATCTCTTTTTCACCTTTTATTTGACATAGACTCCTTTTACAGGACATCACAAATGACAATGATTTATTCAATTATTTCATTTTAAATATATATTTTACTATAATTACAGTGAATAAGAGCCGTTTTTCACATAAGACCCCAACAAATAAGACCCAACACCCGAATAAACACACACACGACATACACAAAAACACGACATACACAAAAACACGCTTCCATGTTTCCATGACCATGTTTCCATGGTTTTTCAGCATGCACCATCCTGTCTATGTCTTGTGTTTGTCTTGTCTATGTCTATGTTAACGAGAAACAACCAAGAAAATAACGAACATCGATTTTTTTATTTTAAGTCTCATTTTAAGTTTGCTTTTTTACCGCCAGTTTCATTGCGAAAAATGAAAAAATGGCTTAGGTTTTCGCTCTTCTTTCTATTCTTTGTACCTCGCTAGCAAGCTTTCTGGCGGAAAGATCTCGAGGAAGACCCAACAAGCAAAATGTAACGAGGAAGATGCGAATAGCCGCGATTAGTTCTGTTGTAACTGTCCTTTGATTGCCGTTAAAACCGTTATTGATAGAATTCGATAGATAACATATTGGAATATTAATTTTGCTGATATTTTAACAAGCAGCTCATATTGAATGGTAAGAGAACTAGGTGTGGTTAGCTAATTATTCCGTATCAACAAATATCACACGATATTCACCGTCATACTCTCATATATCAGGAATAGAAGCGAAATACATTTAAAATACACCTTTCAAGACAATACCACGTAAGTAGTAAGATATTATTCCTTGACGAAGCAAACGAAGTTGATATTAAAATGCATTTTGCAACGGCGTTTTAAAATCATCGTGAGTGGTAAACTATTTACCTTTGATGTTTGTCCTGGTCGCTGTGATTTCTTATCTCGGTTACACGATTTCAAAGCACGTCCTTTCGTATATTCAAGTCCTTCCTTTTCAAGTTCGAAACTTGACGATGCATAAGGCCTCGTTGAACTTATAAAACACTAGGCTTTTTGTGCAATGTTGTATTGTATTCTCTACTTGTCAATCAAATCAATCTCATCCAATCATTACCAACCAAATTCCATGAGTTCTCTATTTCCAAAGCACTACTAACCTCATTGGATGACCTTGTTTTGATTGACAGCAGTCAATCAAAAAATAATAATACAACGAAATCATTTCAAGATTACAGTTATTAATAAGCACAGTCACCCTGGAAACTAGCGTTTACCGTATTACTGTACTCGTTGTGAGAGGCCACTGTGTCTAAATAAAATTGTATGATGAGGAAGACCCAGGGACACAGCGCGACTGTGCTCAGAGTAAAGGGGGCGTAGTCAAGGCGTGCATTTGTTTAAAACCAATTATCACAGCGCATTGTATCTCGACCAAATAATGAAAGCAACAACTAAGCAAATAATGGGCTCAAGGGTAGTTCGTTAATTTATACCCGGGGGCGTTAATTGTTTTAAACTAAAACATATCGAGGATGTTTTACAAAGTGCAAGTTATCTTAAAAGACTTTTATCACAAGACCGGGAAAATGAATGCACTTTATATCATTTCTAGAACGCGACATTGCGGCATCACAAAATAATATCAGGGGGAGGATAGATTTCCATAGTTCAGCTGCAATGTTTAGTTTCCAGGATAAATATTTCACGCACGTTCATGCTTTCTTGAAAGTATGGCTACGGCATGTCACAGGATGTATCACGACATATATGTGCGCGTGTTTCACTGTCGATTTTCACGGACAGTTTATACTGGAGCTATAATGTCTTGCTGGGAAACCCTTTCTTAATATAGACAGATTCCCTAGACCAGCTTTTACCTTGACGGAGTTACTGAGTAGCTCTTATCCACAATCCATTCATCCCGGATTTGCAAATAAGAACATTAGTGTAATAAAGAGCTTAATATCTGGTCCGCACTTCTTTCAGATTCCGTTACCATGGTTACGTTCGCTCTGGTGTGAACAAGGCATTACTGTAGCATTACCCCACAGGGGGAGGGATCGGTTTTGTCAAGGTGAAAATAGCAAGCTTTAATCTTTTTAAAACAAACAAGCAAAAAAAAAAGAAAGAAACAGGGACTCAGTCCACTAGGGATCGAGAGCGCCCTGCCGCCAGACCCTGTGAACGCCCCTTGTTTCAGTAGTAAACAAATCAACGGTAAACATTCAACGCGAACATATTTATAGGTCAGGAAAACGTTGAGACGATCCATGTAAGACACTCGCTTTCATCTAGTTCTGACTCTGTCTTCATTCAAAACATACACAACTAAAGTATGGTCTCACTCGTTAAGTAGTTTCCGTAGTGTAGTGGTTATCACGTCTGCCTAACACGCAGAAGGTCCCCAGTTCGAGCCTGGGCGGAAACATGGGTTTTTATCTGTTTTATCTTTTCTTTTATACAGTCCGGCTCTCTTTCATGGAGATGACAATATTCATTGGGACGATTCTTATTTTCTCAACACATGGTATCGCTTCTTAAACGCTCGCCTTTCAGCGCAATACTCCAATTTCGACCGAGACAAAAAATCAAGCAAGCACTTTTTTTCTTTTCTCTCACCCTACTCTCTAACTATGTTGCGTCTGGCCAAGTCGACATGTAAGTCGTGACCAGAGTGAACGAATAGAGTAGTCAAGTGATGACGTCACAGAAAACAAATTTTCGATTTAGCAACATTTGTCCTTGGATTCGGAAAGAGCATAATAAATGAATGCTACACACCAAAATGCGTTCATAAAGTTTTGAACGCCAGTCCTCATTTTTGCATCCGATTCTCTTTCCACTTTGTCTTTCATTATTCGTGGACTAAATCGGAAATTCAAGATTTCTCAAATTTATGACGTCACACTTGAGTACTCTATAGTAAGGCCCTAAATGGTCTATCTAAAATTGACTGTGCTCGCAGCTCGCCAGAGTCCTTCTCCTCTCCTCCCCTCTGGGGAAAGAAGGAAAGGAAGAGGTATTGGAAGGACCCTGGTGCGCGAGGATGGAGTTTCATGTGAAAAAGAAAAGTTTAGCAACATATGTGACGTCATTATAATATCACCGAGCATGCGCATTTCAAATGCAGACATCCCACATGGATCAAGGCGATGATTTATACCTTGTGCAGTGCGCGAGATATATTGTTCTTCTAAGCTATTCGATCAATAGCGCTGTTCACGCTTACGTCATCCATTGTTATTAATGTGCGAACCAGAGTTCGATTGGTTCACAGAACAAAGGGCGCTATTCAATCTACGGTTGGCACATTAGAATAACAATGGCAATGTTGATAAGCAGTGAATAGCGCTATACGTGCACCAAGTGCGCTGAGCTGAGAACACCGAGCTCTTACCACTGTTTGCATTGCTACGCGCCTGCTAAATTCAATGCGGTGACTGGCGATATTTAGCTGTCAATCAACCCAAAACGCTGGATTCGGCTACTTCAGTGGATCGACATTGATTGCAAAATCAACAAAAATTATTTAAGCTATGTTTGGCTTTCTGGCTCAAGAAAATTGACATTACAACTCCCTTGCTGAGAATCGCCAATCGCAAAGGGAATGTTGAGGTCGCGTAGCAACGCATACGATGGTAGCATGTGTTTTTCTTCTGGCGCTCGTGTTGGAAGGACGAAACATTGACTCCTTTTGGATAACTATTCTCGATGTAGAATAATGGAAAGACGAGAGCCGAAACTTGGTAAGCCACTCTCAGTTGTTGGTTGTGCTCTGCCTCTCACATAACAAAAGAGACTAGAGCTTCACAAATCCTGCAATTTGGTTTACTCGAAATAGCCACAACCACATCTGTTAGACCGTCATTTTACATTTTTTTACAATTTTTAGATTTGTTACATTTTGTCATTTTCATATTCATTAACAGTTGAGTTTAATTAAGTTCAATTAAAAGCACTAAGATTCTTATATCTGTATATATGAGCATAAAATAGAGTTTTGGCATTAAAATTGAGAGCAAATTTGAGTTTTGCCATTACAATAGAAAGAAAAGGTAAACAAAGCTGCTCTCTTCTATTGTTTTCCCAACGTCAAGTAGTTTTCTACTATATTGGTTTTGTTTTGTATTGTTTTGTTCACAGAAGATTCCCGATCACCTCCGATCAGTTCGAGCCTGGGCGGAAACGTTTTGCTTGGTCTTTGTTTAAAAGTGCAACTCTCTTTCATGGAAAAAATAAACAAGTTCATTTTCAAGAGGACAAGTCTTTTCTCTAGGCGATATCGTAAGGGAGTTGAATTACCAGCAGACAACAATAAAACACAATACGGCCAGATCTAAATACGCCAACACACATTCAGAAGGTTGAAATCTTTTTCTGATTGCTTCATTTATATTTTACGAGAAGCAAAGGTAGGTTGCAACCCCTTTCATTGATTACAGTGGACCCAAATTCAAACGAAATGAGCAAAATAATCATCTAGGTTTGTAAATAACCTTTCAACTGCTAGATGAGCACAGTATTTTCGTGTGTTATCGAGCGGATGGTATTGGATTACGAAACTACATTTTGATTTCTGCAGGCTGAACAGTTTTCAAACTTGGAAATTTGATAGCGAAAGCTATAAAATCTTATGTAAGAATTCCTATATAATGCAAGTTTCAGTTCCTTTGTCTTTATAACACTAAATAATAGCAAGAGTGGATTAACAAGAGTTAGAATCTTTCCCTACTGTATTTGTCCACATCACAGTCAGAAAAGTGTCTATTTTTAGATTTGAGTTTCGCGCGCGAAAGTATTCGAATGCTCAGGCTCGAATGCTCGTATACCCAATACACAACAAAATAGAGAATATCCTACCTTATCTTTGCGATTTTAAAGGTTTTTCGATTGATCTGCGATTTAATTTTAGGCTGGATCTCACAACTGTTCGCGTGGCGAGAAAGTGGGTACCCTGTGGATGACGAATTTTCTCGGGAATCCTAGTTCTAAAAATAGACACTTCAGGCGTACATAGTAAATATGGAAACTCTTGGTAATACACTCTTGATAATAGCTAATGTAGAATGACACAGCCCCTTTAGTAGAAGAGAACACACTTTGATACGCGCGCTTTTATCCACATACGGGCCTTGCTCGCGTTTCAAAGCGCACAGCAAAGACTTTTCTCTCTCTCATTCGCGAAGTAAGAATAAGAGGGCAGTATTTGATATATTTTCTTCGCCTACTCTATCTCATGGTGCAAAGGTTTGCGCAGTGATTTCAGAGTACCAGACAACTCCACGAAGCACAGAGCATGAAAGAAAAAGAATGTCAGTTCGAAAAAGAAAACGTTGAACGTGATGTCATATAGTAATGCCGAGCATGCGCGTTACAAAAGCAAACGTCCCACATGGATCTCAGTCGAGCTTATAATACCCTGGCTAGAGCACACGTAATACGAATTGTTTCATTCCTGTGCGAGGCTGTTGTCATCTATGGTTTTCTTTCAAAATGAACTGAGCAGAGTAGTTCACTCTTGGTCTACCTGCCTAAAAGACAGAGCTGTTGTCTTCCATGGGTTAATTTAACGAAGCTTGAAGATAACTCAGTAGAAGCATATGGTAGAAGACAATATAGCGTTTGACTTGGGAACAAAATAAATATTATATAGTTTCTCAGACTATGAACAGAGAATGACAGAATGCGACGAAGAAAGTGTTAAGAATTTCAGTCGAAAAGGAAAAAAATTGGTAAGATATGACGTCATTAATTTTCATCGAGCGTGCGCGTTTCAAATATAGACATCCCACATGGATCTATGCCAAGCTTCTAGTACCCTGGGCAGAGCACACACATCCTTAAATGTTTCTCTCCAGAACGAGTTCTCCAATACGTGCAGTACTTAAGTACAGCGCTTGGTGCGACTTTGTTATTAGGAGATAATTCTGGTCGACATCTACTGTTATTGTCTTTCAGGAAATTTGAAAGGAACAAAATAAATATATGTATTTCACTAAACACTTAATGATGAACACCGCATGTCAGAATGTGAGGAAGAAAGTGTTAAGATTTCAGGTAGAAAAGGAAACATTTGGTAATATGACGTCATTCGAGCATGCGCGTTTCAAAGATAAACATCCCACATGGATCTACGCCAAGCTTGTAGTGTCGTGGCTAGAGCACAACCACCATAAAAAGTTTCTCTCCAGAACGAGTTGTCAATACGTAAGTACAGCGCCTGGTTGGACTGTTTTTTACGTACTGTATGGGCTTATCTCTTCATTAAGAGGAACTGGAAAAAATAATCCTTTGTCATTTTGTTAAATATCATGAAGGGCCCCTCATCAATTTTGTCCCACATGGACCACTTTTTACCGAACATACTAGTATAAGTTAATGGCTAGGGGAGGGTGGTCGGTGGGGCGGCATCCCACTAGCTCACGGTGGACAAAATTCTAGGGATTCCACAGATCAAAATGATATTTTCAGAACTTCGTCTTCTGACAATTAATTAGAGTTTTCATGACTGTCTTAAGTAAACAAGTAGTCACTAACTACTTTCAGGTTTATTCAACTAAATAAATGATCTTGTTTAAGTATTCATGGTTGTTATTTTAGTTTGATTTTAGTTGATAATAAAAGGGCATCTTAAATCATCATTCTGTTAAACACTTTCAATAGAATGAAGCAATATGTATAAATGGAGATGATCATTATCATCAAAACAGTGCAAACAAAATACGAAGACTGGCACAAACTCTCATTGCACCCTTCCGAGCACTTCATATAAGAGTTCTATTACAACCTACAGCAACATGGGACACTTGCGCATGTCAAATAACTATGTCATCAAAATGATAATAATTGTAATTTCTATCATCTGTGTCACTTTGTTAAGAGGTTCAAACACCTTGAATACATTTTCCTGGACGACCAGCCTCTGGTATTTCCGAATTCTTTGCTGGATCTTTGCTCTTCTCGCGCAGAGTTCTGTTCTCCTTTTCATAACTGTTGAGAATTCCAGCACCTTGGATATTTTTTCCTGGACACTCGGCATCTGGCATTCCTGAACATCCGGTATCTGGTATTCCTGGACATACTCGGCATCTGGTATTCCTGGACATACTCGGCATCTGGTATTCCTGGACATACTCGGCATCTGGTATTCCTGGACATACTCGGCATCTTGTATTCCTGGACACCCGGTATCTGGTATTCCTGGACACACTCGGCATCTGGTATATCTGGAGGGACTTGACATCGTGATACCCAGTTCTTTCCATGATAATCTTATCGTGAACGTCTTTTCATTAACTCTCGTGTTGCCATATCTTGATGGTTGCGGGAAGGACAAACTTCTTCAAAAGAGGGCCAAATTCCCCTCTGGCGACGCCCCTACAAAAATGATAATGATAATAGACAAGAAAAAGTAGAATTTTGCAGAATTTACACAATGCAGTTTCAAAATTCTGGCTATAATTGTGGAACCAATATAAATTAAAGTGCCACTAAAGGCAGAAGTCAACTACATTTCATCAAAAAGATCCATTATCCAAGGGAACAGTAGCGAAACAAAAATGTGCTTTACGCGCGACGTTAATATTTTATTGATTTTTGAATACTTTCGATTGGCGTTTTTTTTTCGTTCAACTATGCGCGATTCATCTTGGGGGAGAAGTTCTTCAGAACAATGGTTCCTATGACGCATGAAGAAGACATAGAAAATACAACAAATAAGGTCTTTGTTCTTCTTTCATTGTCTTCTTCGTGGTCTTTGTTCTACTTTCTATGTCTTCTTCATGCGTCACAGGAACCATTGTTCACCCCACAGGATGCAGAAACGCATAGATGAACGAAAAAAAAATCGCCAATCGGAAATATTCAAAAATCAATAAAATATTAACGGCGCGCGGTAAACACATTTTTCTTTCGTTACTGTTCCTTTGGATAATGGATCTTTTTGATGAAATGTAGTTGATTTCTGCCTTTAGTGGCACTTTAAGCGCTATCGTCTATCGGACAATTTCAGTGTAGAATTACAATGTCACTGTCCCATTACCAACCGGGAGCCTTTGCGCCCCGTTTTCTTTTGTTTTCAAATTGATCCATTGTTTTTCGGATGCTCTGATTGGCTAAGAGTCCGCAAAGGCTCCCGGTAGGTGATGGGCCTTTAAATACGTTTCCAGTCAAACTTTTCAGAAGAATTTGGTAAAGAAAAAAAGAAATACGTGACGATGACTGAGAGCATTGAATCAGCCATTGCCTCAATAGATCCACTCCTAACCCAACAACCCTTGACCACTGCACTGAACCAGCCATTGCCTCAATAGATCCTCTCCTAACCCAACAACCCTTGACCACTGCACTGAACCAGCCATTGCCTCAATAGATCCTCTCCTAACCCAACAACCCTTGACCACAGCATTGAATCAGCCATTGCCTCAATAGATCCTCTCCTAACCCAACAACCCTTGACCACAGCATTGAATCAGCCATTGCCTCAATAGATCCTCTCCTAACCCAACAACCCTTGACCACAGCATTGAATCAGCCATTGCCTCAATAGATCCTCTCCTAACCCAACAACCCTTGACCACTGCACTGAACCAGCCATTGCCTCAATAGATCCTCTCCTAACCCAACAACCCTTGACCACAGCATTGAATCAGCCATTGCCTCAATAGATCCACTCCTAACCCAACAACCCTTGACCACAGCATTGAATCAGCCATTGCCTCAATAGATCCACTCCTAACCCAACAACCCATGACCACAGCATTGAATCAGCCATTGCCTCAATAGATCCTCTCCTAACCAAACAACCCATGACCACAGCATTGAATCAGCCATTGCCTCAATAGATCCTCTCCTAACCAAACAACCCATGACCACAGCATTGAATCAGCCATTGCCTCAATAGATCCTCTCCTAACCAAACAACCCATGACCACAGCATTGAATCAGCCATTGCCTCAATAGATCCCATCCTAACCCAACAACCCATGACCACAGCATTGAATCAGCCATTGCCTCAATAGATCCTCTCCTAACCCAACAACCCTTGACCACAGCATTGAATCAGCCATTGCCTCAATAGATCCTCTCCTAACCAAACAACCCATGACCACAGCATTGAATCAGCCATTGCCTCAATAGATCCTCTCCTAACCAAACAACCCATGACCACAGCATTGAATCAGCCATTGCCTCAATAGATCCCATCCTAACCCAACAACCCATGACCACAGCATTGAATCAGCCATTGCCTCAATAGATCCTCTCCTAACCAAACAACCCTTGACCAAAGCATTGAATCAGCCATTGCCTCAATAGATCCTCTCCTAACCAAACAACCCTTGACCACAGCATTGAATCAGCCATTGCCTCAATAGATCCTCTCCTAACCAAACAACCCTTGACCACAGCATTGAATCAGCCATTGCCTCAATAGATCCTCTCCTAACCAAACAACCCTTGACCACAGCATTGAATCAGCCATTGCCTCAATAGATCCCATCCTAACCCAACAACCCTTGACCACAGCATTGAATCAGCCATTGCCTCAATAGATCCTCTCCTAACCAAACAACCCTTGACCAAAGCATTGAATCAGCCATTGCCTCAATAGATCCTCTCCTAACCAAACAACCCTTGACCACAGCATTGAATCAGCCATTGCCTCAATAGATCCCATCCTAACCCAACAACCCTTGACCACAGCATTGAATCAGCCATTGCCTCAATAGATCCTCTCCTAACCAAACAACCCATGACCACAGCATTGAATCAGCCATTGCCTCAATAGATCCTCTCCTAACCAAACAACCCATGACCACAGCATTGAATCAGCCATTGCCTCAATAGATCCTCTCCTAACCAAACAACCCTTGACCACAGCATTGAATCAGCCATTGCCTCAATAGATCCTCTCCTAACCAAACAACCCATGACCACAGCATTGAATCAGCCATTGCCTCAATAGATCCTCTCCTAACCAAACAACCCTTGACCACTGCATTGAATCAGCCATTGCCTCAATAGATCCACTCCTAACCAAACAACCCTTGACCACTGCATTGAATCAGCCATTGCCTCAATAGATCCTCTCCTAACCAAACAACCCTTGACCACTGCACTGAACCACAGTTGACTAAATGGATGAAGTAACTTTATGAAGTGGGACTAAGGCCAAATTTGAGAGCCGCGGTTTTCGAGGTCTTAGATCAATTTCCATATATCAAAATAAGTTCATTCGTTTGTTGTGTGTATCCTGAGAACCTTTACCATCCGACAATTTAATATAATAAAGAATGAAAGCAAGACGGAATAAATACATCGTAAATCTTCGGATTTCGATTATACAATAGGAAAGGATTTTGCAGGGTTAAAACCTTTCCAAAACTAATTAATGGTTTTTTTTTGTATCACCCAACGCACCCTGGTTCCGCCAGTCGATGTAGAGATCCACAGGGGACGGACCTGTTACTCAGAAAACCTGTTCCTCGCGCCCTTGTACAGTGAAATATCCACGGGCAACGGACATGTTACTCAGAAAACTTTCCTCACCCCTTTTCGCTGCTGGTTGGCAAAAAGGGCCAGACCGCTTCTTGCTGTGAACTTTTCTGTATTCGACGTAGAGCATGTAAAATATCCCGATTTATTGCAAGAATATGTTAGAAGTTGCCTCATAATGTACTTGTTTGATATTTTCATCGGAAAAAGCTGAGAATCGATTAACAATCGAATGGGGGAGGGGGGGGACTCCAATATTATTTTGTCGGCGATGATCGTAGTAGTACCTTTTATGGGTTAAAAACACGATGGTCTGGTCTCTTTTAGGGGTGATCGTGGGGGGGGGGGGGGGGGGGGGGGACTCCCATATTTTTTTGTCGGGGATGATCGTCGTATCTTTTAGGGGTCAAAATCACGATGGTTTGGTCTCTTTTAGGGGTGATCGTGATCTTTAATAATTTTAATATATTCCCTAATAATTTTAGGGAGATTGGTATCTTTTAGGGCCGAAACTGTGTCCAAATTGTTTTTTGTTATGATGGTGCTTCCAAAAACCGTGTAATTAGAAAGAGAGATTATTCGCTTCGAGCAGACGATAAATTAGAAACAAACACGGAAATTTCTTGATGGGTATCATTCACCTGTTACCTGTGTCCTTCGCGCCTACTTGGTACATTAAAGACCTCATCTTTTAGGGTAATAATTTTTTGAGCCACGCCATGGCCCGCCATGTTTGGTATCTTTCAGGGGGGAAACTGAAAATTTCGACGATCATCCCGGACAAAAAAATATTGGAGTGCCCCCCCCCCCCCCCCCCCCCGGGATTTTGAATTCCACTGGGAAAAACTGCCCATTGTTTGGTGATTAATCAAGCGAAGACGGGATCGGTCTATTGTGTGTGAGATATCGCGTACAGGAGTACGAATAATTCCTTGTTTTGGCAGAATGAATATCTGAATTTTATCTAATACATACCTTGGTCGAAGTCCAAGTTTCGCCAAAGTAAAGCGAAGTATTCTTCTTTCTCGGAGTCTTCTTTGGGACACTTTCCTTTGCACAAGGTTTACCAAGCAGCGGTCGAGACAGCTATCGCTCGCTTGCATAGTTGGCTTTGTTTCATGTCCTGAGTGTTCATTGCACATTGATAACTTCTGCATTCCAGCGTGCCAGTATATTAATTATGAGATTCAATAAAAGGTGGTTGCCATAGGAACACGGGGAGGTTGGGAAGAAAGAAACGCCGCTTGCAAGACTAGGTGCTAGGACTTTTGAAAAAAAAAAACGAAAAAAAGGGAAAAAAACAAAGCCGTGTCTCCGTATTTTTTGTATCAGTTTTCTGTGCTTAAAATTTTTGCTGATATAATAATGAAAAAAGGCAAAAGAAAATAGTAGGTACAAAACTTGTTCGACTAGTGAATTTGCTACACTTCGTAGTTGTTCCGTAGTGTAGTGGTTATAATGTCTGCTTTACACGCAAAGTCCCCAGTTGGAGCCTGGGCGGAAACATTTTTTTCCCATAAAAAGTTTCTCTGCTCTACTTTCTCTACTAAATCGTTATCGAAAGACTATGGACAGAGACGTGGAAATCAATAGCTTGAATTTCAGGCGTCCCTTCGCTCTTGGTCGTGCCTCATTTTTCGAGAGGAGACGTCTGAATTCACTTCGAGAGACGGGGAGGGGGGGGGGGGGCGGATAGGGAAATATGGTACGAAAATGTTCAAATTTCCTCCAGCAAATACAGTAAATGTATGGGGAAATCTCCCGAGATAGGGGGACCGCGCCGCCCTGGCTACGCCCCTGGCATCATTATGTTTGAAAGTTTTCACAGGAGTTTCTTAATGAGAAACGCAACCAATCAGATTCTTCTGATCGATTTTGGGTCGAGTAATTACGTAATGGTTAAGCAAGAAAATCTGGCAGACATCCCTCGCAAGGTATAAGGTACGATGAAGAGTGAACGGACGAGTGAAATTCAGGGCTATTGACTTCCATGTCTGTCCGAATTTTGATCCTTTTAATGAAAAATAAAAACGTAAAAAAAGTGTTTCCACCCAGGCTCGAACTGGGGACGTTATGCGTGTTAGGTGAGGGAATGCTCGGCCATAGACCCTGTATGGACGTCCCTTGTTTGAGTAGTGAACAATAATCAACTGTATAAATACAACGCGAACATATTTGATGCGCATCTGGAGATTGATGCGCATCTGGACATTCGTCGCACATTTTTATTACCTTTCTTTTTTCGTCCACTTCTGAATTGATCAAAGCTGGAGAGTTGATTAGTTCTTCAATGCTTCTGAAATACAGGAATCTTTTAAGGATGCTTGTGAAATTGTTTTACATAGTCAATTTGTATAAATTCACTTATTACAGTAAATTCACTTAAACGGATTTTCTGTTAATTAAATCTTATTGAATTCACAGAACAAATTAGCACAGTTATTAGTGGGTTCTTTTTGTATGCCTATTTTTTATTGAAATTCCTTTGACGCTTAATATAAAGTTCTTTATGTTTTATTGACGAAGTAGAATATGTTGTACTTAAGTCAAACATCAGTGTTATCAGAAAGAAAAGAATGAAAGGGTCTTCTCCTCATCAGTCGAAAGTACACAACGATAGACAAGGAGAGGTTGGATATTTAACGGGCTGCATTGGATGACGCAAATTGCTACCGCGCAGCTTACAATCAGTTTATCCCGCCTCTCACTCCAGGTTTTATACCAGTGTCTCTTGACTTGAGAGTATGTCACTCTTAAGCTAGAATTTATGCCTGGTGATTGACGTCAGAATTACAAGTACTACCTGAACGTATTTCTCTTGACAGCCCTTAGATCTGTCTTATTAGATGAGTTTCCATGTAATACGGGCGGCTTGCGCACGTCGTGTATAGTTTAAAATGCTAACAACGAGTGGAAGTGTCCGCGCGCCATGAAATAACATTTTCTATTACAGAACGAACACAACTATTTTCTTTTCTTCCAAAATTCACTCAAACGCTGCACGCTTATTTGGCTCAGTCGCACACAAAGCCATTCAAATGTGCAAGAAAACCGGTTCATAACCGGTTTGCTCGTGTAATACGACTGGGCACCTGCACTCAATGTTGACGTTATATGGTAAAATGACGTCATATATCAAATGTACGCTTCAAAATAGCAAGCTAAGTGTTTAGGTTTAGACTTCTAATGCCAATAGAACATTCCAGGGCCATCATATAATGTCACACGCGCAGAGATTACCCGGCCATGAGCCGCAAGCACAATGAATTATATACCCTACTGTACATTTCACTCTTGATATGACGTCATGCTGACGACGAGACGTGAAGTAAATATCTCATTATTGTGTTTTCTACTCGTCAAATTACAAAAAGTGCGTCAATTTGTTTCCTTCTTTTTAAAAAATCTTCTTCAAAAAAAATCTGCCTGAAATAGATGATACTATTGAACCCTCTTTGCCGACATGAGCCATGAATTCATGAGTCATATGCCACTGATGAGACTTCTGGGAGAAAATCTCTCTAATCGTGAGTGAGTGATAAGATATCGGATGAGGTCTGCCCAGGTGGTCGAATACTCTGGTTAATCTACTATAGATCAGCTTCATTTCAGCAACTTATTCTGTGAGCAGCTTCGCTCGCACAAGTTATAGAGTAGCCATCACGAAATTATTTTTGCATCGCGTTATGACGCTGATATTGCATATTGAGTTGTCTAGAATTTCAGTTCTATATTGTGGAACTTCGTCTGGAAATTAAGTTACCTTCCAAAGTTAATTAGGAGCGATATCGAAGAACAAGCCACTCAAATGTCGAGATAAATATTTTCCGATATGAATCTTTTCAATTTTGATCTTCTGGCTGAAAACATATACAATATGTTTTGTTGTTGTTGATGGGGGAGGGAGGATTGGCTGAACGTAATAACATATTGCAAGTATTTATCTGTTTTTGTTGCTATATTTGTGATATTTTTCCTAGGGGAGAGAGAGGAGACTGATTGCACACTGTTTATATACAAAAATAATACTTTCACATAGCGCTTTCAAACTACAATAGAACAGAATTGTACGCAATAACATATGAAAGAAATCAGCATTGTATGAAGAACCATTGTATTCATGTCTTACAAATTCAATTGGTGTTATTTTCTTGTTGTTTTAGGTTGTATAGCGTGTTATCTTGCGGGGAGGGGATCACGAACCGCAAAACCACACCCACATTACTATCTCCAATCTACAGCTATAAAATTAATTTTCCCGGCGAACACCCCAACTTTTTATCCTTCCAACAAAAACCCAACACTTTGCGGCAATAGAAAACCTCAATTCGCTTGTCTTCCTAAAACTGAAGATGATTCTGATGAGTCGAAAGTACTCAGATAAACAATCGCCATTTCGCGCTTCCCACCGTTGTAAATATATGTTTAAAATAATAACTCGCCATGTCCCCCCCGGGGGGGGGGGGGGAGGGGACTCCCACATTTTTTAGTCGGGGATGATCGTCGGAAATTTCCAGTTTCACCCCTAAAAGATACCAAACATGGCGTGGCTCAAAAGTTTTTGACCCTAAAAGCCCCAAAAGATGAGGCCTTATATGCCAAGTAGGCGCGAAGGAGACAGGTAACAGTTCCGTGTTTGAGTAAAATGCTGCCTTCTAATTTATCGTCTTCTCATCGAGTAATCAGAGTTTTTAGAAACACCATCATGAGAGAAAACAATTTGGACACATATTTCGGCCCTAAAAGACACCAATTTCCCTGAAATTTATTGAAGATAACGATCACCCCTAAATGAGACCAAACCTCCGTGATTTTAACCCCTAAAAGATACGACGATCATCCGCGACCAAAAAATATGGGAGTCCCACCCCCGCCCGGGGCCATGTCCCTCATGAAACTTTCATGAAACTTTCCACGAGAATTTTAGACGTGCTGGCGAAAAAGTAATAATTGTGATGAGAAGCCTTATTTGAAATGTCAACCATGTGAAAATGTCAAATGTCAAAATGTTAATCGGTCTTTAGAAAGATATTATAGAATTGAAACTGCACAACTACATGTAGTGACTTAATCAGTTCTTCATCCCGAAAAGTGACGCGCTTGGAGTCGAAAAACACGATTTGTTTTCCAGGCAACTAAATTTGCCCGCGCCAACAAAAAAAGTTATAACTTCAATCAGAAGCCAGATTTATTTGAAATGTGGACCATGTCAAAATGTGAAATGTCAAAATGTTAATCGGTCTTTAGAAAGATATCATACAATAAAGGAGGATTACAAGCCGTTCCCGACATGCCTTGCGCGCAAAATTGCACCACATGCGTTCGACTTTTGTCACACTTCACGGAAAATATCAAAGCTCAACCTCAAGAAACACTACTTTTTACCAATGAAAACTTCTACAAAATGGTGAGTATAATAGAAATATCTCAAGGAGAGTTATCTCCTGACACTTATATGAAATTTCTATAGTGTAGCACCGAGCTTTCAAGAAATAATTAGCAATTCTCTCTGACCACTCGAGCAGGACTCACACAATGGAGGCTGACCCCTAAACAATATCTACTCAAATACGGGCTTTATTTGGTATAAAGGTTAACAGTATGGTCACAAATACCTCTGTGACATTGTTTAAGAATAACGCAATCCAAAAATACCAAAGGACTCCTAAGGACTCCAACCGTAGCGGAACTACAAGCGTTGAGAAACGTGGCTATAACCGCCATTTTGTTGATCGCGTGATCTAGCCGGGTTCTAAACGTGTGCATGGAAGACTCTGAAAATGGCTATACCGATGCCAAGGAGTAATAAAAATCGAAGAGAAACAAAACTTGCCTTTTGTCAGAGGAATTTATAGCTTAAGTAAACGTCGTGTAAAAGAAATTATTGTATATTTTCAAGGATTGTACAGCTGAAAAGCGACCACATTTAGCATCGGGAAAAACACCAAACAAGCCAAAGGAAAAGCGAGCAAGGCTTACTCCGCCGCCATCTAAAGCTAGACGTTCACTTCTACAGCCCTCGAATTTAACCCCAAAGGTTTGTAAAGTCTTGTTTAGAACCTGTTTGTGCTGTGAACATGAGATACAGCGATATAAATCTAAATGTTACTGTGCAAAAAGCTCCTATTGGATATATTGGATATTAAATGCTACATATTGCTTTAGACTCGTTTCAAATAGTGGTGCAAATACAAATCGATATAAATCAGTGCTTTAATGTCTTGGCTTTGGTTTCTAGTAGTAATATTCAGCTTTTCTTACTGTCCATAAATGTAAATGCCAATATTTCTGATTTATTTATCCCTACAGGGTAAACAACACACTGGCCGCCCAGTGCGCTTTGCTGCCTCACCTTTGAAATCACCCCTTAAGTCAGCCAAAAAAGCCAAAAGAAGAGAGTGGACAACAAGTGAAACTCTGGCTCTCGTGCAGTATGTTGCTCTCTACAAAGATGAGAGTGTGTCAGACAAAGAGTGGCCATCAAGTCGGGCAGAAGATCCATTCTGGGAAAAGGCTGCCACATTTATAAAAAGTGCTGTGACCTCGCCCTATTTACGCAATGCAAGCTCTGTGCGTCAACGTGTCCAGTTGCACCTGAAGAAGTTATACAAGACTGTTGATGAGGCCGAAGATGCATTAGGTCTCACAACAGATGCATACCTTGCCAGCACACCCGAAACCTCAGATAGCCAGCCCCTTATCTTTGTCCCAGACAAAGTTAATAAAGCATTACAGCATCTGAACAGGGCACAACTTGAAGAAGTTATCCAAGATGCTGTTATTAAGATGGAAAAAGCCCAACGCATTGAATGCATCAAAAAGCTGGTGTCTCGTGTTGCCGATGTCAATTACCTGGTCTCAATTATTAGATTAGCTACTGCTGTGCTTGATGGACAGACAAAGCTGAAGCTTGCGGATGAGATGTTCCTCTCAGCTGCAATTTCAGAGGGTATTGACTCTAATCCTAGGGGATTTCCATCTCTTGCCCTGGGAGCTATGAGGAAACTTCAGAGTGACAAAAGAAATAACCTGGTTATCAAATTTTGCCAGCTGGTTGACCAGGAGTTGCTATCAATGAGAAGAATGCCATTTGGGCTCCTTCAGTATAATATTGAGTTCTTCACTGCAACTAATGTTAACCAGGTTAGTTTATTTTTATCAGGACCAGTAGGACAAATTTTGTTGACGAACACCCCTTTTTTTTTCACTCGTTTACTGACTAAGCTGTGTGAAGCTTGGAGACTCTGGTACCCAGGGTACCCTTTTTGCTACTTGTAGCAAATTATCTTCAACCTTTTCCTTGGCTCTGCACTTGTGGTGTGTATATTTATAGTTTTGCCTGTTTTGTAAGGCTTTAAATTGGCTTGCTAGAAACTTCTCTAAGCAACCCATCCCTATTTATGTACCCTTTAGCAAGTAATTTTTTGCATTATGCCTTATCTTGTATTAGTATACCAAATCAGCGAATAGTCATTTTTGCGTGCTCTGATTGGTTCCTGAAACAGTAGATATCCAACACTATTTACTGTTTTGAGAAAACTCTCAACATCACAGCTCGTTTCATCCGCGATTCTGCATTTTGTATCTTTTAATCACCATATTTTATTCTACTGATTTGGTATGTACTAAAACCACTATCCCCTAAGGGTCGGTGTCTAGCGGTGGATATATGCCTTGAGGCTTCACGTCTCGGTATATATCCACCACTATTCATGGTTGTTAAATATATGTTGCAAGGCTGTCTTAGTCCAGTCCATGAAATTTCCAACCAAAGAGATTTTTGTTTAACTAACTTACCACCTGTTTGACCCCATTTAGATAAAAATGCCAATGGATTACAAATTATGGTTGGAGACTATGGACACGGAATTCCCTGGACGGTTCAAGAAGCTCTTTGCTGGACCAATGTGGAGTGGATGTTCATCACAGGAAATTGGCTACATCAACAAGGTACTTTTAATATGAAATTTGGCCACACAATGCAGAAAGGGCACAGCTGACATCACCAAAAAATTCATGTAGTGTTGGCAATTTTAATTTTGATTTAACACAGCTATTTTAAATTCAAGTTTTTGCTGGAAAGATGCATTTCCAATATACATTATTTGATACTTGGAATAATTTGAATTAAAATATATTGGTTAGCAAGTTTTATCAGCTTTTCTGAAATTTCAGCCATGGTTCTTTCCTGTATTATTGTAGATATTCTGAACATCTTGTCTTCTCTATCACAGGCAAAAGTGAACATAGCAAGGCCAAGTTTGGAGGCAGCAAGACAGGAGAGACTGCAAAACACCAACTCAAACTTGCCAGAACAGAAATTCAGGTAGGTTTGACTTGTTTTCAACATCCTATGTCTGAGGAGCCATAGAGCAAATAAAATAGGTTAACAGTGTTTACATCTTGTTTCCACCCAATTCACATCATGTGATGATGTGGTTACAATAGAGTTTTTTCTCACTTGACCAAGTGCACTTAAGTGGATGTGCAAGAACTACTGGTAAAAAAAGTCCCAAAGGAATCATCGCATGATCTGAATTGAGTGGCAACAAGATGTAAACACTGTTAGACTATTTTGTCTAGTTACATTTAGCAAATAAAGAGATTATAATTCTACAAAAAGCAATTGAGATTATAATGTCTTTATTATAAGTATAACAATATGATAAACTGGTACTGGGGCCTTTGTAATAATGATATGGTAATGATTTCATTATAATTACTGGTATAGAAAAAATTGTTTTATTATTACTATCATAGTATTACTTAGGTGCCAGTGTGCTGTTCATCAGACTTAATGCAAATAATCATAATTATTACGATAACATATTTATGCTTGTTAATTGTACTGAGTAAAGATATTAAATCAAGACTTCTCAATTACTTTTTACTGTTACAGTTGGCCAACCTTGATGAGCTTAAAAGAAGTAATCCAAATGGAAGGTTCTGGGTGAAACTGGATGCTACTGACATCAAGGCAGCGTTAATGCATTCTATGAAAGGAGTGTGGAATGGGGACGTCGATACTGGAGATAGCACACTACAAAACCTGAGGATTGAGTATGACCTAAGAGTTTCAGCTGTGAAAATCTCAAAGATAACCATGCCACAAATGGGAGTCGGAGCCAAGGCCTGCAGGAAGTTATAATGGCATTGGAGAGTGATGTCACCTTCCTTGAAGAGGGATTATTGAATGCAAGAGAAGTGTTTAGAAAAAGATTTAATGTGCCAAATACCCCTGAGGAGTGCTCAAAGATCTTAACTGGGAAGTGGTGGAATTCCAGACACTCTTGGAACAATCCCAGTCTTTGAAAGGAGAATACGAAGAGCTTTTAAGCCATTTAGGCCCAAACAGCCAGCCAAACCCTAATGTTCTCTCGATGTGCTTGAAAAACATGCAAGTGGATTTTGAAAAGTATGTAAGGAACTTATTTAAGAAAAAAAGAAAGTGTGCAACACACGTCCTAGTTACTATGGTTTCAGATGAAAGAAGAAACAGGAAGCCATATGCATTGCCGGTGCGGTACATCCCGTATAAAACTATTAAAGATCAGTACGTAAGGGATATAAATAAAGAGTTAAAGGAGGAGATGGTTAAGAGGAATCTTGCTCTTGCTGGTAAGTATTAAGCTTTCCTCTGCTTCACTGTAACAACTGTGTGATTTAGAAGAAATCCAGGGCTTGAAATCAAGGGGACAAAAACAAGACAGTTTTGCACATAGACATAATTTCTTAGGCATAATCCCCCAAAAGCTATGTTTTCCTCAGGAGCAATTTTATGCCAAGATGAAAATTAGGTGTATTAACACCTTTATCGGGTGCAATTCCAAGCCCTGACCCTCCTTGAAAAAGGAAATTCAAGAATAGCGGAGAGGAGTCAAATGCCTTAAATTTCCTATAAGATCACTGTATTACAACTTTTATAATACCCTTCATGACCTAAATATTGCAGGCAAATGTGATTTCCAGTGAACTAGCCATGGGTCAAAATACTTGCATGATCCTCATCTGTGAAAGAGTGAAAGTCAATTTCTGATGCTATAGATGTTTATAAACCTCACTGTATTTTTCATTTATTATTGTTATTTTATTGCTTAGGTACTGTCACAGATGGAGAATTTTGTTCTTTAAGAACTCAAGGGGAAACCCGTCCATTACACCTCTGGCAGGTGCTGCATGATGCTAAGGAGAGTGTGAGGAAGATGAGCAAGAACGTGCTTCTAGAAATGCTTGAATTGAAAGGAGGTAATGTGAACCTATTGATCTTTTCAAGTTTGATTTGCACAAAGCAAGTGTATGTTTTCCCTATTTTTTTTAGACTACAAACTCTTGTCCTGTGGTGTGGTACTTTGGTCACTTGTGTCCCTCCCAAATGTCCAAATTGCAATTATTTTTTTTGTATAATATATTGAACAATTATCAACATTTTTTGTACAACATTCAGGGAAACCAACCAGATTCTCTCTTTGGCTACACATACAGTGTCATAAAAAATAGGAAATAACAAATTAATCAATCAGGGATGGATTTAAACTATTGCAACTATACCAACAACAGTTTTTTAGCTAGCCTTTTTCTTAACTCTACCTCTGTCAATGAACGAGTTTCATTATTTTGCTACTATCGATGGAGATCATGATGTAATCTTTTAATTTCTTGCTTTCAGTAAACCCTGATGGAAGTCTTCAAGTGACACGGCCCAACCCAGACATTCAAAATAGTGTGATTGTTGATCTCCATAATCTAAGAAGAGTTGATGGCCTTTCACTGGAAGATGCTCTGAAGAATATGCGGAGCAGAATGGTACCTCCTGGTCACACTCCCTACCCCTTCAGAAGGAACACCCCTGAGTCCACACTGGACATGCTTCGCTCTGTGGCTGCCACCTCTGTCTTCAAGTCAACTGTTATCTATTGGAAGAGCAAGGGAGTTGATTTTAGTTTATATCTTTACATCCCTGAGGTTGACCCCATCACCAATCAAGTCAGGCATGACAGGGGGGACCACAATCACATATTCCGCAGAGTAGGCAACAGTATTCGCCAGGGAAACAATGGGGATCTGAATTTTGAGGCCTTTGATGATGCTTTGACAGATCCAGGAAGTGGTCTCACCCATGCAGCGCTCACAGGAAAAAGGAAGCAATCCCTCGTAGACGCAGAGCGGTTAATGTCATCCTTGGTAGCAACTTCACTCCGAAATCATGGCCATCATGCTGAAGCGACATTTGTGGAGACCATTGCACTCTGGCACGAGGCAAGCGATGGGCGCGGCCTTAGTCAGCTGCAGAGATGTCGGTATAACTACCAGATGCTTAACATGATTCTTGATGAGTGGATGCCCTGGCATCATACAAATTATGATTTCACAACAATTGATGTTAATAGGTAAAGTGAATACATAATGTAGGAATTTATTTTTTCCAAATGTTATGCCTAGATTAACAGTGTGAAACATGCTGTTGCCACTGACCAAGATTTTTGTTGATTTTTTTTACCATTTTCATAATTGAGCGAATGGGTGTAATTGTATTGTCAATGTCACACCCTTGATGAGTGCTCCTCAAGTGAAAAGTCTCAAAAAATCGATCGCAAATATTGGTCAGTGGCAACAGTGGCGCGCTTCTCACTGTAAAACGTTTCTTAGTCAAATTTACATTAAGTCCATGTTGTGGCAAAGAGAAGGGGAATTCAGATGAGAGAAAAGGAGGTGGGATTTCAGTGTCAAAACCTAGCCCTGTAGAAATTCCAGCACCATAAACAAAGACCGCAGTGGAATTTCCAGGTTTCTCAATAGGGGAGGGGGAGGGAGGGTAACAACAATTAATTACATACTTTATCAACATTATATTAAAATAACTAAAATTCTAAATTTTAGGCCAGTGGAGAACTTGTGCGGCTTTTCAAGGGAAACAGTAATAGAAGTTATCACAAACATTGAAAGCCAGGAGTATAGGCGCCGTCAGAATTCAGATATAGGCTACCCAGAACACCCAAGAGCTGGAGGCACTGATGATCTTGAAACTTTCTTTGGCATGGTCCATAGATATCTGGGAAATGTCTTCCTGTTGAAAGATTTCAAGCAGCTTTGGCCAAAGATAGTAAGGTATTGTTAACAGAAGATGGCGTATGAGTATTCAAGCCCTACCATGTAGTCTTCAATAAATTAAATGATTTGCAATACTGATATGGGTTTGCTTGGAACTACACAATACTGATACAGCATTGAGTTATGTTAGTAATGTGTGGTTCCAGAAATTATCCATAACCCCCTACGGAAGGGCATTGGAAATTCCGGAGGGGGGGGGGTCAATTTACCTGATCATTTCCATACAAATACTGTATTTTCCTTGGAAAGGGGTGGGGGGTCACTTTTCAACACCCTTCTGTGGAGGGGGTATGGATATTTTCTGGAATCACACAAAATAAAAGTTTGAACTTAGAATGCATGCTGTTAATTTGCAAGTAATTTTAATATGCAAGTTTTCAATTCTACCAAATTTGGCCTTACTCAACTATCATTATCCAGCCTGTATATATTAATGTGTGATTCCAGACTGTACCCATTTTACAGAGGAAATTTAACTATGGACTGGTAATCCTTGGTAATCCTTTCTTCCTGGAATTCACAATTCCCTCTGTGGTGGATCCTTTCCTGAAGTACATTGCTATACATTGCTACCATTTTTTTAGGACCAAGCACTTCCTTTTAACCATATTTACCATCATTGTGTATCCTTTATCACTGATTCCATTATTTAATCACCATTGAAATTAATCTTTTTGGTTACAGGGAGTTCAAAAAGAGAATGGACAGTGAGCTACCATATTATTATTGGACCCTAAATGAGAGATACAGGGAAGAAGATTTTGAGTCCTTTGATGCCAGACCAGAATGCGATGAAGATGTTGAACCAAGGAACCATCCCCTGAGGCTACATCGGTTGCGTGTCAACCAAAGAGAAGACAGCTCTATCATTGTTGCAGGCAGAGCCTTCCTACCACTGCGGAACCATACAACTATTAGACACAGAATGCATTGCCCAGTTTTAGGATCTGCACCGGTTCCTCAGAATATGGCAATATAGTTCTCATGTGTATATAGTATGGCATTTTAGAATGTGAATTGGCAATACCAAAGTATCTCTTAGAAAACTATTTTATTTATTAGTTTTATTGGGAGGGGGGATGAAGTAGACTTTTACAGTAGAAATATAAATATTAAGATAAATGTTTGCTATCAAGATTGTTTTCATTATATAACATGATCAACATGCTTATTTTATTATCATAGCATACCATACTGTACAGAGTGAGTTGTCTGGATTGATATCACAAAGAACAAATCAAGTGCATTTCAGATAGTGCCATGATTAATTAGGATTTACTTTGCATTTACTCATAAATATTGTTCAGAATTGGTAAATTTACTTTGTGTTTGGTTCACAGTCATGTGAAATTCACTCTATTTTAGTAGCATGTTCTGTAATCTGCCAATAAAGTTCAATAAGTCATGCAAAACAGCGTTGCAAGATTGGCTACTTTGTACAGCACAGTACATCCAGAATGCAAGGGAATGGTCATTATTTATGAGGTGAATGATAAAGACAAATGTCAAGAATTCGTGGAACTCTGTCCTCCCATTATTAATGACCATTTCCTAAATAATGTAAATATACTCTGAACTTTTGTAATTATTATTAATTGACATCATCTGATGAAATATTGTACATGGGTGATTTCCTTTTACAACATTAAAACATGACAGTTTTGTCAATACCCTCATGAATAGAATCAAATATGTGTTAATCTTTAAAAAAAAATCATTAAATTTCTTTTGGCTATTCCAAAAAATGGCAAATTGTTCCTACCACACTGTCAGAATTATTAAAAGGCCCCCTCCCTCGTACACATGCTACCCTTTGCATTCACTCAAATTTGGAAATGTTGACTGTGGGTAGGCACAGTATGTCTTCTGGAATTGGCTAGTATGGAAGGTGGACCAAAACTTAAACTAACTTTATAAATACAATTTACAAAGGACCCTTCCAATGAACAAATGTTGTCAGCAAAAGAATAAATCACAAGATGGGGCTTGGGGATAAATGCTAACAAGTGCATCATAAATTATATTTATAAGTGTCATTATCTTTGGTCCACTTTCCTTTTCTTGTTATTACAACAGTGACAAATGAGCGAAACTGTCCAAGGTCAAAGATAAACTGTCGAAACACTTTCTCAATATAAATTCCAGTAACTTTGCCTTGGTTTATGGCAGAGGAGACTTTATTTATCTTCTTAGCAGGGATGTAACCCATTGAATGCCACATTTCTTGGTGGCAAATCTGGACAACAATTGCATTTTCATCCCTGAGGTTAACTGGTTCATAGTGTAGACGCAAATCAAGCTCTTCCTTTTTATTGCGCAAATCCTTGCAAATTTTTATGGCATCTTGAAAGTTCTTGTGGAAACTGCTTCCTTTTAAGGTCATAGTCTCAGAATAATGTGATACATCAGTATCAGGAGTTTCATCATTTCTGAGTTCATCTTGATCTTGATCACTATCCTCATTCTCAACATCATCGCTTTCTTCATTACTAGTTTGCTCTGGCACACCTTCGTCAGAATTTATTATTATTCGCGACACATTTGGGAACAAGCTGCAATTGCAATTGCAATTTTCCATAGTTAACAAAGGCAGTTTTGGCTTTGAGTCAGTGCCATTATGTTGTAGCTTCGGCTTGACAGGGACAGCAGTGTTTGTCATATTCTCGCAAAGTTCGTATTCAGTAACAACAATCATTTCTTTATCGTCGTCTTCTCCGCCGTATGCCTAAAAACCAGAATAAAGAAATCGATTTGTAACCAACGTTTACAAACTGATGGGAAGAGGATTTCGTTTAAATATAACTTAACTTAAGTTACACTCTCGCAAAAACAAACGTTTCATCAGATCAAAATATTATCGAAGGCACTTTTTTTTCGCTTCCGTACGCAATATGAATTAATAATAACATGATCTTGAGTAACCGGCAGGACGGACTAATAGCAGCGGTTTCAAAGCAGGAGTATCATGACCAAAGCTGAAGTGTGAAGTGTGTGTCTGCCGTTTTCTCGGGTTCTAACGTCGAAACGAGTGTCCCAGTACATGTTTTCTGCAGTTCAATATGCGATATAGGTTGTAAATACTTACCAGGACTTCACTGCTTGATAATACGTTGATTACTGCAGGGCTTCGAACGAAAGTTCTTCGGAATAAACTTGTCATTTCCGAACAGTCGGGAAAGAACAACAAACGGCGTTCATCGGCGCGGTTCATGAAGCTTACATGGCCAAAAACCATTGCCATTGACAAAAATGGCAAACTTTTGGGTACAATTGACAATTTCCCTGACATATCGATGCAATGTAAGTACAGAAGACCGTTTTCAGTGAAGTATTCGTGCTGATCAGCTGTTACTTCGATGGCGTCCATGTTGGAATGGCCTCGTTTTGGTGCCGGTAACCGTTGGTAATATAAATCGTGTGAATTGCATGTCGGGAACGGCTTGTAATTGAAACTGCACGCAAATGTAGCGACTTCAATCAGTTCTTCATCCCGAATTAACAATGATGGCGTAATGGAGAAAAAATAAAAAACGAAGGCAACAAAATTTGTCCGCGCCAAGTACACTGAACCATCTTTTCAAAGAAGAATATAAACAGATCAGATAATCAAGTATTTCCTGCGTTTTAAATTGATATCGATGCGCTCAGGAAAAGTTAACTCATTGTTACCAACATTTGAAGCTCATTATTCCTCAAGGACAATTTCCAGCATGCTTTCACGTAGCGACTTTTGGGGTCCAGGAAATGTTCTATGACCTGCAGTCGTCGTAATGGTAAAAACAATTCCATAACACTCATGCACTGATTTTTAAGAGGTTTTAGGGTCACTTTTGAGTCCCAGTATGCTTAATACCAAATTGCAACATTCCAGAAACAGTATTTTAAGAGTCGTACCTTTGTAAAAATTCGAGCCAGGAATTTTTATGTGATCTGTTAGATCTGCGATAATAGAATAACTGATTTGATATGTCCCAGCTGAACAAGCTGTCACTGGTCTCAAAGTAAAGTAAAGACATCATTTCAAGTTTGCTTGAATTCACACCAACAAACCTTTAACATTTGGACAATTAAAAGGCTGTAAAGACCTAGAAATACATACTATGTCAGCGTATAAGTCAACACAGTTTTCAGATCCGTTTGAATACAACAGAGATATTTAATTACCAGATAAAATGAAGATAAATAGCATTAATAGGCCGGACTTCCAGGCATTCTAGTCCATTAGGGATTGAGGCTAGTAAACCAAAATATCACTAGGGTCCCTTACACAATATTGCTGTAGCTTTGGTAATGTTAACACGTCAACAGAGGGGACACCATAATTAATAAAAGCTCTGGTTTTAGTTGATAAACGTACTGGAGACTTGATAGGATTGGTTGATCGCCGGGTTTAGGAGTGTGTCTGCCCACAATGGCCTGGCTTCCTTGACACGACTATCAACTTGAATGAGCCAATCATCGAAATCTTATAAATACTGTAAACTATGATCGTTTCCTTGCTTACCTTTGTGGAAGAACTTCTAACCATTGTACTGTACCGTGTGTGGGATGCCATGTGCGTGCAAACATGCATAGAGCTGCAACTGATGAGCCATTTCGACCTTTGTGTCAACAACATGACATTTGATCCGCTCTTGAGGAAAACACTGATTATAAGGGGCCGACCATTTGACTTCTGAAAAAATTTTGAAAAAATTATCCTAAAAATTTTCCTGCGCAGCATATTTGTCATAATCCTCGACTAATTTTACAAAATAAATATCCTACAATATCTTAGAGACGTAAAAAAAAAAAATCTTGCAAAAAAAAAAAATCATCCACCCCCCCCCCTCAAAAGTCAAATGGTCGGCCCCTTATAAGGTCGCTAAAGTACGTAGTGATCTACTTTTGGGGTGGGGGAGGGGGTGGAAGTGACTGTCCTATATATGAACTAATTATATAGCTGCAGCTCGAAATCCCATTGTTATTTATTTTTTAATTGGATCGCGCGCGCTCTAATTGGACAGTTCGCACGTTTAAAATTGGACAGTTTGGATTTGAACATGGATGCTATATAATTAATCTATAACAGGACTCCATGCTTGTCCAATTACGAAAAAAATGGATGAAAAAATTCCTCGGAACTCCAAATTGGACTCGGCCTGCGGCCTCGTCCAATTTTGGAGTTCCTCTGAATCATCCAATTTTTTCTTAATTGGACAGCATGGAGTCCTATTATATATGAACAAATCACTGTCGTTTTGTAGACAAACTGTGTCGTACCGCGCGTGGGCTAGCTGTGGTTTATCTAGAGTGCTTGCCAAGCCAAAGTTGCACCGCATATCAAGATAGCAGTGTCGCCAATTCTAGAGATTGACCGGGCTTCCTGTGGTATCTTGTCTGCCTTGTTGCCAGGCTCTTCACCGTGAACAACACAGTGGAAAATGCACATAGCATCTTTCCTCGAGTATATTTGAGTTTTGGTTTGAGGTTTAAGCTTTCTAGGCCAATAGAAATAGTGAAAAACTTACTGGGATTCCAAGATATTTCCTTATAAGGAAGTTGGAGAAAGTCGACACTTTTTCAAGGGAACTATCAGATGTATTTCAACTTTGGCGAAGAATGATGAAGATTGCGGCGTCCGTGGTCAACAGAAAAGCTCCCATGATGCACCGCGAGTTACAACAGGCGGTTGTGACGGTGCAACCTTTTCTGAAATAGATGTTTACCCACAGGAAGCCCGAGTAAATAGATGTAGATAAGATTCTAGTAAACTTAGCTGTAACGCTGAACTAGAAATCATGAAAATTGACATAAGAAGACTAAACCACTTCGTTCCTCGTTTATACAATTTGCGCCTGATATTCCATTGCCATTACCGTAGCAAGGTGCTAAAACAAATAAGAGGTTTTAAATGGGACTGAAATGGATTTCTATAATTGTATTTCTTCTCTTCAAATGTATGGGTATTTATCCTAAACTCTGTGTATTTATGTTGATCAGTTAATATCTTGTTGACAAAATTAGAGCAGTTTCATATGACTGAAACACGGTTGCGGCGTGTTCGGTGCCTTAACTGTATTGTGCCGTGTCTAAGCATTTGATAAGTACGTTTACGAGGAGGCGAGGTCTGTGCCGTGTAGCGATCACATCATACTTACCCTGAGCTCCTCTGCTCGTCACCTCGCGGTGGAGGCTCTGCACGGCGACCCCAAAACAGCTTTATTTCCTATCTGGAAATAACACCAACACTCGATTGACCGTACCGTGGCCGTACCGTGTTCCGTGCCGTGACCGTACCGTGTTCCGTGCCGTGACCGTACTGTGTTCCGTGCCGTAACCGTACCGTGTTCCGTGCCGTGACCGTACCGTGTTCCGTGCCGTGACCGTACCGTGTTCCGTGCCGTACCGTGTTTCGTGCCGTGACCGTATCGTGTTCCGTGTCGTGACCGTGTCGTGTTCCGTGCCGTGACCGTACCGAGATCCGTGCCGTGACCGTACCGTGTTCCGTGTTGTAACCGTACCGTGTTTCGTGCCGTGACCGTACTGTGTTCCGTGCCGTAACCGTACCGTGTTACGTGCCGTGACCGTACCGTGTTTCGTGCCGTGACCGTACCGTGTTTCGTGCCGTGACCGTACCGTGTTCCGTGCCGTGACCGTACCGTGTTCCGTGCCGTGACCGTACCGTGTTCCGTGCCGTGACCGTACCGTGTTCCGTGCCGTGACCGTACCGAGATCCGTGCCGTGACCGTACCGTGTTCCGTGTTGTAACCGTACCGTGTTTCGTGCCGTGACCGTACTGTGTTCCGTGCCGTAACCGTACCGTGTTACGTGCCGTGACCGTACCGTGTTTCGTGCCGTGACCGTTCCGTGTTTCGCGCCGTGACCGTACCGTGTTCCGTGCCGTGACCGTACCGTGTTCCGTGCCGTGACCGTACCGTGTTCCGTGCCGTGACCGTACCGTGTTCCGTGCCGTGACCGTACCGTGTTCCGTGCCGTGACCGTACCGTGTTTCGTGCCGTGACCGTACCGAGTTCCGTGACGTGACCGTACCGTGTTTCGTGCCGTGACCGTACCGAGTTCCGTGCCGTGACCGTACCGTGTTTCGAGCCGTGACCGTACCGTGTTCCGTGCCGTGATCGTACCGTGTTCCGTGCCGTGACCGTACCGTGTTCCGTGCCGTGACCGTACCGTGTTTCGTGCCGTGACCGTACCGAGTTCCGTGCCGTGACCGTACCGTGTTTCGAGCCGTGACCGTACCGTGTTCCTTACCGTGACCGTACCGTGTTCCGTGCCGTGACCGTACCTTGTTCCGTGCCGTGACCGTACCGTGTTTCGTGCCGTGATCGTACCGTGTTCCTTAACGTGACCGTACCATGTTCCGTACTGCGACCGTACGTTCCGTGTTCCGTGTGACCGTACCGTGTTCCGTACTGCGACCGTACCGTGCGTCGTTCCGTGTTCCGTGTCGTGACCGTACCGTGTTCCGTGACCACACCGTGTTCCGTGCCGCGACTACACTGTGCTCCGTGTCGTGACCACACCGTATTCCGTGCCGTGACCGCACCGAGTTCCGTGTGCCTTCACAGCCATACGAAATCTGCTCTATAGATTACTAATCCAGTTTCCAACTATGGCCGTGTTGGGAAAAATAACTATATCTAGCAAAGACACGATATCGATATTTTTAATGGCTAGCTTGCACCTGTCTAAAAATTGTCTAAAAATCTTGCCTAAAATAATAACAAAAAATAACATCAGCTAAATTAAACCATTTTGACGAAAAGATCCCTGAAATAGGCATCGACTAACTTACATCTCCTACGCAAGGCGTTTCTATCACACTTATCACAAAATAACATTAGTCTGGAAACAAAATATTCAAAATAACATCCCTTGCATGCTATAACGAGACAATGAAACGTGATCAATTTTCCGCTTATCGAATTATGGGCATACAAACCGCGGTATTTAGGAACAGCACTTTAGTAAAAATCACTCTAGAAAGTATACTAAGCCACAAACTCTCAGAGGATTAATTTTTGGAGATGAAACGGATTTTTATGCCGTCTTGAAGTGCTTGGCAAAGGAATACTCTAGAGTGGTCTTCACAAACCCATAATTCCTTAGCGATCTCTTTTACATTTTTTGACTATTACTGTTTGACCATTAAGTAATTTTATTCATGAAAGCGAGTTTATGAAAACCACTGTATTATTTCAGATTAGACCTCTACTTTCAATAAAAGTTTCACAGCCTTCAGGGACGGCGGAACCGGGCTACGCCCCCCCCCCCCCCCCCATATTTCGCCAAGTTTTGATTCATTTTCACTAACCTTACCCCCCCCCCCCCCCCTACCTTGCCATACAATGAATTTTACTAATGAACCCTCACCTTGAAAACTGTTCCGCCGTCCCTGCTTTTACCAGGGGCTGATTTGAGAAAAAAAATCTGACTGTAGCGCACTAACACTTATGACAATAAACGACAAAAAAAAATTAACAAAACTCCCTGAAATCACTGTAGCATTTGCTACAGTTGCAATAGTCTAAATCCGCCCCTGATGAAGATGCTTCATTCTCGTTCATCTAATGTAAGATATTTGTCGTCGATCAAGGCAGAGTTTTTTCCACACTTTGTGCCGACATATGCCTTGTGTCAGAGCCAAGTTTTCATACATTTTCACTAACCTTAGCCCCCCCCCACACCTTGCCATACAATCTTACTAATGAGCCCCCCCACCTTGAAAGTTGTTCCGCCGTCCCTGCTTATGAAGATGCTAAATTCTCGTTCATCTCATGTAAGATACTTAGGCCTACGGCAAACGCCGTGCCAGAGTCGCGCCGTTCCAATACAAAACAATAGAAATTTCTTGGTTACAAAGTATAATGAAGCGGCATCCTTTGAAAAAGGAAAGGTTCGACAGAAGAAGAGCGGCTGAAGTCCGGCGTTTGCCGTAGGTCTTTAGTCGTCGATCAAGGCAGAGTTTTCTCCACACTTCTTGCCGACATGCCTGTGTCAGACCGCCTGTTGTTATTCTTGTCGCTGTTTTCCGTGAAGCAACAAACAAGATGCATAAAAACGAAAACGAAAACGAAAAAATGGACTACAGGATTCCCCCTCCTACCCCTTGTCCTTAAAATTGATTCAAACCATTTATCTTTTCTTTCCCTCTAAATTATGTGTTGTCTTGTCTAGAATCTAAAAGATAAAAGTTCATGATTTTAGAGACTTGGTGGTTCAAACGCGTGAGAAATCTATTGCCTGCGTCTAAGGGTTTTTCTTTGCTTAAGGCAAAAAACATATTATTATCATTTATTCAACAAGACATTTCTAAACTTGGCGATTGGCATGTCTGGAACGTTTTCAGTAGAGTTGATACTTGAGGCTGATAGTTGACAAAACAATTGATAGAATTAGATATGGACTGCGGATACAAGGGAAAACCAAAACTAGCTGTCTGGTTTTCAATTTGGCAACCGGCGTGTACTAACCATCTGCTATGATATTTTGACAAGACAATTTTCGGTAAAATACCTGTTCGGATGACGCTATGAGAGCTGAAATTTTCGCTTCAGAATTTAAAGCTTTAATTTTCGTGTGTAGATTATAAGATCCCCTGGATGTTTCGAATTGCACAAAAGGTGAAATTTTACTAGTTTTGGGGGTATTTTTACCGTTAAAAAGCTAACCTCCAATTTTCGCATCCAATAACTTTCAGCTACGAAATGCGAACAGATACAAGATAGGGAATAAAAATACTCCATTTTACAGTCATTTGTGTTCCAAGCAATGACTTATAGTGGCATTTTTAGCTATTTGGCACCATTGTCTCGTTGGGTGACCATGGATTATCTTGATGTTGCAAATCGTGTAGGGGAATAAAAAAACGCAGGCAAGCGAACGTAGTTAGTAACTTGCCTGTAGTCGTATTTCAACATCATGAGCTTACAAGTCGTGTAGGGGACAGGGGCGTCAATCCCAGGACTTCAAAAATCTGGAGACTGCCTTGAAATGGCGAAATTTCTTGAAATTCTCCCGGGAGAATGTATGGCAGCAATTTTGAATTTTTCCCGGGAGACGGAGCGAAAAGTTTTGAGACTCCGAGCAAAACCGGGAGAGTTGACGTCCCTGAGGGGAGTAAACATCAAGGACAAAGCAAACCTTGTTGCTTGTCGTATTTCATCGAAAAATGGGCACGTGATAACACTAGTACGTCGTCGTATGTCCCTGTAAATACAATGGAGAACTTATGCTAAAACAGAGAGACCGTGAGGAACCATTCTGATGTCATATGATATTTGTTCTCTCTTACCAAAGTGGCGCTTAAACAGCCTCTGTCAGCCTCCATTTTGTCAGCCTAGCAACATACCGAGACAGAGAAAGCATCCATTTCCATCGGCAGATTTAGGGGATGTAGTGCAATATTTGTGTTTGAATTCGATGAATGAATAATAAAACTTTGTTTTTTGAAGACTATTTCAAGATTTCTACGCGTAGTTCGTTGTCTCATATCGACTGAAAACAACAAGAAAGGAGTGGCTGACAAGGGCTCTTTAACCAGCGGCATGTTTTCATCACTTTGTCTTTGAGATTAATCCCCCTTGTGCTATTTTTGAATTTTGGCGCCCAATCTTACATTTGCGTTATCCGTAACGTTATGCGTTACGGATATCACAGGGAATTTCTGCAGAAACCCATCCATGGGAAAAGCTGAATTTCCCAAGGCACACGAATGGGAAGTGTTCGGAATACACATGGATAGCCATGGGAAATCCGAACACTTCACATTTGTCTACCAATGGGAAATATTCGTCTCCTCGATTGAAAAAACAAATGGCGCAATATCTGGCAATCTGTGTATTTAAAGTTAAAAACTTTCTCGATCGCCCTTCTCAAACATATCTCAATGTACGTTGCTTAAATTCAGTTAACAAGCTTGATTTTTTGGCCATTGTCTTTCAGCTATCTCGCCACACGGTGCGCAAGGGATTGTTGGTCATAACGAAATGTTTCTAGCCCCAGCGAGAGATGACCAGAATAATGTTCGCAAGTTTGGGAAGCGAAAACTAGACTAGACTTCCCACAAGTCGACCTCTCTGAGGATGCTAACTAACCTAACTAAGCACAAACATTTTTTAAAAGGACTTTGAGAAAGTCTAAAACTAGACTTTATCATCGTATAAGTCAAACCCAATTTACATCTAGCATAAAGCAAAGGAGGAGATGGAAAGGTTTTATGTTCAATGCTTTTTAGAATCTGTTTGGAAGCAACAAAAATAGTTCCTGATTTGCTAATTTGCGAGCAATATATCAGCTGGCCTTAGTATCACCGAAATAATATTAAAATGACTACAGTAAAACATATTAACTCCGGCGTACACCTTATTTAATGCCTTGTAAAATGGCCTTGTATTTTGTTCATTATATCATTTAGCCTGTTTCTCATATTTCATCATGAAGTTTTTTGTATACTCATTCCAACACCTTAATCTATTTATTTGATTTCTTTAAAAGTGCAATACAAACATATAAGCTCTGAAACTAAGCATTATTAAAAGTTAGTTAGGAAAACAGAACAATTCTAAATTACACAGTAAAACTTCAATGAAAGTAATAAATGTTCATATAATCTGTGCTCACTCTAAACCAGAATGTTGTTCTTGCTAAAATTTGCCTTAGTAACAGGTGAGCAGAAAAGTATTTACATTGCTGTCAGTGTATTGTGGACTTTCCTAAGATATTCACCCTTAATAATTGAAAGAAGAAGCGTAATATCATACTAAAACACCTTAAGTAGACCTCTTGTAGCACACGAGACTTGTAATACACGTAGAAGGGACCAATCAATCAAGGACATCTCCCTTACGTTATCGAGTTTGTAATTGTCTTTTCATTGTCCATTCCATTCCTCATTTGCCTTGTTAATCTTGGTTTAACGTCAGTCGGAAATCTTTGCCACATCTCTTGGTATAACAGGATGTTTGCAAAGGAGATAATGGAGTCGTATTTAATCTTCTGTAACAGGTATTACTAGCTCACTGATCGAGACGAAATGTCCGTTGACTATCATCCAAAAGAGCTTCACAAAGAACAATTGAACGACAGTTTCTAGCGAAGTGACTTCAACTACGACAAAATGAGCAAGACAACTTCATTGCCAGGTATGTGTATCACTTCTGAAGGCATAAATAAATGCATTCTTTCCTACTAGAGGAACGTTATTTTGTTTTGATATTGATTCTTGAAATTTCAACGCGATTTTCAGGGTACAATCGGATAAGAGAAATAATCAAAAGACAATTGTCGCCAGAAAACGTCCTCGTCTTTTTTTTTGGCGCTCAGAACTAAATTGTTTTGATTCACAAGTTTATCCATATCAAATGCCAATATTGAGTGACTTCTCATAAACAAAGAGACTTCACAGTTACTTTATCCTATACTCATAAGTTTCTGTTCCTTGTCCTTTCTTTTTCTAAATGAACTCCATCAAAATAATACATTGTGTAATATGGAAAGATAGGAGGAGACTTTGTCGGAAATGGCTTGGGCTAATATTTTTGCTTAATTTACCACGTAAAGAAAGTGGCCTATAAAAAGGGAAGTAAATTATCTTAACTGTATCCTGTAAAATAACTACAGAGAAGCAAAATCGAGGAAATCCGAGACTTTTTGCCTCTGAGATGACGCACTTTCTAGATGGTGTTGAAAATTTACCAAATCTTGTCTTGGGAGAAAAACGAGAAATTGCAAATAATTATATAGCCAATAAGAAAGGGAAACAGATATTTTACTTACAAAGAAGAGGTGCCTTTTCTTCTTGTCGGGAAGTATATATTTTTTTCGTAATCCAATCCAGAAATACAGCTTTCGTCGAAAAAGGAGCTACCTATATCAAATTCCGTTCATTTCCTACTTTGCATTTGGCATTTTTCGCCACAAGTGCGTCTGCGTTTTAAAATTAAAGACAAGCAATGTGAAATGATAATGTAAAAGGAGCAATTTACTTGCTCCCAAAGCGTAAATGTTCGCGCTGAATCGCGCAGACAAAAAGAAAATGTTTAACTCGCTATTAAAGGAAGTATAGGTTGTTAACGTTTTGCGAAGGAAATGCTGACTTGTGTTCAAATCGTAATCTCGGCACAGAACAAAACCATTCCAAGATTGCAGTCTGATTTTGTCAAAGGACTTCAAATAGGCGTTGTTTCGCGCTGGGAATTATCAAAACGGTTGATTGCGGGTTTTTCTGGCCCATCAGTCAAATCATCTGGGCCAATCAGGTTCTTCTCCTCTTTCGTCTAGTGCAGTCAATTGGGTTTTCGTCGCGCCAGAAAGCCAGTCAACTGCACTGGGCGAAACAGGAGAGAATAACCTGATTGGCTTAGATGCTTTGATTGTGGGTTTTTCTGACCCGCCAGTCAAATCATCTGGGCCAATCAGGTTCTTCTCCTGTTTCGCCGAGTGCAGTCAACTGGGTTTTCGTCGCGCCAGAAAGCCAGTCAACTGCACTAGGCGATTCAGGGCAAGAACCTGATTGGCTTAGAAGGTTTGACTGGCGCAACAGAATAACAAAAAATGCGCAGCGTGCTTTTCTATAAAACTAGGCAATGAATTCCAGGTCTACTGCTGTCTTCTTTTGAATGTTGCAGCTTTTTTTTGTCCATCTTTAATTACAAAGCCATATTATTACATATACATTTTTACAGGATAGGCAGTATGTTGCTTCTTTCCTCCACCCCCCCCCCCCCCCCCTCTACACCCCCAACCCCAACCCCGCCCCCTACACCCTCCACCCCCCCCCCCCCCCCCCAACCTTTTTTTCCACAGAGGCACCCCCCCCACCCACACCCATACTCTCTCGATAACACCATACACTAAAATACAAAACACACAATACAACAAAAACAAACAATACAATACACAGACTGAATGTTGCAGCTGCCAAAGTGCAGTGGAACTGTAGAGTGTCCTCGTTAATCTAATTTATCATTGTATTTTAAAACGTTTTCCAACAGTAGATTTACACATTAAAGACCATCTTTTACGTTATAACTGGTTGTTTTAGGTTTTATATCCTAAAATCCTAATAGGCGCGAGTGACCAAAAGTGGCATTCTTCTGAGGATGAGTTACGCTTATCGATCTATCGTAGAAATTTCTACAAATCCAAACATTTGTTCACTAATGTTTGGCTCTCGAGAAAAGCTCAGCAACATCAATTTCAAAATGACTTTGGTGATGGGATTCAAGAAGCGCCACTCTGAGCTATTTAGAAAGCTTGAAAGCAGATTGCATCCCCGGCCAGGCACTTATAAAACACTGCCAGCGTGTCGAGAGTTTACTATACACCAAGTTTTCGTTTAAAAGATTAACTCCTTAGTTCTCCTCCTCGACATTTTGGCAAAGACTGTCGCAAAACGGTGTCGTGTAGAAATATGAGCTAGATCAAAAGATTTCATCTCTGTTGTGTTACGCCCTGAAGGTTTCTAAGTACCGATATATGGCTTCATTGTTTGGTATGGGTATTCCACTTGTGACACGACTATCGAATCGTGCAAGTGGTATTAATATACCTGCAGTTTTCTAGTGCCATTTTCCATTACCCAATCAAGTCATCATGCTGAGTTTCTTAAAGATTAAGTAAATCGCAGAGAAAGAAAACATGTTAGCACGCTACAAGATCGGCCTATCGCCAACGCCATTACGCAGGCTTTAACGTAGATACTCGCGTCAGCGCGGAAAATGAAAAAACGTTATTACTAAAATGTTTTTAAAAGGGATGTTAATCCCAGAACGTTAATCTTGTCATGTTTTAAATCGTACAGGGGCGTGCGACAACATTTTGATTCATGGGTTTTCTCATTTGCGCAAAAAAGCATCGTTGCGGAAAAGCATTAGTAAGATTATTAATAAAATTAGAAACGCATTTCAATTCAGCATGTGTGGCGGGGTTTATATTGTATAACAGTCGCGAATCCGCAGAGGAAAATTACGATAACTACGAGACAAACATAAGGCAACAGAAGTAAGAGAAACGGATTTATTATTCTACATTCATTTATTTTATTAAAACATTTTTCATATATATATATATATATAATTTAAGCAGGACTTGGTTTGTACTTTGACTCGGGGTTTTTGCTCTGCCTCGCATTGAGCACACTCTGAACCAACGACCATACCGACAGCATATTTTTGACGACAACATATTGTTGATATTAAATGATCTTCATTAAGCTAATACATATTGTCTTTACAAAAAAAAAATTAAGCTCCAAAGTACAGACTTGTGTTTATTTATCTTCACGTTTATAACTAACGAGAAATATTTTGGCAATATATGTTTTTTTTCAATCAACCATTGTTGTTGTTGCTCTTTTTTGTTTTTTTTAAAATAGTGAATATCCGTTTGAATAAGTTATCTTAGCGTCAGGAAAACTAAATAACCTGTCTTAGAATTGTTAAGTTCCGCTTGGGTTTCATTTCACAATGTTGGTGTATAAATGGCAGAATTTATATTTTGTTAAATCCAATATCCAAAACAAATCAACACGAATGCAGACGATAGTTTCTCGTGAATTCCCCTTTTTGACTGTCGAGCTGCAAGCGTTAAAACATCCTTTTACACGGAAAAAGTAAGAAAAATAAATTTCTTTGCAAGAATTCCCGTGAAACACATTTCTATTATTATATGAGTTCTCAAAAGTTCCGGAAAATTCAATGAAAAACGCGAACAATCGTTTTTATTTTTCAACTTTATTTCCGTTTCCTTGTTATGGTTCCTAATTTGATTTTTCCTGTTTTCATAGACAGCTTCATTTAGTTTTATTTTCTTCTCGTTCCCGCAAATTTAAGAAGAGCAAAAGAAGAGATTGTTTAGCTCCGTTGTGAAAAACTAATATATTAAACTACCGTGTAATATGTTTGCTTAAAAACAACATAAAGGCATTAAACGTTGGAATTACATTTACTATCGGATATAGAGCATGTGTTCTAGTAACGTTACTATTAGTCGCTTTCTGAATCCACGCCTAGGGCATGCGCGTAATGGGAAGCTATGAAGGAAAATATCTTACGCTCCAATTCTAGTCTAAAAAATAAAAAGGGAAGTCAACACAAATGAGCTTATAATTTCTTTGTGGATAAGACCATTCGAGAATTTCCTATAGCTAGATGCAGTACTTAATTTGAAAGGACCAGGGTTGGCAGCCAACTTTCCCCCCTGCATGACCCCTCCCCCACCCCCCTCAACACTGTGCACAACTTAAGCCGAGTTAGTATTCATCTCGTGTCCACCCCACTGTCACATGTGGTTGACACCCCTGACACCCCTGGCTTGCCTCGATCTTCACATTAGGACTGTCCGCCAACACTGTAGATTATAGTGCCATTTTTTAGTATCTTATGAACAGGAGTCCGTTACTAGGATTGAAGATCTTTCACACAAGGACTGTCCGCCAACACTGTAGATTATGTGCTATTTTTAGCATCTTTGATCAGGAGTCCATTACTAGGAGCGACGATCTTTCACATTAGGGGCCGACCATTTGACTTTTGAGGGGGGGGGGGGGGGAGGGCGGGGGGGTAGGAGGATGATTTTTTTGCAAGATTTTTTTTACGTCTCTAAGATATTGTAGGATATTTATTTCGTAAAATTAGTTGAGGATTATGACCAATATTCTGCGCAGGAATTTTTTTTTCAAAATCATCCACCCCCCTCAGAAGTCTAATGGTCGGCCCCTTAGGACTGTCCGCCAACACTGTAGATTATGTGCTATTTTTAGCATCTTATGATCAGGAGTCCATTTCAAGGAGTGACGATCTTTCACACTAGGAATGTCCGCCAACATTGTAGATTATGTGCTTTTTTAGCATCTTATGATCAGGAGTCCATTTCAAGGAGATAACGATCTTTCACATTAGGACTGTCCACCAACACTGAAGTTTATGTGCTATTTTTAGCATCCAGTATGACCAGGAGCCCATTACTAGGAGTGTACAGTCTGCCAACAGCCGTAGATTTATTTTTAGAATTAAAATTATTTGTTGCTCAGTTTCGTCTTACACTCGAGAAACAGGTCAATGAAATAAACTTTTTCGAATCAGCATGATTTATTAAATATCAAACTTTTAGTCAAATCACACTAGTGGTCTATTGTCAATGCTGCGTTCTGATTGGTTGAGCTACTACTAGGCTATAAGTGTGTGATTTGACTAAAACAATTATTCCTCTCGCCCTCATGGCCTCTAAGTCAATAGCCCATTCGGCCTTCGGCCTTATGGGCTATTGGCCCAGAGCCCATTCGGGCTCGAGGAATAATTGTTAAATAGTATTTAGCGGATCATGCTTCTCGTTAAATTTACTGTACAAAAAACAACAACACGTTGAGCAGTGGTTGTCATGCAAGAAAAAATACTTTATACAGTGATAGCCCGAAACCAACCCCAAGGTGATGCTTATGACGTAACATTTCCACCCTCCATATATGGTACTGGCAAACACGAAGGTGCGATTAGATTCATGGGTTGTGTGTGCACACGTCCCTGCATGCCAAATAAAAGGTCAAATTATTTGAGATCAAACTCACACTTGGAATTTCATTTGCGCACCAATATGATGAGCACTCTGCTCTTATCTTCTATTTTTTGTCTAGGAATCAATGTGATATTATCAGAGAGATAGCACTGCCACGCAAGGAGGTCCGAATTAATCTGGAATCAAACTAGTGTCTTGAATTAAGTCAGTCTTATTTCCCTCATGTTACCACTAAGCGATAACGGCAGGGGTCTGTCAGCTATAAGGATAATCTATAATATAGATTTAGCCACTGGCTAAAAGCGGAGCTCCCGATTACATATTTTTCTGTGTCGGGGTCTTGGTTTACCTGTGTGGGGGCGCGCAGACACGGACGCGCCAGCGATACCCAAATGGGAATACCGCTGAACCATGAAAAATCGATCGTTATACCTGAGTTCTACTTTGAGCTATTGTCTTCCTGCGATACCTATGGTGCTCCGCTCTGCGGCCTTCGGCCGCTAAGGAGCTCCGCTAAAAACGCGTACAGTGCAAATACCATCACGTATATCCTGATCTACTTGCAGAAAACAGCGCATTTTCAAATTCGGTATTTTACGCGTAAGCTTTTGAAAGTACAATACACCTATACGTTCGTACTACTAACGAATTCTAGTTTTAGCTTATTACCGTCAATAAAGCAATGAAGAAAATCGGTCTGAGTAATTGTACTATCAATTATTTTACCACGCAGTATTTGGTATTTTTTGTATTTGGATAAGAACATCAGCGCCCTGAAAGCCAATATAAATGCCTAATCAGAAGCAACGGCAAAAAATTAATTGTTAAGGATCTCAAGGGGGACTTTTACCATAAAATATTTCTTGTCTGGTGAAGAAACATTTTTTGTCCCGCGGCTACAATAAAATGTGTTGCGCGCAACATGGCTTTCTATGCATAGGAAACATGTATCCGGTACCGTGAATGTTACGCACTACATGACCCAAGTTTAGCCAGTTTGCATGAAAATTGAAAAATTGACCTTTTAAAATATTGGGTTACAATATATTTGTTCCTCAGCCTTTGATAAAGGAAGTCTTATAATCACAGGCGTCTGATTTGAATGTAGGATAGCGATACAAATACTGAGAATGTATATGGCAAATATTAACGAGGAAAACCCAATAAATAATTTAAATCACAAATTATTGTTCTAAAATATACAATATATCCTCGACATTTTTTTTAGGATATGAGCCCTTGCAAAAATCAGAAGAATTAAGTAGCACTAAAATTGAAAGACAATTGTGATTTAAACCAGCTTATCTTATATTTTTTGTTTTTCCACCAATATAATACTCTCAGTGTTTTTACGAAATCCCTCACACAAAATATTAGCATGGGAATCCTGTGTTAATGTGGATAAAGACGCGCGTAATTGTCAATGAACAGTAACTTTTCTACTTGTCTATTGTACATCTGGGTGAAGTAAATTTTGTTTTCGTTTCCCAAGTATGTTTTACATTGAGCTACTAAAATAGTCAAGACATTCAATATAAAGTTGAAGTATGTCTCGATCAAGGCGGCGCTGGACAGGGCGTTTTGACTAGTTCTGCGGATGAGAAAATCTGAAATTTAGAAAATCCTTGTCAAAATGAGAGACAGAAAAAAGCGAATTAGATAAATTGACATGAAAGTTACAAGTGAGCACACGCAGCGTTTCCGACTTTTCTGGATGAAGAAGAGTAATTGCAATTGGTCGTTTATGACTCTATTCATCTTAAAGAGTTTTACAATTAAGGACATGACAGTTCGCAGTTTGTGGCCCTTTTCATCTTAAAAGACTCTACTATTATGGGAATGACAGTTCAAATATTCACAGTAGAGTATATAACAAGCTTTCGGAAACACAAGAACCTAAGACCCCTGTAAACGTTTGAGCTTCAAAGTGCTTAAGAAAGTTTCACTTGCCATGGGTAAGTTATACACTAATTCTTAACACGAATTATTATTCTGGCTTCCGTAGAATATTTACTAGGGTTTTGGTCTAGAAAAAAAATGGATATGATATAACATTGTAAGAAACGCCATGCGAAGTTTCAGGCCCTGTCCACACTAACGCGTTTTCAAAAGTATTCGTTTTCAAACACCGTTTGCCACCCTATACTTTCAACCATCGATCAAAGATTGGACCTTTTTCTTTCGATTTCGATGATATAGAAGGGTTATTCAGTAGTCTTGATTTTCAAAAGGTACTAGACCTTGTTTGGACCTCGAAGGGGAAATAAAAAACAGTTAGAGTTTTAAGTCATTTCTAGTTGATGAGCATGAAGAGCAAAGCTACTGGTCATCCCTGAACTGTTAAGAAAAAATACAATAAATAAACTTTCCTTGCCAGGAAATGGTGGATCAGAAAACTTGCCAGCAGCAAAATGCCAAAACACAAGGAAGAAATAACTACGAAAAAATAACTACGAAAGCTCAACATAAGTTCTAAAATAGAATGAATTTATTTTGTCATTGCCATTGCCATTGTCTTCGTTATTGCCATAGCCATTGTCATTGCTATTGTCATTGTCATAGCCATTGTCTTTGCCATTGTCTTCGTTATTGCCATTGTCATTGTCATAGCCATTGTCTTTACCATTGTCTTTGTTATTGCCATTGTCATAGTCATTGCCTTTGCCATTGTCATTGCTTTTGTCATTGTCATAGCCATAGCCATTGTCTTTACCATTGTCTTTGTTATTGTTATTGCCATTGTCATAGTCATTGCCTTTGCCATTGTCATTGCTATTGTCATTGTCATTGTCATAGCCATAGCCATTGTCTTTACCATTGTCTTTGTTATTGTTATTGCCATTGTCATTGTCATAGTCATTGCCTTTGCCATTGTCTTTGTTATTGCCATTGTCATTGTCATAGCCATTGTCATTGTCTTTGCCATCGTCTTCGTTATTGCCATTGTCATTGCCATTGTCATAGTCATAGCCATTGTCTTTACCATTGTCTTCGTTATTGCCATTGTCATTGCCATAGCCATTGTCTTTACCATTGTCTTCGTTGTCATTGTCATTGTCATAGTCATAGCCATTGTCTTTACCATTGTCTTCGTTATTGTCAGTCATTGTCATTGTCATAGTCATAGCCATTGTCTTTACCATTGTCTTCGTTATTGCCATTGTCCTTGTCATAGTCATTGTCTTTGCCATTGTCTTTGTTATTGCCATTGTCATAGTCATAGCCATTGTCTTTGCCATTTTCTTTGTAATTGTCTTTGTTATTGTCATTGTCATCGCCATTGTCTTTGTAATTGTCTTCGTTATTGCCATTGTCATTGCCACTTTCTAGCCTGATCAACGTGTGAAATTTAGGATAACTAACTAATTCAATCTGTATCTTTTTGACATTTTCTGTTTGACAGGTTTGAATGGAACGAATTTCACAACCACTCCGGCCTCATTCACCACGCTGTCCTCCTCAACAACTCTACCCACAATGCCCTTTGTAAACGTCCCTAACATGAATGCAACTGGAAACCATAGCAACGGAACCGCACCACCTAACGCAACTATTCCTCCTGTGCTCCCGGCGTCTTGTTTTCTTCCCATGGAAGACTGGGAACCAGCTCTGGTAACCGTTGGTTACGCTCTAATATTGGCAATCGCCATATTTGGTAACTCCATTATCATATACGTGGTGCTAAAATATCGGAATATAAAAACGGCGTTTAATTATCTAATATTGAACCTGGCGGCTAGTGACATTCTACATGCCGTGGTGGTTTGCCCGACCCATGTGGCGTTCCTTTACCTTGGAAATGTGTTTCCCCATGGGTTTTTTGGAGAGGCGCTGTGTAGGCTGCAGATGTACCTAATAGTCGTACCAATCTCCGTGTCTGTGTGGACCATGGTTATCATAGCCTTTGATCGGTATCTTGCTATTGTGCACTTAATGAAGAGACCTTTAAGCGTGCGAGCTGTCAAACAGGGGATATTCCTTGTATGGTTCTTAAGTGCTGCGATATTCTCGTACGAGTTTTTTCGGTTTCGAATCTACGTTAACCCCTTAAATGGTCAACCAATGTGCGTTGCTGATTGGGGCGATTCACCACAGATGAAACGTCTGGATACTGTGGACGCCGTAGTTAAGCTGGTACTTCACTACCTATTGCCGCTGACCATCATGACCGTGCTCTATTCCATAATCTTGATGTATCTATGGCAACGGAAAGCCCCTGGGGAGTTCAACGACAGCCACCAGAAGAGACTCGAGAGACAGAAGCGCAAAGTCATCAAAATGTTGGTAACCATAGTAACAGTGTTTGCGATCTGCTGGCTGTCTGTACACGTCAGTCACATTCTTAATGTGTTTCACCGTCAGATGTTTACGTGTGGAGTTAGCGTGGGAATTATCATGTTCACATTTATGGTGGCTCATGCTAACGCCGCCATCGACCCGTGCCTTTATTTAGTATTCAACGAGAGTTTCAGGGAAGGATTCAAGCATATCTTTCACAAGGTAGGACCTATTCTAGAACCATAGGGTACTCCACAAGGTTAGGCAATTTGGGGCACGTCATCATTGGCTTCATTTAGTGTTCAACGAGAGTTTCAGGGAAGGATTCAAGCGCATCTTTCAGAAGGTAGGCCATAGTATAAAACCTCTGGGTACTCCACAATTAAGATTTTGGAATCACAGGAAAGATTTTAGATGTGATGCCATCACCTAGGCACCTTGATAAATAGTCCACCACAGGAAAAATACAGGAAAATTCCAATTGATATACAGAGGGTGAATCATCAGGTTCGACATCATTCTCATACCAAGGCTCTGGTGACAGCCAATGACGCATGCGCGAGATTTGATGCAGAGCCGCTGAGAGAAATATATTTCTGTGCAATCAGCAAAATCCCTCGAATGGTAGTCATCAGGGCATCCCCTACGGGATGACCACTCTAGGTACGAGAATGGCTCCACATCTGCGTCATCGCTCATGAGGAGTCATTTCGTTCGGTTTTTCCAGGTTCACCGTAAGCAGATTACCCTAAGCGACAGGAATTCAACGATTCGTGAGGTCATTACTGGAGCCACAGCTATCCCGAACTCTGCCTACGAATCCTTCACTCCACAGCTGACGTCGAAAATCACGCACACAGACAGTGATCACTCGGAAGAGAACATTGTTGACTCAAGGGTGTGAAAAGAGGGTGGAGCGCACCGCATTCTGTGGTTATGCGGGGAATGGAAGAATGAACTGCACTGATACTACTCTTACCAGTAGACCGTTACACCTCTCGGTTTTTCAGCCCGCCGGCGGCTGTCTGAAATTCATCGCGTGATCACCTTTTTATGTACCACGTGATGGGTTGCTTATGTACCACGTGATCAACCGTTTTGGGCGTAGACTTTGTTGGAAAGCAGCAAAACAATGCACTAGACGTGGTACATAAGCAACCCATCACGTGGCACAAAAAAGGTGATCACGCGATGAATTTCAGACAGCGGCGCCGGAGGGCTGAAAAACCGAGAGGTGTAACGGTCTACTGGGAAGAGTAGTAAGGTGGAACAAAGACTTGGCCACGTTTTAGCGCTAGTGTTTTAGGTAAACAAGATTAAGAAAGCGATGGTTTAATTTCGTATAGGTGAGATTTTATTCTGAAATAAATGCTTTTTATCAGTGACGTCAGAGCCGGATCGAGTTTAGTGTGGTCAAAAAAGGCGATGTTCTGTCAGTATGCTATTAACTATAAAATGTATTTCAGATCTAATCCTGGGGTTTCTCTCTTTGAAGTGCAACTAAATTGCCTGAGATCGCCGTAAGCTGTGATTAATTTGCGGCACCGTATGTTTCCTAAGGATAGCAGTAGCCAAGGCATACTACAGTGTAGACAAGATACACATTTCGAATCAATTAATCAATTAATATATTAGCATCTGGCTACTAGATCTTGCCCGAAAGCCTAAGGGATAAAATACCACTTGGCTCATTCTTATATACGTCAAGCTGTGTTATCTATACTTAAGAATTAGAGTACGACTTCCTCGTGACTTTATCTGCGAAATATAGCACGCACGATGTTGGAAGAGACACGAGAACGTTGTGAAAATCACGCACACGAACGAGCCGCAGGCGAGTGATTTTAGAACATTTCGAGTATCTCTCCCAGCATCACAAGTGCTCTATTTTGCCGATAGCCATAGAAAGACGTGCTCTAATGATTTTAATATAGCGTCAACAACCGTTACTTTATCGGTTAAACAAACCATAGTTCTGGACCAATCAGAGCGCGCGTTATATCGTAGCTATATTATAATTGCCAGTAGAGGATGGCTTGAAGCGTATAGATAATGTAATATTATAAAGTTCCTTTTTCCACGACAGGATCAAACGTGACTCAGAGGGTGCACTTCCCTCAGTGGCAAGTATTTATTACGACAATACCGTTTGGCCTCTCATTGGCGCCGTGTATATATATTTTTGACTTCTGCTCTGTTACTGTGAATGTGGTTTCAGGGCTGTACTGCATTGTACTGTGCGCGTTGTGTTTTCTGTATAACTCTGCGTTTTGTTGTCTCCTCTGTGTTGTTGTCAGTGTTGTGCTGTGCTGTGTTGTCCGTACTGTTATGTTGTGCTATGCTTTGCCTTAACTGTGTAGTGTTATGTTGTGCTGTGCTTTGTTTTGCTGTGAATAGTTTGCTAGCTCATATCATTTCGAGATCATGGCGTTAGTTTGATAATAGCAGAGCGATTGTACAAAGTTTATGAAAAGATATAGCAAATATATTAATCAAATATAGTTCAGGGATAAAAAGCAATAAAAGACGGTTATGCTATTAAAGATGAACGATCTTGTCGCTTTGATTTAGAGCCTATAGACCCTTTGCAGTTCAATAACCGTGACGTTGTTGTACTGACGCAATTGAATTAGAAACGTGACTGATCTGTAATCTTTTTACCTGCTCATAAAGGATATGGTTAAATCACTTCGAACATGCCACTTTTTCAGTCAAATGTATTTGCAATTTCATAAACAAGTCAACTAAAAAAGTGCGTCCCAGTCATACTCGCTTGATTTTCCCTTGGTAATCAAGTCGTCTATTCAAATTCATAGGCTCATGTTGCGAAATAAAAAGCACACGGCAGTTTAGCTGCAAGAGCCTATTGGTTGTAGCAGCAACAATAACAACAACAACAATAAATAAGGCAGTGAGTTGAAACATGTTACAACCAGCTAAGCTCCGGTACAATAAAATGCCGTATTTGGAAAACGATGGTGCGCGCAATGATAGTTTTTCTTTTGCTCATTCTCGTGCCTAGAGCCCTCCTAGGCTCGTCTGCTCTCAGCGGAGGCTCTGGGGACATCCATTTGAGGACCGTCGCTGATTGGCTGATTTTGAACGTATGGGCATGCGCAGAAAGGTGATTCTCTTAACGGCTCTGTATCAAATCTCGCGCATGCGCCAATGTTTGTCACCAGAGCCTCTCCTGCGAGGTGACGAGCCGGGAGCTATGGGTTCGAGAAAACGATGAATTTTTGGCGCACGCGCATTGATGGCTTTCCCATTTGCTAGCACGCGCGCTGATGAAAGAATGGCCTCGAGTTAGTGTTATCCGCCTCAGCTTTGCATCGGCAGATAACACAAACCTCGGCGTTGACAAATCTCACTAAACCTCATCCAATAACTTAATTATCAAGCAATGTTTTACGTAATCAAGGTCTGTGATACGAGAAGGGAATCACTCTACTTTTGATGCTTGACACAATTTTAACCCCATTTTATTTCAATTTCTTGAAATGCAGCTACTTAACAATCTATTTTTTTTACCTGCTCACAAGTGTAATAAATAGTTTCATTCTTATGTAAATTGTATAATGATTAGGCTCACGATTCCCGGCCTTTGTTGTGAGCCTGCGGTCCGTCCCCTCAACAGCGGCAGGGTCACTGACACTGGTCTGGTGACGATCAGCCAATCAACTTAGAGACAACCCCATTTATTGGTAGATCCTTTATATATGGTACACTATAGTATTCTCCGCATAAATATCCTCCATGTATTATGGAACGGCCGGAAATCGGCCTGGTTTGCAATGTTATTTATTTGCGTAAACTGTAAAACATGCTTCAATAGAATTAAGTGACTGTGAGTGATTATCACAGAATTTTATTCCAATATATAACGTTCCTCGCAAATTAATGAGACAAACATGGGGGGCGGAACATGGTTTTGTCACACTAGATACAATGTATGGCCAAGTAGGGGGAGGGTAACAGAAAAACATATGGAAAGACTGCTGTATAGTGAAAGGCTAAGCCACACCAGTTCCCCTGCCCCGCCGCCCATGGCAAAGGGAAGTTGGTTGAATATCATTTCTGTCAGACGTTGATTTCATTCACGATTCAAGTCGCAGACAACCGAAGACATGATGAAACTAATTAGATCAATATATTACATTAGAAAATAACACCTATGTTGTATTGTGAATGTGCGCATTCTGATTGGTTAAAAAGCGTGTTTGTAAGGGACCTGAGAAACACGATTGTCACGCAACGCTGTCGCGCGTGTGTATGTTATTTTCTAAAAGCAATAAAAATACTTTCTGCGTATTCGGGGAATGTTGGTCGAACTGATAAAACTTGAAAGACACTCGCCTTCGGCTCGTGTCTTTCAAGTTTTGATCAGTTCTCCCAACATCCCCCTCGTGTTTGTAAGAAAGCAGAGAGCACGCGGAAAGTACTTTTATTGCTTAAATATAATATGATTATACAGTCGCTGTAATCATCATTACATTACTGCATGCATTTGACCAACACTGAATCATAACATATTTGATTTCACACCATTATAATTAAATACTCAATATAGCTCGTAGTATATACATGCTTAAAGGCCTATCGCCAACCGCCATCCTTTGCGAGCTTGTGTTTTGTTTTGAATTGCTGTATCTTACAAGAAATATGACAAGAAACTTGGATGGAAAATAGTTAGACTCTCTAAATTAAATAACTGGTATATAAAAACTTCATAAAATAACAAGATTAAAACAATTTTCTGTGAGTATCAAAGTGTACCTCGGCGCGAGTAGGATAGCCTACCTGTAGGCGTTGGACTGTTTTTGTTTTTGTTTGGTAACGACAGAACCCGGAGTTCGCCTTCGAGTTCGCCATCTTGACCGCCATTTTGGTAAACGCGACTAGGGGTGATCGGGGCAAGCGATACTGACATAGTGGCGACCCGGGGGAGGGGAAGTGACCGACACAAAAGGACGGCGGTTGACACTTTGCTAACAGGTATTCCAAGGCCGCCCTCACCACAGATCTCACATATATTCTTCTTTGGGGTGAAAGCCCCCAAAAAGCTACAATATTACATGTAATGGCGCAATAGCACTTGTACAGTTCGTTTGTCACACGTGATTGTACGGGAGAGCAAAAAAAGAATAAAAAATTGAAACATAATTCATCTTAATTTTTTACCTGCTGTAAGTGGTGGGGCATTAGAAATTGGGGGAGAGGGAGGAGGGCGGCAATTCCCCGTCAAACAAATTCGAGCAAGGGCAACCGTTCCCCCTCAAAAAATTCTTGCAGAGATCCAAGCTAGTAAAAAACATTTCTTGCAAAACCTGATCCCCGAAAAAAATAAAAGAATTTATGCGCAAAAAAATGCCGACCCCTCCCTTAATTTCTAATGGTCCTACCCTAAAAAAACTTGGTCAAATCAATTCGAATATGATTTGCCAAATCTCAATCGAGTTTCCTTCGCGACTTCGTAAACAAGTCAACTAAAAAGTTTGTTTGCTGTCGAGCCATGCTCTGTTTTATTTACTCTTGGGAATGAAGAGGTCTATCCTAGGCTTGTAGCGAAATACGTGACTATTCAGCCGCAAAGAGCTTATTCAACTCCACAATTTACAAGTAAATATTTAAAGCTCTGCATTGCAAATATGCACTAGAAACCTATTTACCTATTTAAACCTATTAAAATTGAATTTCATTTCTCCCTTTACTGAAGTTCGTATCTTCGTTTACAACGTTTACCCTGGTTTACTTTACTAATAAATATGTATAAATAAAAATTATCTTAAGAATTCGTAATAACGATATTTACAGTACCGTGTTACTGCGGTGAGATATCTACAAATAGACCTGACTGATAGCCAGCCAATCAGGGCATCTTATTTTATTAACGCATGCGCACTTATTATCCCGCTAATTTTTTTTTCTGTGGCGCCCTTTTTCAAAATAACAAATCTACAAGAAATCGGTATTTTTCAGTTACATCTATTTACACAAAATGATAAATTTTGTAGGTATAAATACAATTTTTTGCATGTGTATAGCATGCACAGAATAGCCAAAACAAATCACTGATTCTAACGCATTGGATGCAAATAATTTTACTGGTATAACAGGAATTAGAAAAGAGGTCAAAACAACGATACTTTATAAGTATCAGAAACCCACCACCTCTAAGGATCGTATTTTCAAAAGCCGAGATATAGTGAAAAAAATGATCATCATGATCTGAACCCTGCAATTGTGCTCGACGTGAAGAGAACAACGCATTTCCGCAAAAAAAAAAAACCAATCTGGTATCCTTATTTGTGCTTCGAGAAAATAACCAGTTGATACTTTGAGGGGGTGGTAGTACCCGGTACGCACCACCCAATTCACCATCCTTGGATACCTCTTGGGTACCGTTGTTTTGACCTCTTCCCTTAGCAACACGCATAACATAACAGGGTCGAAGAGACATGGTTTTTATCCAACAATGATCTCCTTAGCTGTAAGTGAAGGGGCTTTCCAGTGTGTTGCCAGGTTCGTAGATAGGGTTCCTCCGCGCGATTCCATTCCCGTCCCCATTCCTATTTTCCCCCATCACACCATTCGGTTGGTGATTAGCACGGTCTTTCTTCATCATCAAAATGTTGGCGCGCCATTTGTCGGTGGTTTTCTTGGCGAGCTCTTTCTGTTCCTCTTTCCACCCTCGGTGCTTGTGATAGAGGATTTCCAGGATGATGATTATAATCCCGGCCCCGATACCCGCGGCTACCATGATGAACACACCTGATAAAAACACCACACAACATCATTTTTACCAATCCGTGCGGGTGTCCTGTGTATTTTTAAAATCTCAAACCATGCCCTTTGGCCGAGAGAAACAAAACAAAATGGCGATCAAGAAATTGCTGTTTCTCGAACATCTACAAGTTCTGGTGATATGACGAAAGATACTTGTCTTTCTTCCAAACAAGGTACAGTATCGCGATTCACCCTGCCACTCTGTGTTGTTGTGAGCCGTCAATATTTTGTGGTATTGACGGCTCAAAAAGAGCTAGCAAAATTCAACTTTTTTCGCACGAATTTATGTTTCATTTCATTGTCAATAGTTAGAAATAACGTTTAGCTATATTTCTAGCAATATCTTATGGCAGAAAGAGATTTTTTTCGCCGAAAAAGATGGAAAAATGTAAACAGAAAATGCTCGAGCTCGTGCGAAAAGCCCATGTGATTGCGTGAGATCGTGCGTAAATGTAATGAGAATTGAAATTTCAATCGACAATAAATAGCACTATTTCTTGCCATTTCCTCCAGAAAATCTTCAAGAATCGCGATACAATATTAATTACGATTTTGAGACGGCAATTCCACAAAATATTGACGGCGTTGGAAGAAAATATTTTCACGTATTGGGCTCCGTCGCTGCGCGACTCCGCCCAATAGGTGAACATATTTTCTCCCAACGCCGTCAATATTTTGTGGAATTGCCGTCTCAAAATCGTAATTAGTATATAGCAGTAGCCCATTACCTTGGAGCGTCCATCTCCAATGTTTTCACAGTGTAACAGCGTATTGGAAAATGAGGTCTCTATGAAATTATTTTCAGTTTCAAATTTGCACGAAAAGCCGTACTCCGCACATTCGCTCAGCCAATGAGAATAGAGGTAGCGTATGATCTGCATCATTTTCAAATGAGAATGAACACTAACAATACATACATCGGCATAAGTCTGGCCTAGACGGAACGCTAGCACAGTCTATTACCCGTCTAGGCCAGACTAGGCCAGACTTATGCCGATGTGTGTATAGTTAGTGTTCATTCTCACTTATTTTCAAATGGACGATTTCAGCTATAAGCGCGCGCGCTCTTCTTTATTCAAGAACTACAAAAATCCCAACAACTACTATAACGAACGCACACATTTTTATCAGTTTGTTCGACAAATGTCCCACAACTACTGACATGCATCACGCGCGTGCGTTATAGCTGGAATCGTCCACTAGTAGACTTTGTATGTATTCTCTGTATCTTTTTTCCCGCCCTGTCTAACATAATAATAACAATTTAATAATAATTTAATAATAATTTAATACTTATTAGGCGCAAATTAACATTTGTATATGATCACATGTACAAATGTAAGGATTGTTTGTATCAAACAATCACATGGCTCGTTCTCAAGAGGTTGTTTATACACTCACCTAACATATGGTTTAGCCCGAGAGTTGCTGGTGAGGTGCTTTCTACGTTACATTTCGACGTGTCGATCCACGTAGTCTCGAGTTCCTCCATTACGCCGCTCTCGTGGAAGTTTAGAATCGCCAGCGAGATGTCGTTACTCCACGGAGACCCCTAGCAATAACGGCAACGTTACAACAGTTTTCACAAAACCGTTGTGAAAACGAAATTGTCACCGAGGACGCGAGATTTGAGATCCAAGATTGTTCATTAAAAACTTACAGAGCGACTAAAGGGACTGAATCTTTATGACTCTTTGCTGGACGACTAGATTTTTAGAAAGCTTGCCTTGTTGAAGACAACTTTTCAAAACTACTTTCGGATCCTGAAACACTTTCGTTGCTTTCCGCAAGATTGTATCGACGCTAAGCACTGAGGGGTAGATATACTTCGCAAAACACAGGGTAGAGCGTAATAAAAGAAAAAAAGAAAAAGGTTCTTCTCCTTTTGGGGAAAGAAAAGAATAACTTGGAGGACTCAATGATGACAGCCGCTGTACAGTGTAATATGCGTCTGAGAGACAAGGAATAGCACAGGGAGACCATACCCTACTCTTACGTAGAGTGACATGGTTATTTTTAGCATCCACCTTGAACAGCGGTAGTAGAGAACGCAGACAGGACCTTGATTTATTGTCTCATCCGAAAGACAAAGAAACACAGTAGAACTAAGTTAACCCGCAATATGAACCGATAGAGCGGATTTCACATGACTGTCAAGACTTGTTATGTAATTGCGATTGCTTTGCGTTCTCATTGGCTACTCGTTTTTCTCAGCCAATCAAATTCTGCAGTAAATACAATTGTGTAATTACTTAGTAATTGGTTCGGCTTGCAATTGGCTGAGAAAAAAAAGCCATTTAGGAGCAAGTTGTGATTTCTCTAGATTCTGATTGGCTAGTGATTGCTCAATCGCAATTGTTTTCACGACAGTCATGTGAAAACCGCTCTATGAATTGATCAAGACTTCAACAAAAAGAAAATGTTCTCTGTCCGATCCGGGAATCAAATACAGTTGTTCTTCAACTGAGGTACTGTAGTAGTATCGTGAGAGAAGCTGGAAATGAAATATTTTTTCTCTCACAGCAGAAGGGACCAAAAATGTCAAATTCCCTATAGTAAATACAGTGAATGTATTGGAATATCTCGCAAGAAGCAGTCATCCAAGTAGACGTTTGAGTTCACAGCCACAGGTGTCAGAGGTGAGATTTGACAGGCTTTTGTGATGATCACATTTGTTTATCAACAATGTAAATCCTAGCTGAGGCCCTACCTTAGGCATTCCAATGCCATATCCCGATCTTCCGAACAGCTCGCCAGCAGTAGTGAGCTCGCAGTCCCTTGACGCCTCGTAATAAAGCACGGGTGAGTCCCAGATGAACGCGCGCAGCTCACTGCAATAAGCGTAACGAAAATGTGAACGAAGACACAGAAACCTGTAAGCAGTTCATCACAAGGCGAGGGCATTCGTACACATGGAAGGGCAGGCATAGAATCGTCGAGGTGATTGATACAGCATCCAAAGGCGGACAGATATCATATAGAATCCTATGATATCTCTTTTTCGTGTAAATTGAGGACGAGATATCATAGGATTCTAGTATATTCAAAGCGTTCAGTCGGTAGATTCCGCCGAAAATAGCACTCAAAAAGGCGATATCGCTTTTTTTCGTGCTATTTTCTTAGCGGAATCTAGCTTCCTGAAGCTTTGAATAATCCTATAGTTAAACAATAAAAGTACTTTCCGCGTGCTCTCTGCTTTCTTACAAACACGAGGGGGATGTTGGGAGAACTAATCAAAACTTGAAAGACACGAGCCGAAGGCGAGTGTCTTTCAAGTTTTAACAGTTCGACAACATTCCCCGAAAATAACATACACAATCGTGTCACGGGTTTCAGGTCTCTTACAAACACCCTTTTTAACCAATCAGAATTCTTTGTATTCAGTCACGTGACTTTTTCGAACGCTTTCACTTCCGGCCTGGGAAGTGGTGGTCAAACAAATCAAAATGGCCGCCGTGGTGCAAGGACCCGCTGAGACTTTATCTGAATATGCTGACGGTTTAGAGGGAAATGTTAAGAACAGATATCTTCAGAAAGTAAAATTATGTCAAGGGATCGACCCCTACACACTGAAAAAGAAAGATTGCGAAACAGATTTCGCTAAATTCCCTCAAGTAGAGTTCCCTGACAGCTCGAACTACCTGGTGCTACAGACGTCCTTCTATACTGCAAAGCAGATGAAAGCCTGGAAAAGTATGGAGGCATACAACTTCTTTGTTTGTGGCTGGGTGAAGGATCTAGCCATAAAGCCTTTGGATAACAAATGCAGCATCGTTTTTGCCCGGGTAAGTGTGCTTTTTATGTACTCGTTTTGCGAAGACGCGTCATTCTATTTACAGTAAACAAACCACATTCGCTCGTTTCTAAGTGAACTTCGTTCTTCTCTTTTAGGTCAACCATTCTCAAAGATCAACCGAAACACCTCTTAAGACTTGGGTATTGGTCAAAGACGACGGAGAGGTCATAACAGCGCATTGCAATTGCATGGCCGGGTAATAAACATTTTCATTTGATAATCACTAAATCGTGGGTTGTCACAGCTTTCAAGCTTGATTCGCAAAGTCTCAAAGTCAAAATAACAAACACATCCGATCAAGAGCGTAATCTCCCAATAGCAATGTCATAATAACTAGATTTAACTAATATTATGTTGTTTATTGGACACAGGTTAGCTGAGTCCTGTTCCCATGTTGGAGCAGTCCTTTATGCTGTTGAAACTGGAGTCCGGATGAAAGAATCTATCACCTGCACCATGGAGAAGAGCAAGTGGCTGATGCCATCTCATATCAAAAAAGTAGGCACAAATACATCATAAGTATAAACATGTCATCCAATATAAAAAATATAGAAATCATGTCTGTAGAAATTATTAGTTTCCTGCAAAATGATGAAATTTATGAAATGCTTAGCAGAAAAAAATGTTGATTAAAGTTGACTTAATTTTATTTCAGATACCTGTAGCCCCTATAGCACAGATAGACTTCTCATCAGCCAGGGCCAAAAAGCAAAGGCTTGATGATGCCATTGCTGGCACAACTCCAGACAGAATCAAAGCAAAACCATTGACATGTCCACCAGTGCGGCCAGGTTCAACTGTATACCGGGAGTTCTTTCAGGCGCTTAATAGGAACTGCCCTAAAAGTGCTGCCCTGATGATCAAAGAAGACTACTACAAGAAATTTGTCCCCAAGTCAGCCACCACTGCACTACCTAAGCCTATCCTTGACCACCGAACACAGAACACCATCAACATGACATCAAATGACCAGCCCTGCACACCAATGTAGAGAAGCCAGCAAGGAGCCTTATCAAAGCAATCTGTTATCCAGAATCCCACAGATTCTCAACAACAGCTACTAGGTATAATTCAGTTTGATATATGAAACTTTGCTTTTATTAATTTATAATTATGTAAAAGTTTTTGTTTAATTTGTTTACAGGTATGGATGTAAACATGAGGCAGTGGCAAGGAAAGACTATGAAACCATGATGCGAGCCAACCACGACAACTTCTCAGTAGCTGACAGTGGCTTATGTTTAAATGCCAAATGGCCATACATTCACAATACAACATAGGTGTTATTTTCTAATATACGTTGCTACTTTGCGAGCACTTTCCTGCGCGCAAACGTCTACAGACAAACAAATCAAAACGTAGGCAGAACGGTAAAAGGCACACGTAATCGTCGGCCCGGTGGCTACAGGGATAACATGGCAGCTACACATACATGTAGAAATAGAGTAAGTATGTTGTTTAGTAAGTGCTTTTCTGGTTGCTATTGCATGGTAGTGCTGGCTTGCACTTGGACGAAAGCGCAGGAAGCAAGCACGAGACGTACGAAGCAACAAAAAGCAGTACAAGTCAAAATCAACAGTTTTTGTGCTTGCGCGTGCGTTGTGTGATTAACACAGATACGCACACATCACGAGAGGAAGGGAACGCTTTTTTCTTGCATTCTCGTACCCAGAGTTCCCCGGATCGTAACCTCCCGGGGGAGGCTCTGGTGGTAACCATTTGAGGGCCTTCGCTGATTGGCTGATTTTAAACCTGGGGGCATGCGCAGAAAGATCTTCCTTTAAACATGCGTCAATGGCTGTCATCAGATGCTCTCCTGCGCTGGGGAGCTCTCATTCTCTTACCCAGAGCTCCCCGGCTCGTCTCCTCGCGGGGGAGGCTCTGGTGACAGCCACTGACGCATGTGCGAGATTTGATACAGAGCCGTTGAGAGAAAGATTTTTCTGCGCATGCTCCAACGTTCAAAAACAGCCAATCAGCAACGGTCCTGAAATGGATGCCACCAGAGCCTCCCCTGCGAGGAGCGAGCCGTGGAGCTCTGGGTACGAGAATGGGGAGCTCTAGGTTTTCTCGTGTTTGCGCTTGTATGAACACACAAAGGAAATATGAGGCCTGTCGTTGCATCCAAGTGTGAACCTGTTCGTAGTCATGGTAACTGATAGATAGGCTATAGTCATGTCCTCACCCATTCTTGACTTTCTGAATCCCCCCTTTTGCAGTCTTGACATTGTATTCCTCCATGAATGTGTACATGGACGACAGCTCTACTTGTCTACGGAAGTACGCGTCTACACTGCTGTTGGCAACGGTAGCGTAGATAAACTGCTTGGACGGATTGCGCAGCTGAAAAATAACAATCCGTGCAATAAGTAACAAGTAGAATTTCCTCTGTCCCGACCAGCAGTGGAACCCGGACCACAGCGGTGAGAGACCAAGCGCCGTAGTTTCGAGCCAACCGTACTTACCAACTGAGAATTAACAATGATTGCGAAAATCCAAATCGAACTTACAAATTAGGGTTCAAAAACGATAACGACCTTTCACAAATGGGAAATGCGCGACGCGGAGTGCTTTCTTTTCGTAGCGTCCCACCTTCACATACAAATGATTCATAGCACACACGTACTTACATTTGGGTCGTCAATACCGCTGACCACAGCCTTGGGGCGATCGAGGACGAGAAAAGCCGCGAGGTTAGCTGTGTAGCTGGCAACGATGATCATGGCAAAGCCTGCCCAGACCATCCCGAGTACCCGAGCACTGAAACTTCGCGGCGTACCTAGAAAGAAGAAATCATGTTTAAGATGATTGTCGTGATACACAAGATGGGTTTGATTTGATTTGTTTTTTGATTTGATTTGATTTGATTTTTCGCCTAGTGCAGTCCCCTTGCAGTCTCGACGTTGTCTGGTTTTAGTTATGAGGGAAGACAGTTGACTGAACTAGGCGAAACAGGACAAGAGTTTCATTGGCTCAGACAGTTTGATTGGCGGATCAGCAAAGTCAACTCAAAACATAATTTGATGTTTTTGAAAACGTGCGTCGCGATGCAGCTCGCTCGCACAGTACACTCGTTCGGCTTCCCTCGCAATGCAAAGCCAGTCAACTGCAAAACAGGGCAAAAATCTGATTGGCTAATAAGGTATGACTGGCGGAACAGCAAAGCCGAAAAAAATGATTCAAAACGGGGGCTGCTTTGCGTAAAGTTCGGTAGTTATAGGGGTTTTACGTTACCTTCACCGATTCCACTGTTGAGAAGAACTCCCCAACTGAACCACATAGCACTCGACAAGTTCAACGCAGTCTCCTCTTTTTCCTTCCTCGCCAGCTTAAACCGGCCAAACGGGCTGAACCGGTCAAGCAGGTATAGAATAACCGCAACGATATGAACTGATAGAAGCACCAGCAACCAGAGATGGATTTGGAAAGGACGAAGAAACGAGTCCAAGCTGTTGCTTTGTTCATTCTGAAATTAAATGAAGTTACAAACGGGTCATCTACATACATATGCATACCTACATGATCCTCCTCAAGAGTTTCTTAACATATGGTCCTCGTTGTTCTTTGGACACAACTGAGGATGACCACTCCCTCGTCTTCGTGGTTCTTTTAAAGAGCCCGTGTCAGCCAATCCTTTGTTATTGTTTTCGTTCGGTATTGGAAGACGAATTACGTGTAGAAATCTCTAAAGCAACATCTAAACAAATTTGCCAAATTCAATCGAGAGCATTGCTCTGTATTCTTTAATCGGCTAATGGAAATGGATGCTTATCTCCGACTTGGTATGTTGCTATGCTGTCAAAATGGCGGCTGACACAGGTTAACGTCTTCCTGGTCATGATGAGTGCAGTGCATGAGAGAGACGGAACATACAATTCAACGACAAAATGCGAAGGTCTAACCATTTGCAGATGTTAGAACACTAAGGGAGTACCTTCTCCCTAGTTATTTAGAAAATACCCTGAGTGTTTGTCCCGCCAGAGAAATGTGATCTGCGGCGAGGTTCGAACCCAGGACCTCCCGCCGCGCCCAGGCCGGCGCTCTACAATTTGAGCTAACGTGACTCTACCCCCTAACAAATGTATTTGCGTACTGTTCTGATGACTAACACTCTCAATGCCACATAAATTAAGATTAGCAGTGACCAGAGAACTAAAAAAAACGCACCTTCTTAACAAGTATAGTGAGGCCTTGGTACTTGAAGGGTTTAGAGAACTCGATCCACTCGGCTCTCTCGTTGTTGATTGTCAAGGCAGCGACTATTAGATCAGCTTTCCCTTGAATCACTTCGCCTACCATACCGTTCCACCGTTTGGTATCTGAGCCATTAACCTTTTTGCACAGAAAGAATATTCAGTAAGTGACCTTTGTGAAAAAAGTCCTACGGCATTTTCTGCGTTGCACGTGACTGTCGTAGATGTGATGTGGACTCAGACGCTACGATTAAGTCGAGTTGTAGGCACGACGCAATATTCAACAGATTTAGGCTAAATTCGTAGAGTGTAACTCCACCTCTACGTACCCTTCTTAGAGATCCGTAGCTGCCATCCTCCGCCAGGCTCACGCTGTACGTGAAATTTACTCTCTCGCCAAGTCGAATCAGCAAGTCCATGCAAAACCCTACCGAACATAAACAGAAACGCACGTTTAAATGGACCTTCAATGATAGACAAAAGTTGCTGAGACACACAAATAAAATTGGTCGGCTACGTAAAAATACCTTACCGCCTCCCAATGGGTGGGGGAAGGGGAGGGGGACTGAACCATTTCGGGTTTAGTTAAATTGAAGGGTAATGAGTGCAAATGTCTCAACACTTTTGTCCACCATTGTACGCTCGAAAGGACCTACAAAACAGTCAGCCCATTACCATAGCAACAGTGCTCGCTTCGTTTGCCGCCTTCACTGTTCGGGTCCACACCATACACTTTCCCGGTACACTTCACGTACTTCTTCTGCTTTTGTCCGTTTACTTCCGGGTTCAAGTCGTCGCATTCGCCGCTTTCCGGTACCGCCTGGACGTACACAAAGGGTTCCCCTACCAATGTCACAACCTAGACGAGGAAGGGAGAAATATAGGTCAAACGCAAAGCCCCGTGCAAACGAGATGAATTTTCATGGAAGACTCGCACGGATGTACAAAACCTTGTATTGAGGTGGCTAAACGAGTGTTTTCCTCCTTTGTGCGTGTTTATGTCTCCATCATCACTTCATTTTACGACACTCTACACGTGCGCAAAACTAATATTTTCCCTAAAAATTCTTTTTATGCACAAAATTTTCCTACAAACTCGTGGACTCGACTATAATCTATATGGCTTCTTTTTGGACAAAAATAGCTTTGTAATTGAAAAAGTTTTTTAATGACAATTTCCGATACATTTGTATTCAAGTGATTCAAATTGTCGCAAATTGCACAGACAATCTCGTGCCCAGAGCCCGTCATCTTTTGGCCAGCGGCAAGATTCGGGCCACTGGGGGAATCCGATTTGTGAGCATGCGTGATTGGTGCTAGGCGAACTTTCATACAACCTTCAAACCGCAAACCCAGGATCTGGATTCTAGCCCTGAATCTTGCCGCTGGTCAAACGATGACGGGCTCTGGGCACGAGATTTATTGCATAGACATTTGCACAATTTCGGGTGCTAGTCCCTGCAAGTCCATGTAAATTGGGTTAGCCGTTCATGAACTTGCTTCTCGTTTGCTTGGAAAACCTCGTTCTGTCGTAGTGTACCCAAGATCCTTTATCACCACCTACCCTCAAGTGGTTGGACAGGAACACGCCCTTAGGTGTGCTATTCTGTCCTCCAGGCCAAATAATGCTGCCTTTGATTGACACCTGCCCATCACTGTATGCCCCAATCACGTCAAGAGTATCCACGCCCTGGCGTTTCCGGTTTACTAGATTGTAGACGGCATTCTTCCGGTCTCCCCAGCGGTTAAACGAGATAGGGCCGGTGGAGCCGTTCTGTATTGACACATTTACAAGTGCGCTGGTGGAGATGGAGAGTAATAACATCACTTTAAATACAAACTTGCGAGTAGGAAGGTCCAACACAGGGAATTTCTGCAGAAAACCATGGGAAAAGCTGAATTTCCCAAGGCACACGCATGGGAAGTGTTCGGAATTCACATGGACAGCCATGGGAAATATGAACACTTCCCATTCTTGTGTCGTGGGAAATTCAGCTTTTCCCATGGATGAGTTTCTGCAGAAATTCTCTGTAACATCAGAGCTGCTCTGTTTAAATAAAATTGCATCTGAAAACGTCGGTACCTCTTGGCAATCTCGTTTAGTAAAATGATTAAAACATGGAGGATGTATTGAAAAATCGAGTCGCTAAAATCTCTAGAAGTTCTCGCTCAAAATTCAGTATTTTTCTGGCAAATGTCGCCGAAATTGTTATCAGTAGGGGATCTACCATCCATTGCAAATAAGGTAAATAATTTGGTTTTGGAAGTGGACGTTTCAAAAACGACAGGTTTGTTCAGGGTTTTTTTGATATGGAACGTCCACGTTTGCAAATTACTCACTCAAAGAGCTCTTGTCCATTGTTCCATTGTTGAGTCTCTTTACAGCTACTGGTGGGAGGGGAGAGAGTTTTCCCAGCTAGTGCCAGGCTGCGTAACGCAGACACGGCCACGTCGATGGCGTCTTTCAGCTGCGCAGACTCGTCCTCGCCGTACAGCAGCTTCATTCCGACGACACCTGTATGTGGGTGAAATAAACGGATATGAAAATGACATTAAGATATTTATATTTTGCACGGTGTGCGTGCATGAGATATCAATACAACAATAATGACGTCAGTCTCTGTATATCTATTATTATTATCACTCATATCAAGAAAGTGCTGTCGTTTTTATGGCAAATCCGCGCGGGTTGCCTGTGGTGTTCAAAACGTGACTCAGGCCCCTCGGCGGGGGGTAAAAACAAAATGGCGACCAAGAGAGGGATGTTTCTCGAGTATCTGCAAGTTTTGGTCAATTTTCCTGCTTTTTTCGCTAAGATATGAGGAAAAGTACTTACAGACCTTCCAAATAAGGTAAGGAGGATTTCCTAATAAGGAAGTTTTGTAACGTCGGCAAAACGACAGCTTTTGGCGAAATTTTCTTGATATGTGTAAATAACGTCAGACGAGACTTTTAAAAAGTTGTTGTAGTTGCTGTAGTTCTGAGGGCTTGAAATTGCGCCCAATACAGGCGTAAATACGCCTAAAAAAATGTCCTTTTACGCCTAACTTCTTTGACTTAGGCGTAAAATAACGACTGTGTTTTCAGTTTCTATAGTGTTTTCCTAGTCGATTTACGCCTAGAGTTTTGATGAATTACACCTACTAGAATGTTGGTACAAGGTGTAAAATTACGACATTGATGATTTCTTAATTTCAAGCCCTGGTTCTACTTTTTGCCAAGCTACACTAAAGGAGACGTAGTAGAACCACTTGTAACGCCGCCTATTCGCCTCATCTTAGGATCGACTGTACCTTAGCTTACGAATGAACTGCGCAGATAGGGTGAGTAATGGTACTCTGATGACTTCGTTATTGATGCACAGAGGACAATATAGCGCGCATCCGGACTCGTACCCGTCGCTAAGTAGGACAAATCGCTGCTTCGCTGCTATAGCAGAAAAGTCGAGGAGCGCAGGGGATTAGCGCGGCGGGCAATGCATTGTGGGACCATAATCATTACACGCCTTGCGAATCTTTCCAACAACTCCCTGCGCTCCGCTAATCCTTCCCATAAACTCCTGCGTTCCTTGACTTTTCTACACAGTGACGGGGTACATTTCAAACTCGGTAGTGTGCGCGTGCCATGACGTCAATCAGAACGCACGTGTTAGCATTTGTAATGTACAATGTAACTTTTTATACGAGTGAGATACAGATACAGGTGTCTCCTTATCTCATATATTAAAATCCTTAGCGTGCCAGAGGAATGTTTGTGATTGGCTGATTTTTTTCCCGCCACTTTTGGCGCGCGCGCGGAGACACAGGAAGCCCGTAATAAATATTTTGCTAAGCTACAAATTTGAAGATTACTGAGTAGTCTTCTCTCCACTTCCTTTCAGTGAGAACATTTTCTGTAAATATTTAACAAATGTCCTCTGATTTACAGTGGTATGTCCTCTTATATACCACGGAATGACGTAATAAAGTGGTCAAAATGTTGTGGACTCACGAGGCGCAGCCGAGTGGGCCCGCAGTACATTTTGAACACTTTATTACGTAATTCCGTGGTATATAAGAGGACATACCACGGAAAAACAGAGGACATTTGTTTTATACCACAACAAAAAGGCAAAAATAAATACAAAAACAGCGCGCGCGCTCGGCCAAACGGTGTTTTCGTTGGTCTTTTTTTGCGAGCGCGCTGGTGATGGCGCGTTCCGTGGTATATAATTTTATGTTCCCACAGCTGAGAGCCAATCAGAATTCGAGAAACGCGCGCGTTGTGGTATAATTAGGTATCCCACTCCTGTATAGTCTATTTACTCGCGTATTAATAAATATGAATGACACATTTCCTGGTATTTTTCCTGGTATTTTTCCTGGTATTTTTCCTGGTATTTTTCCTGGTATTTTGTGTTGTTTTGCCACGAGTCGCCATTTCGACGGTTTTCTCACCTTGCGGCAATTTTGCCTTGGCCACCCCCGATAAGGCCTGCTGTGTCACAATCCAGATGAACCCTTCCCCCGTCATCCCCAGGCTGGTGGCGTTCTGATAAACAACCTGGGCATCCTCGGCACTAACGCGCAAATAAAGGAAAAGGAAAGATTCGTTAAGGTTGACCTGGATGTGCCCGTATTCTCGTCGCGTCAATGTACTACTCTGGCTACGCGCCTCGTTAACTATCTATTGACTCATAGAAAACTCGAACTCGTAGTCTAATTGTTTTAGTAGAAACCCACTAGTATACTACCTTCGAGTTGTTACTAAAACGTATTTATTTTCATGGTTTTACAAAGTTTTCCGCTAGCGTTTTCGCTACTCACTATCTATTTAACAATTATTCCTCGAGCCCGAAAGGGCTCTGAGTCAATAGCTCATGAGGCCACGTGGTTATCAGTGTATTTTTACTACTGTCAAGTGTTTTTATCCTCTTTAAATAAAGCCTATTATTGTTATTATTATTAGTGTGATTTGACTAATACGTGATAAATAGCGAGTAGCGGAGCCAGTTAGATTGCAGGATTCGTGATAGTATGCGAGTGGGTTTCTACTAATGCTTAATATGATTATTATTATGGGGAGAACCCCAAAAAGCACATCGAAATCTCTAAATCAACATCTACAGACAAAGTTTTCTTCTTCATTTACAAAATTGAACCGAAAGTATCTCACAACATCCCCTAAATCAGCCGATGGAGATGGTGCTTTTTTGCTTGGGCTGTCAAAATGGCGGCTGACACAGTCCTCTTTGATACCACAGAATGACGTAACAATGTGGTCAAAATATCGTGGACTCACGAGGCGAAAATAGAAACAGAAACAGAGCGCGCACGACCAAACGGTGTTTTCATTGGTTCTTTTTAGCGCGCGCTGATGATGGCGCGTTCCGTGATACATATATGTTATTTACCGGCTGGGAGGTCCGTATAGGAAAAAACTGTGACCGAGGGCTGGAAAATGTTGAAAAACGCGCGAAAATGGTTACCGTGACCTAGGTCAGAGATAGGAAAATATTGCCCCCGCGCGCGAGCTCTAAGAACCAATCAGAATGCAGGATTTGTTACCGTGCCCTCGAGGAAAAAAATAAATACTCGTATGTACCGATGGCTGAGAGCTAATCAGAATTCGAGAAACGCGCGGTGATATAACACCTTTCACATTCTGTTGCTTTATAATCATCTCACTGTTCTCAAATCCTCAGCTGTTTTCAGTGTTAACGCAGTCTTTACTACACAAAACCTCGTCTGTGTTACTGGACAGAAAAAAGATGGGCAACTAAAATTCTAGTGAAGATACGGAATTACCTAGAGCTGAACAAGAAAACTCTTGATTGTGTTTTTTGTAGTTTCTGGAGATATGACGTTACATTCTCGGATCCAGTGGGAAACATGACCGTCTTCTCAATCTGTGAAAAGTGAAAATATAGAAACTGAAAAATGCAAAAAAAAAAAAAAAATGGTGAATCGATGATTAGATGGGGCTGTATAGTTATACTGAAAAAACAGAATGATTCACAAACAAGCAAATAATATTTCTGACCTTGATGTCCCGTCTCTCGGCCAAAGTTGAGAATCGAGTGATAATAGCTCGACTGTCCTGGTCATTACTGGTCAAAAGTATGACTTTATTCCAGTTAAAGTGGTTGAGAAGTCCCATCCACACGTCTGCCTGGTCTGAATAAGGTGGCACGGTACGCAAGAAGGACTCATGGATAGTCTAGGAAAAAATTTTATTCACTGAAAACATTGTTGGAATGAGCAACGTTACGTTGCGACCACATCGCATGGTCGACGTCAGGCAACTGCCGATTTGTCACGCGTCAAGAGTCACGTGACAGCCGGCTCGTCGCGCTCTTTAACGCGCAGTACCACGCATGCGTGAGTCCGTAGCGCGCTGCATTCTGGTAGTTGTGAGAGACGGCTTGGGCATTTCTGAAGGCTGGTTCTCACTGGAACGCAAGCGCAAGACAAGTGTGAATCATAGCGACGCAAGCACAAGCCTAAAATCAGCATTGATTAGTTTCTTGCGCTCACTTGATTCACACTAGACTCAAGCACAAGCGCAGGACGCAAGCGCAAGACAAGTGTGAATCATAGCGATGCAAGCACAAGCCTAAAATCAACATTGATTAGTTACTTGCGCTTGCGTTCGCTTGATTCACAGTAGACGCAAGCACAAGCCTAAAATCAACATTGATTAGTTACTTGCGCTTGCGTTCGCTTGATTCACAGTAGACGCAAGCACAAGCCTAAAATCAACATTGATTAGTTACTTGCGCTTGCGTTCGCTTGATTCACAGTAGACGCAAGCACAAGCATAAAATCAACATTGATTAGTTACTTGCGCTTGCGTTCGCTTGATTCACACTAGACGCAAGCACAAGCCTAAAATCCACATTGATTAGTTACTTGCGCTTGCGTTCACTTAATTCACACATGACGCAAGCGCAAGCCTAAAATCAACATTGATTAGTTACTTGCGCTTGCGTTCACTTGATTCACATCAGACGCAAGCACAAGCCTAAAATCAACATTGATTAGTTACTTACGCTTGCGTTCGCTTGATTCACACTAGACGCAAGCACAAGCCTAAAATCAGCATTGATTAGTTACTTGCGCTTGCGTTCGCTTGATTCACACTAGACGCAAGCACAAGCCTAAAATCAACATTGATTAGTTGCTTACGCTTGCGTTCGCTTGATTTCTTACTAGACGCAAGCACAAGCCTAAAATCAACATTGATTAGTTACTTGCGCTTGCGTTCACTTGATTCACACTAGACGCAAGCACAAGCCTAAAATCAACATTAATTAGACTTGTGCTTGCGTTCGTCTGATTCACACTAGAAGCAAGCACAAGCCTAAAATCAACATTGATTAGTTACTTGCGTCTAGTCAAAAAGTCAACATTGATTCGTTCATTGTGCTTGCGTTCACTTGATTCACACTAGACGCAAGCACAAGCCTAAAATCAACATTGATTAGTTACTTACGCTTGCGTTCGCTTGATTCACACTAGACGCAAGCACAAGCCTAAAATCCACATTGATTAGTTACTTGCGCTTGCGTTCACTTAATTCACACATGACGCAAGCGCAAGCCTAAAATCAACATTGATTAGTTACTTGCGCTTGCGTTCACTTGATTCACATCAGACGCAAGCACAAGCCTAAAATCAACATTGATTAGTTACTTACGCTTGCGTTCGCTTGATTCACACTAGACGCAAGCACAAGCCTAAAATCAGCATTGATTAGTTACTTGCGCTTGCGTTCGCTTGATTCACACTAGACGCAAGCACAAGCCTAAAATCAACATTGATTAGTTGCTTACGCTTGCGTTCGCTTGATTTCTTACTAGACGCAAGCACAAGCCTAAAATCAACATTGATTAGTTACTTGCGCTTGCGTTCACTTGATTCACACTAGACGCAAGCACAAGCCTAAAATCAACATTAATTAGACTTGTGCTTGCGTTCGTCTGATTCACACTAGAAGCAAGCACAAGCCTAAAATCAACATTGATTAGTTACTTGCGTCTAGTGAAAAAGTCAACATTGATTCGTTCATTGTGCTTGCGTTCACTTGATTCACACTAGACGCAAGCACAAGCCTAAAATCAACATTGATTAGTTACTTACGCTTGCGTTCACTTGATTCACATCAGACGCAAGCACAAGCCTAAAATCAACATTGATTAGTTACTTGCGCTTGCGTTCACTTGATTCACACTAGACGCAAGCACAAGCCTAAAATCAGCATTGATTAGTTACTTACGCTTGCGTTCACTTGATTCAAACTAGACGCAAGCACAAGCCTAAAATCAACATTGATTAGTTGCTTGCGCTTGCGTTCACTTGATTCACATCAGACGCAAGCACAAGCGCATGTGAACGCAATGTCTCGATTTTCTTGCGTCTGCGCTTGTGTTCTAGTGTGAACCACAAAAGGGAAAATGTATGAGTTTAATATCCTTGGTTTCAGATTGTCTACTTCTATGTCTTTGACTTGCCGCTAAAAAAACATGAACTGGCATGACACGGATAGCTGACACAAGACGCTTGGGAATGAGGCTAGCACTGGTTTTTCAATACAATTCATTTAAATTTCCGGCTGCTTTTAAAAAAGTCTATTTCTTCGCAATGATGATATAGAAAAAAAACAATAATGCAAAGATGACTATGTCAACAAACTCGATGTAATGAAAGTAAACATTGTAAAAAAAATATATTTTACTTAAAACTAAATGTTCTTCATTTGGTATGCAAACAAAAAACGAACAAATAATCATGAAAACCTGTTCAATTCAGCGATATCTTTCCGTTTTAATTTCCTGTTCTTTTACTTCCTAGCTGTTTATAATTTGTACAGCATAATTCGCAATTGCGATTCTTACCTGAAATCTCAGATGCCAAATTAGGGTGGACCATTAGAAATTGGGGGAGCAAGGCCAATCCTTCCCAAAAAAATATTGCAGAGACCTAAGCTAGTAAAAAACCCCATAGAAATTCCGGAAAAAAAATATTGCACATTCTGATCCCCCGAAAAACAAATCGTGCGCAAAAAAAAAATACCACCCCCTCCCCCAATTTCTAATGTCCCACCCCCATGCCTAAAGTTGTAAATAAAAAGCCATCGAGTAATTTGTTTTGCGTTTTGGTTTGCGCAAAGTTTGCCAAATTCGAAGGAAATACGAGAAAAATCACGGTCTTCGTTATAATCCATAGCCTGGTCGCAGGCGTTGGAGGGTAGTTTTAGTTCGAGAAACGCGAGTTTGCTTTCGCTTGGCCGCCATCTTGGATTTGTGACAAAATGTCACGTTTTGTCTTAAATCCAAGATGGCGGCCAAGCGATAGCAAACTCGCGTTTCTCAACCTAAAACTACGCTCCAACGCCTGCGAGTAGGCTATATAATCCATAGTCCACGGAGCAACGTTAATTAAAATAGGTGTCTATTTTAATCGAAATTCAATGTTTCCCGCGTCCGACTCCATGTCTGCCTTTAGCCGATGTTAGTTCTTTTTATTTTTTTTTGCTCATTTCAGGCAGTGTGTACTCAATTCTGTGTATTGACGATAAGAGAACAATGTTGTTTTCAGTTTTTCCTTCTTTCGGCTGCATTATTATCATTACAATGCAACACGTCCTCTTCACAAGATCTAATTGAATTTTCTAATCTGCAAGAAAGTAATAAAGACTTAAAAATACATGTGAAAAGGCGAAATCTCATTACTGCTAATGACCATGTCATATTTAAAATTCTAATTTGTAATTTTGAACCCGATTATTTTTCAATCTCGCTTTTAGTGAGAATCTTTCGTATGAAATTCGCCGCCTGATTTTTTTATATATTTGCCAGTCACTGAATAATTCAAATACACAAAATATGCAATAACCCGAAGAGAAATATTCCTTTACTTTAAAACAATAGTTGCTAGAAAATGAGATAGAATTCCCCTTGGTGCTTTAACAATTGCGAATAATTATGCGAAAGTGCTAGTAAATATTCAGTCAGTTCGAACCGATTTTCAGGCTTTTAGTACAGTTTTAGAGGCTACTTTTCCTTGGTATAAATGTCGTTTGCGACATATCTGAGCGACAGCCATATTGGTGAAAATTTTTGTGAATTAAATTCAAGTTATTTTGCGTACGTGTAAGGGAATACAAAATTGATAACATCATGAGAAAATAGAAAAGCAAGAACAGGCTCCCGTGAGCTCACACAGCGAATCCTTTGAAAACAAAAGATATACTTGAATACACTTTTAACTAAAGCCAGCTTATGTCAGGCATAAACAAGAATATTATATAACAAACAAAGCAACCTGAAATTACGAATGATAATTGCCTTGGATTTCAACGCATGGCGTAAAATCTCTTCTGTGTTATTTTGATTCGTGAAATGCTGTTTTCGCGTTGTGTTATTCTGTGACACATGATTTTAAGAACAGAAACAGGCAAAAATACTTGAAATATAGCAACTTGCAAGGGGCTTGCAAGGTAACAATCCATGAAAGGAACCGGGTCTGGGGAGATAAACATTAGCAGACAATACTTTAAGCGATATTCAGTTTACTATTTACATAACTGGTCTAAAGTGACAACATAATTTTATACTGTAACAACTATACCTTGTCCGAGAATATTGATTCGCGGGCTGAGATACCAATTACTGGGATTCGGTAGAAACCACAAGCATACGAGACAGAAATCGGGGGCTCTTCCGAGTTTGTCGGGTGACTTACAATGACGATGGAAGATTGTTTAGCTATGAGCTGTTCACAGACATCAAGCGCAGATCTGATGGGGTTCTGGCTCAGAATAAACGAGCTGGCGTTGACTTTCAGAGTCGTATTCTTGTCGTTTAAGTCGCTGATTGCTTGGTTGAAGACTTGCTCTGCGCTTGAGCTGGATAACATAGCTCCGATGTTGTATTCCAGAGAATTTACAGTACTTTGAAGAGACACAAAGACAAGAACCAAGAAATAGATTCTTCGAAGTTGTTCTCCCATGATTGCTTGATTTTCTTCGCTAGTTTGCACTTTTGACGGCGTAATAAGTCAGTCTTGTGGCAGTTATTATAATTTCACCAGCAAAAGATAAAACAAAACCACAATATGGTTCCCAGCGATCGAACGTTCGAAATCTTTCAGGTAGGCGCTGTATGAAGTTCGATTAAACGCTCTAGAAAAATCTACAAGCGCTTTAAGTACATTAAGGTGATATGGCTTTAAGTTTTTCTTGATTGTCGAACATTTCGTGATAAGGGATTCGCTTTGGACCCTTGGATTCACTTTCCGCACAGCTTGTAGCGGTGTGACGAATGGCAAGTCGTCGAACACAGCAAGCGAGCGAATGACATTACTTAGCATACCAGCTGCAATCATCTGGTTGCTTAGTAACCAGCCTATAGAACCATACTGACATCTCCTACTGTGATGCGCTACCTTAACTTTTACAGGAAAACTCGGAGAAAAGAGTCTTAATGGCACAATCAGAAGAACTACATTTTAGAAACAGCGGATAAATTATGCGGTATGACGTTACACATTTTACTTTCCGTTTCTTTGAACACAGTGGAGGATATTTTGTTTTTACGAGATGTTTCCTCCAAAATAATTAGTGGCTTTCTTCGAATGAGCTCCCTCCTTATCAGTTCAGTACAAATTTGGCAAATAGTCAAACAATTTTCAGTTTATACTGATTTTGCGATTTTAAGCGTGACAAGCAATCCGCCATTGTATTTGTATACCCGGTAATGTGCACACAGAATGGTTCTTGCTTTAAAGAGCCTGTGTCAGCCGCCATTTTGACAGCATAGCCACATACCAAGTCGGAAAAAGCATCCATTTCCATCGGCTGATTTAGAGAATATAGAGCAATGTTCTTGATTGAATTTGGTAAATCAAAACTGAAAGTTTGTTTTTAGATGTCGATAAAGAAATTTCTACACGTAATTCGTCTTCTAATATTGACCGAAAACAATAACAAAAGGGTGGCTGAAACAGGCTCTTTTAAAACTTTTAAGTAGGAAGGTATTCCACTGTCTAGACCTGAACGACGACAAAATGTCGACTTTTCTCGGGAGATTTTCCCATACATTTACTGTATTTGCTGAAGGAAATTTGCTAATTTTCGTCCCATGTTTTCACTATTCGCCCCAGACAATAATCGTTTAGCTTTTTTTATTTTCTTTTTTTCTTATCTGCCGTCTCTGTACTTTCTCATTATCTATGTAGCGAGGGGATCTCCTTGTACAAGCCGTTCCGCTGTTTCGAGATCCTCTCGCCACATTCTTACATAAACTGTAAGCTTGAGGGAATGAAAAAATAAATAAATAAAAAATAAATATAAGAAGTTCACTAAAATAAAAGAGGTTGAATATCAAGACCAGCCTTTGCAGTTTATACAAGTTCACAGTACATGTGAAATTATATCGCTGCCTCAAAGGCGTGGCAATTTGACCTAGGTCAGCTATCACAGGGAAACACATCCATGGGGAAAGCTGAATTTCCCATGGTAGAAGAATGGGAAGTGTTCGGATTTCCCATGGCTATCCACGTGAATTCCGAACACTTCCCATGCGTGTGCTTTGGGAAATTCAGCTTTTCCCATGGATGGGGTTCTGCAAAAATTCTATGTGTATGGTGGGCGGTAGACGTCCCAGGGGGGGGGGGGGGGGGGGGGGGGGGGGGGGTCAGATCGCAGGATTCGAGATAGTACATACAACTTGGTTTGTACTAAAAAAAGTATACGAGCTGGGGGTTAAATCGATATCTAACGCTTAGTCGTTTATCTCAGCGTGAAGCCTTAAACCACTATTAGGAAAACACTACGGTACAATCTTGATTAGTCTTTTGAGTGCAAGCATTTAGCTAATCTATACTAAGTACTAGATGGCTTATCCTTAAAACTCTCTTGGGCCTACGTTACCATAGCAAATTCGTATAATTTACTGACGAGAAACAACACTTGAAAACTCTTTGTAAAGACTATGGAAGTTGATCAGGGTCATTCAGAGGAGAAAAACGAAACGAAAAAGTTGCGAAGACGACAATCATACTATAGTAGTGATAAAAACAACCCCATTAATAAGCTTTGAAACGCAATTTTACTATAAAACTGCCAACAACTAGTAAGAGGAACCTTTAAAGTGAAAAATAAATTAATTAGTTATAATTGCCGTGCATTAAAAAATCCAGAGAAATAGCTTATATGGTCTAAATGTAAGAAGCTCGTCCAAAGTTTTCGCTAAGAACATTTCTTGTTCTTTTACTGAGCTTGAAAGGTCTCTATAACTATCCTTAATGGGTTTAAATCCCTCAGGGAATACTATTGTTCTATAGACAAAGGTTTAACTGATTTTAATTACGAGAACCATGAAAGGGCACAGGAAATTAGCTCATTAAAGTGCAAGACGCGTCTGTAAAGGCTTTTGAATACGTATTTGATTGTAAGCTCGCATGAGGCAAGGCAACTAGCGAGTGCTGCAAGACAAGAACTAACAGATACCAAGATGCCTGATAGCAATCACGGTGACCAAGTTAAATTACCTCAAATTGGGGCAACGTTTAGAGGGCCTGGCCCGGGAAGATATCTACTTCCAACAGCCTGTAACTACGTTTCACACGATGTTACGAAATTTAGAAAACCGGCTTACAGTTTTGGCACGAAACATAAACATGCATTGACGAACGACTGTAGCCCTGGCCCTAAATATCTCATGAGCGAGAGAATAACACGAGTGGGAGCCGAAGGGAACCCGAAACACTCGCTTGGAGGGACCGATAGATATTCAAAAAGAACGATATTCAAGCCTCCTGGTCCAGGTAGGTTATGTGTGCTGTAACTAGTTGTTGGTATCGAGGGCACTTTGCCGTAAACAAAACGGACTTTCCAGGAATTAGACCTCGCGTCGCATATGCCAGAAAATATATTTTTTATTTCTAAATTCACTAGGATAAAATAAATTTTCAGGATATCGCCAGTTCAGCACGCCAGAAAATAAACTCTTAACTTATCTGTGATTTCGATTTTGACATAAACTCGCGCGGGGCGGTCTCACGTAAGTAAGTCACTGTGATCATAACTTATTTGTGCCTTTGAACTCCAAAGTTCTTCTCTTTTAAAAGTTACTTTTACTGACTTTTCTTTTCATCACTGTTGCGCAAAACTTATTTTGTAAATATGACAATAACTCCATGGTTCGAGTAAGGATTTAGGCATAAGGTTCGCGCCAAACAAATCAGGAAAACGCGCGAAGTTTCTTGGGGCGATACAATGGAACGATGACAAAGGAATGTCGAAAAATTGAGCATGTTTGTGAGTTAGTTGTTCTGTTTACAATAGACATGAATTGGGGTGATGACAAAAGTTTAGTAAAAGCTTTCGACAAGATGTAACAAGATTAAAATTCAACATATTACAGTTTGATGATACTTCTTTGAATGAAACTTTCGCTCAGTAGATGTACTAAGACACGCGAAAAAGGGAAATATCCTTAAAATATATATTTTTTGCATGTAAAAATGCATCCAGTCAAAGCTCTTTCAGGAAAGCCAAACACCAGACCAAACAGAAGATCCTAATACCCCACAACATGCGCTCATAACCCGCGTATTCTGTGCTTGAAGCACCGGTGTGTTAAGTGTCCCTTTCCTTGCAGGGCACGCAGGGCTGTTTTTTGAGCTTCCGCGCGCGGTTCTGAAACTTCATGCTGTCTATTTCTCCCCTCCCACGATTTCACAATTCTGCGCAATTCTCTTCACGTACTGGTATCCGTTAGTTAAATCTATTAGTAGCCCTGATATATTTCACGAACGCTGTGCGAGATTTTCTTCTTGGTTGCGGTTGCTAAGAGTTCGTTAATGTTTTTGATATAGAACTGGTCGAAACTGAATATCTGGAAAATTCACCAGACTTCCTTTGACGGTTAAGAGTTTGATTGACGGAGCCCCAGACACCTTTTAGGGATTGAAAAATGTTGGAATTTGCAGCAATATGAAAACGGATGTGTTAGCGGGGGAATCAACTGTAAAAGAGCTTGTGTCAGCCCTTTGTTATTGTTTTAGTTCGATATCAGAAGATGTATTACGTGTAGAAATCTCTAAATAAACATCTAAAAACAAAGTTTCAGATTTGATTTACCAAATTCAATCGAGAACATTGCTCTATATTCTCTTATTCAGCCGATGGAAATGGATGCTTTTTCCGACTTGGTATGTTGCTATGCTGTCAAAATGGCGGCTAACACAGGTTCTTTAACTTTGCTCAAAGTTTCGTTAACACCGAAAATGAAGCCATGCACTACCCATGGAGTTATTATGCGGGAACTCCATGCACTATTAACTTAAGTGATAATTATGCACTACTATGCACTACTATGCACTAAGATGACAAGAAATAGTAACATGCACTGTTTATTTGTACTGTTTGTTTGTTCGCTTTATATACAACAACATGCTAGTCAAGTGGCTTCCTAGTATTTGGCACGAAACAATAGAAATCCGTGAGGAGGAGAGTATCGCTTTTGTCTTTCATAATCCGAGTAAAGAAGAACCATTGTGAAGGATAAATCCCAAATATTAAGTAGATATTTTGGCGCTTGTGGATATTTGCCTGATCTAGGAGACTACACTGAAGTGAATATTTTGAAGAAAACTCTCTGCTATAGTAAAAGCGCTTGTTCATACAACTAGCTTCAAAGCTCAGAAAATGCAGCAGAAAATAACTTTTCAACTGAAATGTATTAAACCGTGAAGGGTCTTTGTGTCTTTGGGTATGAGGTTTCCATAGCAACCGTATATTTTGAGCGTATGAATTAAATATTCCTTGTGGTATAAACATGACCCCATCTCTGTTGAACTTCATAACCGTGATCTAGCTGGCGCTAATTTCTTTTTGTAAAATTGACAGAGCATAACGGCGGACGATTTTTTGAAAGTCAGAAAAAATAGTCAACACACTTATCAAGCGATTGTGCCGCATATACTTCTTCGAGAGAGAAAAACATAACATAACAAACATCAATATCTATCTCAAGATAAAGCATCCATCAATAATGAGAAAACACATTAATTTGCCGAATAGCCAATATTTCACCCACATTTACATGTAGGCTATTGACTTTGGGCGACTAAAGGCTTCTTTGCGCGACAATAGGCAATTTTGGTGCGACATTAAGCCCGGTGCACACTAGCGACATAAGGACGTTATGTTGCAACGAAGAAAGCATGGGAAAATAATTTAAATACTCGATATTTTACATGGATCATCATTAGATTACTTCACCAAAGCAATATGATGTTATTTTTTGTGGATTGATGAAACCACTGAATTCTGTTCGCATGATATTTTTCTTATGTCGTTATGTCGCAAGTGTGCACCAGGCTTTAGCAAAGAGTTAAGCCTGGTGCACACTTGCGACATAACGACATAAGAAAAATGTCACGCGAACAAAATTTAGTGGTTTTAAGAAGTTGAAGTCGTCAAAAAATAACATAAGACTGCTTTGGTGAAGTAATCTAATGAAGATCCATGGAAAATATTGATTGTTTCAATTATTTTCCCGTACTTTTTTCGTTGCAACATAACGTCCTTATGTCGTTATGTCGCTAGTGTGCACCAGGCTTTATATGAAACCTTGTGAAACTTTGGGCGACTTAAGGCAACTTCAGGCCAGAGCAGGCCTTGTTTTATTTGTTTTTGTTTATAGGCAAAAATATCTATTGAATTGAAAGGCGCGATGATAAGTTTGTACTGAGATATGGCAGCAACGCGCGCTGCTTTGTGGGATCGCGATTTCTTGTTAAGCCCGGTGCACAAGCGACATAACGACATAAGAACGTTATGTTGCAACGAAAAAACATGGGAAAATAATTGAAATAATCAAAAATTTCCATGGATCATCATTAGATTACTTCACCAAAGCAGTCTTACGTGATTTTTGTGCACTTCATCTTTTTGAAACGACTAAATTTTGTCCGCGTGATATTTTTCTTATGTCGTTATGTCGCAAGTGTGCACCAGGCTTTAGCAGTCGACTCTGAAAAAAGTTTACAATTTTTTTCTTGACGGGCCCGATTTTTGCTACCATTAGGGAAATCAAATCCTTTGTAGGTACTTTTTCATTAGGCCAAAAACAAATGGACGATTCCAGCTAAACGCACGCACCTGTGCGCAGTATGTCAGTAGATGTGGCACATCTGTCGAGCAAACTGTCAAAAAAGCGCGCGCTGCATTCTGGTAGTTGTGGGACACGGCTCGGTCATTTCTGAATAAAGAAGAGCGCGCGCGCTTATAGCTGGAGTCGTCCAATGGCTCTTCGAATCACGCAAATCAGGCAAACAAGTCACGCGCGCGCCTGCATCATGCAAATCAGGCAAACAAGTCACGCGCGCGCCTGCTATATTCACTCGCTCTCTTCTGACGAATGTTTAACAGACGTCATCAAAGAAGATTATGACGTCACTCCTTTTGCGCGCGCGTACCAGGCCGACAAGTAGTTTTCTCAGAAATTATTTTCTGGCGGCGGAAAATCAAACTTGACGCGCAAAAATGACAGCCAAATCCGCGGTCAAAGACGACGATTCTGAGAAGCCAGTTATCGCGGCCAAATGCCGAGGTCCTGGTCCGGCCAAATACATGCTACCCGGGACGGTCGGCCAAAATCAGCACGATGTCCGGAAACGATTCAACCCGGCGTTTAGTTTTGGACAGAGACATCGGGACTTTTTCACTACGCAAATCAGTCCGGGACCAAAATATCTGGTACCTGCGGGGTTAACACAGCATGGCAAAGACGGAACTCCAGCTTTCTCGCTATATAGTCGCGCCGGGGAGAAAAATCTCTCGCAAGTTCCTGGACCAGGTTAGGAGTAAAATCATTTTAATTAGAGAACATACGTAACAGGTTTCGTTCTCTGCAAGGCCTAGGTTTGGGCACTAAACACCTCTAAAAAGCCTATGTCAGCCACTCCTTTGCTATTGTTTTCATTCAATATCAGAAGACGAATTGCGTGTGGAAACTTCGAAGAAACCATGAAAATATTTTTGTTTTCTTCATTTACTGAATTCAATCGAAAATATCTCATTACATTTCCTAAATCAGCCGATGGAAGCGTAAGTTGCTAGGCTGACAAAATGGAGGCGAACTAGGGCTACTGAAGTATAACGTCTGCACGTTATGACACGACAATGACGCTTTTGAGTTAAAAAAAAAACACTTATGACTATCGATATCTTAGCGAACTTTCACTGTACAGTACGCTTATAGGAGTTATATTATAATGGTGTGTCCTGAGTAGCACTGCTCATATTAAACGTTTTCGGCGTTAGTTGCAAGAAAAATCGCAGTCCCTCCAATATAAACCTCCGGAATTCTCGGGTGGGTAGTCCTCGATTATCATGGAATGGTGTGTGGTTATTTTCCAAAATATGGAATCCCCGGTTGTTATAAAGAACTATTTAGGTCGAATTCAATGGTAGGAATGGAGAACTAAAAATTTCCAGATTGGGTGCTGAAAATGTTGGACATGGTATATGGTATTGGCTACCTAAGGGGTTTTAGTTTCATCCAAAAATTATTTTCCCTCCCACGTTCACACTTACGAAACAACAACATAGGTTGTCTTCTCAACAACTATTCATCGAGCCCGGGGGGGGGGGGGGGGGGGCCTTGAGGCCGAAGGCCGAATGGGCTATTGACTCAGAGGCCATGAGGGCGAAAGGAATAATTGTTTTAGTCAAATCACACTGAGTGGTTATTTGTCATTTTCTGGCTTTAGACGCAGCATTGAAAATAGACCAAAAGGCAAGGAAGTGCTTAATATGATTTTCTAATACAGAGATGTTTTGTTTTCCCAGGTGAATACTCTCCGGAGAAGCACGATATCCCGTATGAACGCAGCGCCCCAAGCTATTCATTCGGCTCGCGGACAAAATACGCACAAAAACAGATGACCCCCTCCCCCAACTCGTACAGCTTACCCCCCCTGATCGGCCCTAAAGTAGTGAACAAACACTCGGCGGCGGCCCACTCACTGACAGGGAGAAGTAACATTGGCGGATTCAGTGAGGACCTACAGAAAGTAAGAAACTATTTTAGCCTGTCAGAGAAACATTTGTGATTGGTTGTTTTTTCCCGCCACTTTTGGGCGCGCGCGCGGCGACACAGGAAGCCCGTGACAAATATTTTGTTGAGCTACAAAATTGAAGATTACGAATGGAGTCTTCTCTTCATTCCTTTTCATTGAAAAAATTTCAGAAAGTGAATCTAAACATTATTTTCTGAGTCAGAGCTCTGATAATATAAGTATCATGAGTGTTCTATCTCAGTTAGCTTTCTCTCTTTGTTTGTCGCAGTAATGTAATAGATTAATCTTTTCATCATTTTTTTTGTTTCTCTTCTAAATTTCCTTTTATTCAAAATATTTCTCTTTTAGCTTTCCCTTTCTCTATAGAATCTAAATATTGTTCAACATACCCTGCCTTGACTGGCGCGTTCCTATTTGCAGGGCATGATCCTATGTAATGTTTTTTTATTAGAATAATAAAATTGATTGAATGAAATTGATTGTACTAATTACAAATAAATTTATGGGCTAAAACATCAAACGGCGCTGCTAGGGCATTATGCCCAGCCAATATTCATTTGATTTAAAAAAAATTAACTAATAAATGATAACATTTATAATAATATTATCTCATTAGACGCCAGGTCCTGGAACTTACAAAGTGACGTCACCTGATAAATTCCGCAGGCGAATGGCTGCATATTCCATGAACGGCAGGAACTTTATGCCGGGAGACTCGACACAGAAACCCGGACCCGGGCAACACAGTCCTGAAAAGGTATGATACTATGATAAGTGGGTGCCACAGAAGTGTGCAGCGTTGTTACCACCATATGCATTGCTACGCGACCTCAACATTCGCTTTTGTGATTGGCGATTCTCAGCAAAGGAATTGTAATGTCCATTTTCTTGAGCCAGAAAGCCAAGGTACAATAATTTGGTTGATTTAAGTTGATCAATGTCGACGACCCACTGAAGTAGCCATAAACGTTTTGTTTTTATTGACAGCTAAAACGCCAATCGCCCATTGCAACAGTGAATTTTCAGGTCGCGTAGCATTGCATATAGTGGTAATATCAGGCGATTTCAGTCAAGCCAAAATACCCAGTTTCCTATCTTTCCGACATTTTTTACACTTCATAGTTGACTACGAGCGGAAAGAAAAAGTAACAAAGCGAGTACGAGTACGTAAAAGTCATGTCTCAGACATGTCATTCACGTACCCCGAGCTCTGGTGACAGTCACAGACGCATACGTATAAGACAATGGTGGTTTCATGCCTCATAATTACTTTTGGAGCGTTCAAGTCGGATACATAGGTTGAAAAAACGACTAGGAAACGAATGCCGGTGTTATTTCGACAGATACGTTTTTATAAAGCGAGATTAAGCTAGATTTATGTACGCGTGCGCGCCATTTTAGCCAATCAGCTAAGGTCCTCAAATGGGTGTCACCAGAGCCTCCCCTGCGAGGCGACGAGCCGGGGAGCTCTAGGTTCGAGAATGCAGACATGTCTGCAAGACTTGAGCGCGGCTAAACCAGTTCAAACCGTTCATGCCCCATTGTTAATGCTCGTTATGTTTTCTTGCGATCTCTACCAGGTTACACTAGACAAACAATCGGCACCTCAAATCTCATTTGGAATAAAGCATTCCGAATACGCTCTTCCTCTTGTGGTCGATGTTAAAGAAGATTGAGCGAGCGAGACGCTAATGGTATGCTGTACTTTGTAATTTGCACTGCTAAATGCTTCGTCAAGGGTTGTCAATAGTAGAACTTGTCTTTCAAAGAGACACAGTCAGCCTAGCAACATACCGAGTCAGAGAAAGCATCCATTTTCATCGGATGATTTAAGGAATGCAGTGCGATATTTTTGATAGAGTTTGGTAGATGAAGCAAAAAAACCTTTAAGCCCGCTTTTCACTAGTGAAATAAGCGGAGACGTAGAAGGAGACGTAAGAGCTTACGTTTGTGTGAAAATCGTCTTGACAGTAGCGACGTAAGCGTAAGCGGAGACGTAAGTAAAAGGAAACCTTCCGTCCTGCTTCCTTCACGCTTACGTCTCCTTCTCCGTTCTTTGATTTTCACACGAACGCAAGCGTCCTTACGTCTCCGTCTCCTTCTCCGCCTCTGGTTACTTCACTAGTGAAAACCCTGCTTAAAGATTTAGTGCTGCGCTCGGTCCGAGCAATTATCATGAATTCGGTGTTGGAGTCCATGTTGCAACCGCGCGCGCTCCAAAAACTGATGTTTTCTCCGGACACAACGAATCTTCCAACTTTTACCTCAGTTATCGTACTGACTGCTAAAATCATTATTGATTTTCGGCCACTATTTGTGCAATAAGACTATTGACAACTCGTTTGTAAGGTATTTTGCATAGAACAGGCAACTTACAGGTAGTACAGCATAATTTGCAGAAAAAAAAACATGTAGCGCAGTTTTTAGGATCTAATGGCTAATCATGGAAAATTAGTGAAATTTTAGGAAAATATTTAGACATCGAAGACAGGAAAGTGAAAAAATGTTTAGAAAGCAAACGGTGTTTTGTGTTGCATCCGAGACTTGTGGCAAGTCAAAACAACCATTAAAATAAGGAATGTCCAACATCCATATGGTGCTCCGCTCGCACGCTCCCTCTTCTCTAGCCTTATTCTGGGATCCGCTGTTATCGTCGCCTCGTTGTCTCGACGTTTTCCAGGACTCGCTTGTGCAATGCAAACAAACGGAATGAAACATCAATTTTGTCAATCAGGGAACAATGCATTATTTGATGTTACTACAAGTGCATTTTAAAACAGGCGGCGAGGTTCGCACATATTAGATTTATTAGAGTGTAGGTTTTGGTCGAGGGTCGAGTGTCGAGGGTAAGACGTCGAGGGTCGAGGGTAAAATGTCGAGGGTCGAGGGTAAAATGTCGAGGGTCGAGGGTAAAATGTCGAGGGTCCATTTTTTTTCTTTTTCTAAGGGTCGATTTCTTTTTCTAAGGGTCGATTTCTTTTTTAAATGCAAATTCTCGGTTTTCCCCGCTTTATTCGCTCACATGCCCGCATGTTGGTGAAAGCGTTCTTGCAGATGTTTCTTCAGACTTGCCGCTACTAGTTTTCTTATCGCAGACATTTGTCAATCAAATGTTTTGCTTCGCTAATTAGACTGCACGTGAAGACAGTGAAGGGAAGCAAAAATCTTCTGTTTAACCGTGGAAATCTCTAAAGTTAAACAGCAAAATTCGAAGCAAGCTTGCCGAGTCCGAGTATTTTGGGCAAGAAAAGATTTTAATGTTTTGCTTTTATTCAATCTTCGGGAAAACCAAGATTTCCGCGGCATTTTCGCAACCTATTTGAGTATTTCTAGCGCTCGCTTCACTAGAGTGCTTCGCTTCGTTTTATTGTGCTACCTATCCCTAAGTCTCCTAAAGTTAGCTGTAGTATAATGAGTAGCATCAGGGACGTCCCTGGTAGCATGGAAGCAAAACTAGTAAGTGCTGGGTATAAAATCACGTCGGCGATTGCTTTTTCTGCCAGTTCTGCGCTAGCATATCGCAATGGGACTACCGACACTCCAGTACATTGCCAGTTGAAGAACGCCGTGTTCAGAATCTTCGAAAAACACCAGTTCGATGAACGTAGAGTGGACTTCCTTTGGTTTGATATTATCTCAGACCAAAATATTTTATTGTTTTTTTAATTTGTGTTCTCCTGTTTGGCAAAGATCCGCGTGCTTACACGCTCGGTACGCTCTGTCGAGGAAACCTTTCTGAGAACTCCTGGCGAAAAAGCACAACAAATCTGCCACAGTTTTAGGGAATTTGATTTTGAAAAAGATTGCCCGAAATTTACGCCTGGAGTTTTCGGAAAACATTTTGTTTTATCCCGCTCCGCGAAGTCGAAAAAGGTGGTAAAATTCTCAGCACAACTGTGTCGGAGTCTATCCACGTATCAGTCAGGAAAACCAAAATTTGCATTCTTTAAAAAATATTTCAACATCACGGGAAAAAATTATTTCATTTATTTGCAGAAAAAAAATTGGACCCTCGACCCTCGACATTTTACCCTCGACCCTCGACATTTTACCCTAGACCCTCGACGTCTTACCCTCGACACTCGACCCTCGACCAAAACCTACACTCGATTTATTATAACATTTACCAACTAATTCACGCAAAGGAAATCATAGAAAAGAATTGGTGAACGTCTGCGCCTTCTCTAAACCAAGAACTAGAAGAAACGAGATGGCAAGCAAGTGCTTAGATACGATTACTATTTTTAGTGTTACGTCGGCAGAACCATACGATTGTCAGCCACAGGCTTGCCTGAACATATACATGATTGTCAGCTATGTTACATCATGTCACCTGGGCAAATTATCAGGAACTCCCGGGGACTGCTTTTCAAAGTGACGTGGGAGGAAACTATGGAACAAACAACTTGTTATGAAAGGCCTAGACAACTTCCTATTTGATTGCGAGCACTGAATCGTGAAAATAAAAAACAGGCCAGAAATAACCAAAACATCAAAATAAAAATAAGTTCCCTCCAATTAGAAATCAGTTCTCTTCAATTAGGAAGCAGTTACTGTATTGTATGGTCGTCCAGCTGTGTTCAAAGTTAATGACAAAATATTACTTTTTCTATTGTTGCCATCATTACGGTAAAATAACATGTACTGGAGAATCGAAGGAGAATCCTGAGGCCACTTGCTAAGTGTTTATATATTGGACTCTACAAGCGATCAAAACTGTGAAGACAAAAACTGTATTCTATTTGTCAGCAAATACTCCAACACAGACGTATGACTAGAGGTAAAACGTTTACTTACATTCTGAGGCCACTTGCTAAAAAGCTTTTCGACTCCACTGACTCCAAAGACCGATCACAATCGGGAAGACAAAACTGTAAAGTTTGGAAAGCTGTACTCTTTCTATCCGAAAAATCCAAGACAGGCAAAAACGCGTACTGGAGAATTACATCATAAAGCCACTTGCTAAGTGTTTTTGGACTCCACAGAAAGCACAACTGCGAAGAAAAAACTGTAAAGCTTGGAAAACTGGACGTTTTCTATCCAAAAAAATACAAGACAGACACAAGAGAGGTAAAAGGTAAAACGCGTACTGGAGAATTACATCATAAAGCCACTTGGCTAAGTGTTTTGGACTCCACAGAAAGCACAACTGCGAAGAAAAAACTGTAAAGCTTGGAAAACTGGACGCTTTCTATTTCAGACAAGAAAAGTTTAGTTACAGCCTCAAACGGCAGGGCTGGATGGAAAATAATAACTGTGAAGAATCACAAGTTTACAATACCGCGGGAAGGACAATTCTCTACGTTAGTAGACAAATATCATTCTTAATAATTACGTGGTGATGATGAGAAACCATTTGCAGGAGAAGGAAGAATAAGAAATTATAAAACCATCTGAAAGTTGACCAGAATCGATTCTAAAAGAAGAATTTCAATCATATCAACTTTGTAGGAGCAAATTGCCAATATTTATTTTCTAACTCTTTCAATTGCCGAAGCTCTCGTAGGGCTCTTTTTAGGAAATTTAAAAATAAAGAGACAGAAGCAACGAGGGCTGACAGGAAGTTGTCACGAAAAAAGCAGACAAAATGATAAACAACGCCAGTGACGTTTGCGAGGAAGCAACAAACGGGTTATACTTTACTAACGAGGGGCCGTTCGTAGCGTATTTGCTGGTAAACATATGCTTTTCACTCCTGGCGACTTTATTAAATGGACTCGTTATTATATCGATCATGCGCACTAAAACCCTCCGGCGCTCCCCCTCACACGTGCTGCTATGTAGCCTGGCATTCACTGATCTTGGAGTGGGGCTTATATCCCAACCAGTGGCTGTCACAATGGCTAACTTAGAGTACACAGGCAAAGTTACGGTGCTGTGCCAAACATGGAAAATTCTCATGAGCTGTTTTATATTTTCACTCGCGTCTCTTTTCATGGAAACTCTCATATCGATCGATAGATACCTAGCGATACGCTTACGTCATCGATATCGCACGGTTGTCACTCTTTTCCGCGTCCGCTGTGCCATAATTCTGTTCTGGTTTCTATCACTAACGCCCTTAGTTGGTTTAACAGGGTATGCATTAGAAATAAGGATCCTCGAGGGACTATTCTTCATAATCGTGACTGTATGCCTGGCTACGTTGATAATATGCTACTTCAAATCCTTTAACGCAATCAAACACTTATCTAGTGTCCCAGTGACTCCTCAGGAGCGCGGCGTCTTTGACATCCAGGGCTACAAACGCGTGCTATTAACAATGGCTTTCGTGGTTACTATATTTTTCCTGTGTTATGTGCCGTTTATTCCGTCTGCCATTATGCTGAAAGTGAGCTTGGAAAATGGCGATAGAACCTCCGCTTTGTTCGCTTTCAGGTTCAGTGAAACAATAGTATACATGAATTCTGCCGTCAATCCAATTCTTTACTTGTGTAGATTTCGTGATATTAGGGCCGCTTGTCTTCGCTTATTACCACGATATGTATGTGGTGTGCAAAACAGAATTAGAGCGGATTGTATTCGAAATCGAGTGGACGGAACGCAAATTACGAAGAAGATGCAGCCTCCAGAAAGGGAGTTAAAAAAAGATGGATGTTCACCGTCTCCTCCCATGAAAGAACCTCAAGCAGCCGCCATTTTGTAGGCCTAGAAACCTAGTGAGAGAAAGCATCCATTTCCATCGGCCGATTTAGAACATGTAGCGCGATACTTTCGATGGAACGTAATTATTCAAGTACATGTACCGTATTTGTTTGTGTGGGGTTATTTCGAGATCTCTACACGTCATTCCGGTCTTCTGATATAGTTATTAAACTCCTATCTGAAATATGAGAAGCAGGAACAAGCCAAGCCATAAGGACACAAATAATCGTATGTTTGCAGCACATTATCAAAGCCTAAAGACATATAATAATCGTATGTTTGCAGCGCATTATTAAAGCCTAGAGACATGTAATAATCGTATGTTTGCAGCACATTATCAAAGCCTAGAGACATATAATAATTGTATGTTTGCAGCACATTATCAAAGCCTAGAGACATATAATAATTGTATGCTTGCAGCACATTATCAAAGCCTAGAGACATATAATAATTGTATGCTTGCAGCACATTATCAAAGCCTAGAGACATATAATAATTGTATGTTTGCAGCACATTATCAAAGCCTAGAGTAGAGACATGTAATAATCGTATGTTTGCAGCACATTATCAAAGCCTAGAGTAGAGACATGTAATAATCGTATGTTTGCAGCACAAAGCCTCTGGGATACGACAGTCTAGTTTATTATGCGATTTGTCACTCGAAATATGATGGATTTATTTACCCACGGTGGGTTACCTCAGCATAAGCTGGTTTACAAGTAAGCCGTGTACTATCTATAATACTTATAAAATATCTATTTACTAATGAGGTATTACATTGAAATACAAATTGATAAAAGACAGGCCACTAGGCCTAGTGTATGACAAGTGAGATAGGTGAACCCCATCAACAGGAGCCTTTACTCCATTAGCCATATGCACAGGTGGATTAGAATCTATTTTTAGATTGTGGATTTTGAATTTTGTGCAAAAATTGGTACTCTTGAGAATCAGAATATGGGATTCACGCACAAAGATGGCAAAGCTGATTTCTTTCATCTTTCATGTATGACAATTTAAAATTCTTGTGGAAAATCCAAACTCTAGATCCACCACTAGGTGATCCACTAGGTGATCGAGGCTCCTGGTGATGGGCTCCCTGTGTCAAGGATTTCCATCACTAAGCGATAGACTCCTGGTGATGGGCTCTCTGTGCATCGGATGCCCATCACTAGGTGATGGAGACTCCTGGTGATGGGCTCCCTGTGCCTCAGATGGTCACCACTAGGTGATCGAGGCTCCTGGTGATGGGCTCCCTGTGCTAGGGATGTCCATCACTAGGCGATAGACTCCTGGTGATGGGCTCCCTGTGCATCGGATGCCCAGCACTAGGTGATGGAGACTCCTGGTGATGGGCTCCCTGTGCTTCAGACGCCCATCACTAGGTGATGCTAGGTGATGGAGACACCTAGTGATGGGCTCCCTGTGCTTGGGGCACCCACCACTAGGTGACGGAGACTCCTGTTGATGGGCTCCCTGTGCTTGGGACACCCACCACTAGGTGATGGAGACACCTGTTGATGGGCTCCCTGTGCTAGGGACACCCACCACTAGGTGATGGAGACACCTGGTGATGGGCTCCCTGTGCTTGGGACACCCACCACTAGGTGATGGAGACACCTGTTGATGGGCTCCCTGTGCTTGGGACACCCACCACTAGGTGATGGAGACCCCTGTTGATGGGCTCCCTGTGCTTTGGACGCCCACCAATAGGTGATGGAGACTCCTGTTGATGGGCTCCCTGTGCTTTGGACGCCCACCAATAGGTGATGGAGACTCCTGTTGATGGGCTCCCTGTGCTTGGGACACCCACCACTAGGTGATGGAGACACCTGTTGATGGGCTCCCTGTGCTTGGGACACCCACCACTAGGTGATGGAGACTCCTGTTGATGGGCTCCCTGTGCTTTGGACGCCCACCAATAGGTGATGGAGACTCCTGTTGATGGGCTCCCTGTGCTTGGGACACCCACCACTAGGTGATGGAGACTCCTGTTGATGGGCTCCCTGTGCTTTGGACGCCCACCAATAGGTGATGGAGACTCCTGTTGATGGGCTCCCTGTGCTTGGGACACCCACCACTAGGTGATGGAGACTCCTGTTGATGGGCTCCCTGTGCTTTAAACGCCCACCATTAGGTGATGGAGACTCCTGTTGATGGGCTCCCTGTGCTTTGGACGCCCACCAATAGGTGATGGAGACTCCTGTTGATGGGCTCCCTGTGCTTGGGACACCCACCACTAGGTGATGGAGACTCCTGTTGATGGGCTCCCTGTGCTTTGGACGCCCACCAATAGGTGATGGAGACTCCTGTTGATGGGCTCCCTGTGCTTTGGACGCCCACCAATAGGTGATGGAGACTCCTGTTGATGGGCTCCCTGTGCTTGGGACACCCACCACTAGGTGATGGAGACTCCTGTTGATGGGCTCCCTGTGCTTTGGACGCCCACCAATAGGTGATGGAGACTCCTGTTGATGGGCTCCCTGTGCTTTGGACGCCCACCAATAGGTGATGGAGACTCCTGTTGATGGGCTCCCTGTGCTTGGGACACCCACCACTAGGTGATGGAGACGCCTGTTGATGGGCTCCCTGTGCTTTGGACGCCCACCAATAGGTGATGGAGACTCCTGTTGATGGGCTCCCTGTGCTTGGGACACCCACCACTAGGTGATGGAGACGCCTGTTAATGGTCTCCTGACATAGGACATTAGTTGTGGTAGGTCAGGCAGATACCTTTAGTATAATAAAAATGGGATTTACGTGTCACTTCTTGCTTTCCAGGTTGTGATCAACAAACCCATGGCTCCAGCGTGTACATTTGGAATACGACACAGTGAGCACATCACGCTCCTCAAAGCCGTCAACTAGAAAATGACGCGAAATGATTGATATTCTATTTTCGAACCAAATAACTTGTAAATACAAATTATAAAGTGAAACAGTGAAATCATGTTTCTTTCATTTTTAAAAGAAATTGAGGATCATTATTGATGTTTCAAATGGAAGGATTTCACACTCTTGCATGGAGATATGGCACAATTTATTCATGAGCTTTATAATACACAATAAAATTATACATGAACACATGTACTGACAAGGGCTTTGATGTAGCTTATATCATCTGCTGGTCAAAATTTGCAGTATTTCTACAGTCTAAAGGGTGTTGAATTTGGGAGCCTATAACGCCTATAGCTGTTGTTAGTTTTTAATCAAGGCAAATACGTTTTGTTGGTGAAGATCTTCCCAAGTAAAAAAATATTAATGAGGTAATGGAAATTCCAGGGGAGGGGGATCCTTATGAGGCTGGAAATTCTAGGGAAGGGGGCCTCATTCATGAGTGAAAATTCCAGGTGGGGTCTTTTGAAGGGAGGTCCTCAACCCCCCTGGTGTCGTTTAAAAATGCAATCAGCCAATCTGTGCAAAAAGACCTTGCCTCTAATTTTTTTTATATGGCAAAGCATGTATTGTCATATAATTTTGCTCTCCACCACTGCCTTAAAATCACTATTTATCCCATTCCCGCCACCTCATTATTTATCCAATTCCCTTGGAAATTTTGTTCAGAGCTCCAGGGATTAGCCTGCAAACAATGAATAAACATAGCTGGGACTGAAAGCCAATCTAAATACACCTATAATTCCAGAAAAGGTTGCACCATCACAGATGTCGTTGTAGCCTGTGATGCATCATGGGATAAAATTAAGCTAAATATTTTTGTTAACCCAGTACAAACTTTCTTTCAAGCGATGTATTTTACAGTCATTTGGCATAAACAGCTTGAGAATTATGTTTTTTATGCTAATATTCTGTTTTCATATACCTATTTGCTCCCATGATGCATTGCGGGCTACAACAGACAGTTCTGACAGTGCAACCTTTTCTGAAGTACATACCTGTCAACCCAACTTCGGCCAAAAATATTGAGATTCTCCCTCACGTGGCAGATAAATACAGAAAATGTGTGAAAAATTTCTCAATCATTATGCAGGTCACACAATTCAAAATCTTGTGACACCCGCCTAATGTGGGTGAGTTGACAGCTATGAAAATAGGTGTATGCACAGCTGTCTTCAACTTGATTTGATCAACTCATAAATAAAACATATCCATACCTCATGCTTCACAAGAGTTGATTCCGAGTAGCCTTGTACCCAGTCGTCGTGTCAGCTCTCCATATGTCACGCAAGGTCACTGTGTTTTATGCCACCCCGTGACGCATCACTAGAAATCTTCCCTGGACTCTGGAGGCGAAAAGCACGACTTTTACTCATCGAATATTGTTGCTTTGATGCTAAAGTATTTGCCAATGAGTCGATGTATTCTCCAAACTCGGAAAAGCTTTGTCGAGTCGAATTGTCTGTCACCACACGTTGTTTACTTTTAGTGAACGATTTCCAGCTCTAAAAATTACTCTTGGTTGGGTTTTGAAATTCTTCCCTAAACTGGCTCCATTTGGAGTTATCTAAGTTCACTAGCAGCGAGATATACATGAATTCGCATAATACTCTACCTATTTCTTGGTGATGCTCGGACACAAGCCATAATTAACAGCTCAACCTCTCGATAAACTTCCCGCTCCTTTGTGACCGCGCAGAGCCTTCCCATAATGCAGTGCGCTCTTCGCATATTGGCCGTTGATTTGCCCACTTTTGTCACTAAACCCGAGACGCGTCCTAGGTATGAGGTAGCTGTGGGCAGGCAGGCGGGTAGATAGTTTATTGGAATCTTATAAAATTATGTTACACCGATTTGAGATCAATAAATCAACGTTACTGCGATTTTCATAATTCTGAGAACTCCCAATTGACATTTACGAACGCAAACTGCGTTTTTGGCTTCCGTCAATCAAACCTTGAGTCGAGTTCACGCAAAGTAGTCCCTATCAGTTCACAAGATCTATCAAAGCCTTTTGTGAAACCAGAGTTGCTTACTGTGTTTTGATTGACGGAAGCCAAACTGCAGTATTTGGTCGGTGTAGAGTTCGCAGAATTATGAAAATCGTGGAATAAAAACATTTTCCTACTTGAAAACAACTAGTTACAGTCGATTGTGTTTGACGTTTGAACGAAAAGTGAGACGTTTCCAAGGGAAACCTCCATGTTTATTTTTCACTGACCAATCAGAGAGGATAGAACTCTTTGTTAGGCCATAGAAAACGTCTCGTTTCATCCTAGAAACGCAACGTTACAACGTTCAAACATAACGTGCGAACTGTTAGGGTTAAACAGTCAAACGCAATCGGCTGTATAGATACATTTATCAGTGATATTTCCTTTTGAACGAGAGGGTTATTACAGACAAAAATAGCTTGTCCTGTTCCAGAGGGGAAGCTATTTGCAAAGGTCTTTGAATTTTACATTTGGAAATTCAGGGGTGGATCAAGCATTTTGGAAAAAAAAGGGGGGGGGGGGGGGTTATGTTTTGAAGAGCCAGATTTGGCTACTATAAACTTAGTCTTGGACTACAGCAAACCAGTTCTGCATCGCAAAGCGGGGTGCGTCCGCGCCCAAAGCACCACCCCTAGAGCCGCTACTGAAATTCATCCTTTACACCACAGGTTGATTTCTATCGTACAGCCAATATAACACACGTACTACCAGTACAAAAGTTGGTGAGATCGGAGTTAGGGATCACGTGGCAATCGGGCCACGCCTATATCTTTATTCTCACTCCAGTTTCAGGATGTACAGATTTAACGATAAATGCTCTACGCCGTCCTAACGTACCCCGAAAGAGTGCCCGTTGGGACTCCCATATTTTTGGGGCGGGGGTGCTCGTCGTTCCTTTTTGGTTTTAAAATCAGGCCTCTGATACCTTTTAGGGGGTAAAATTCGAAAAAAAATTCCAGATAGGTACCTTTGAGACGTCCGGTATCTTTTAGACGTCCGAATTAGGCAAATCACACTTGTCGGTACCCTGATTTCAGACGTACAATTTCCCCCATAAAAAAATGCGAGAGAAACTAAAATACGTCTTGTTGGCACCTTTTAGGGGTCAAAACCAACTATGCGACGCCATTTTAGGTACCCTTTAGGGCTAAAATCGAAAGTTCCCGACGAGCACTCCCGCCCCCAAAATAGGGGAGTCCCCCCCGGGAATGAGTGTAACCCTGGTGTAACGGAAGTTTGACTAAATTCTACAAGTCCGCTTAAGATACTTGAGGATTTCTTAATCAGAGCTACAATAAATTGACATAAAATAATTAATAGTAGTGGGTCATAAGTGGAAGGCTTTTATAGCTCATCCTATTCATATATGTTTGAAATTTGGGAAACCCAACAATGCCTGAAGTTCGATTTAGTCCGAACGATCGAATGAGAAGTTGCTATGGCAATGGAGGGGCACCCAGCCAAAGTAGGAGACACGATATAATACATTGACCCCCCCTGATCTCCCCTTACATCCGCCAGAAAAACACAGATGTGAGAAGTCCAATATATTTATTTAACTCATTTTCATCTACAAGAAATAGCTTGAATTTTAGTACTTTTTACAAGTTTAGAAAGTTTGGGCACACCTCGCTCGAGTTTTCTACGAGTCAATAGAATAGTAGAGGCACATAGGGCCGGAATGAGTATTTGACGTCATTATAGGAAACGAGAGAACGAATGGACGATTCCAGATATAATCGCACGATCTCTCTTTTCTTCAAAATGCCCATGGAAAATAACTACCAGGATGCAATGTGCACTTGCAGTGTAACACAACTACCGTCATGCAGCGCGCGCATTCAATATAGCTGGAAACATTGTCCAATTTAATATGACCTTTAGTAAAACCAATCGCAAAGTAATTACATCAAATCTGAATAAAACCTATAGGAGTAATTACAAAGTAATTGCGAATTACTCAACACAGTCATTTGAAATTCGCTCTAATCTTGTTGAAAAGCACAAAAAATGCTAAATATAGTATATAAACTAGAAGTACAGTGTTGGCGGACAGTCGTCACTGAACATTATCTTACAGACCTTACTAGCAGAGGCTTTTCCTTGACACTTTGTGGATTTTCATTGACACGTGCCAACCGTAGATTGAATAGCGCCCTTTGTTCTGTGAACCAATGTATCTCTGGTTGGCACATTAATAACAATGGATGACGCCAGCGTGAACAGCGCTATAACAACTACGAGAATTCATGAAACGCTAACGCGATGAAATTTGGAAGAAAAAAGCTCTGCTCGCAGGGCAATACAACCATCCTAGTCATGAACTCATTTATATTCTTCATGAGTCACTATAAAAGTAGTATTCCACTATATTGTTATGACGTTTTGCTATGAATTAGCTAGTGAATTCCCTTTTACCTTATATGAAAAAAAATCTATATACACGAGGTGTCGTTTTCGTAGTGCTTACTCTTGCGTAGCGCGGGCTACCTGTGTTTCTAGTTCCAGGCCCTTCGGGGTCAAAGAAAGATAGCGACCTTCAGAACAAGCTTTTATCTTCGATGACAGTTTTGTTGCAATCATATCAAGAAAATTTCGCCAAAAACTGTCATTTTGCCGACGTTGCAAAACATCCTTATTAGGAAATTCCCCCTTAACCTTATTTCGAAGGTCTGTAATTATTTTTCCTCATATCTTAGCGAAAAAAGAAGAAAAATTTGCCAAAACTTGCAAATACTCGAGAAACAACGTTCTCTTGGTCGCCATTTTGGTTTTGCCCCCCGCCGAGGGGCCCGAGACGCAATTTGAACACCACAGGTAGCCCGCGCCGATTTGCCATAAAAACGACAGCACTTTCTTGATATGTTCGGCAAAAGGAAAGAGGCAACGTTTGGAATTCCAAACATGGTAAGTGTACACATCATAATCGAAATGGCTGACCGGTCCGTGGATGTCTCGTTCTCATGAAATTATTCTGTTCATTTATATTCATTCAAGCTCAAGGACATGATATAATTTCATGTGAGGCAACAAGGGCAAATGGAACAAAAAGTCGAAAATTTGGAAAAAAAAGTATATACTTCCATGTAAGGAAATTTCAGAAAACGACACCTTTTAACGAGGATCTCTCTTTTGATAAAACTAAGTATACGCTATCGTGATAATACAACGCACATTCGTCTTCTTGCTCGCTAGAGTCCTAGCGGTTATAGACCATACATTTAACAGCCACGTGGAACAGCTGTGGTATCGAAATACCTCAGCATCGTGACCTCACGGAACGACCCACGATGTTGGATTCTACGCCCCAGAAGATTCAATGTAAAGGCTTTAGGTCCAGCAGTCTCCTTGAGCTGTATGCAGACGTCTCCTAGTTGGATGCTAAAAATAGAAACATGGAATCAGGAATGCGAGAACCTAGCGCCATTAAGCTGTGTCGGAGGGTTGTTACAATGTTATGATGTGTTCCATTATTTCACTATGTATAAATAAATATTGATGGTAATTGATTTATTGATCCGTCCCTCCCCCCCACCCCCACCCTTCTGAAATTTCTTGATCCGCCATTGGACTTCACTTATACCGTTACCTCATTAGGGAGCATTCATTATTTATGCCAGGGGGTGGGCTGGCAAGAATTAAGGTGGGGGGGGGGGGGGGGGGGGGGGGGCATGTTAACATATCAAGAAAATTTCGCCAACTGTCGTTTTGCTGACGTTGCAAAACTTCCTTATTAGGAAATCCCCCTTACCTTATTTGGAAGGTCTGTAAGTACTTTTCCTCATATCTTAGCGAAAAAAGCAGGAAAATTGACCAAAACTTGCAGATACTCGAGAAACATCTTTCTCTTGGTCGCCATTTTGTTTTTACCCCCCGCCGAGGGGCCTGTGACGCGATTTGGACACCACAGGCAGCCCGCGCGCGGATTTACCATTAAAACGACAGCACTTTCTTGATATGATTCGGCACGTTCAAGTAGGGGGTCACCAGAAAATATGAAAACAACTGTGAGGGGTCATCTAGTTTTTATCGCAGTGACTATAATTCAACATATGGATACAAGAGGATGCACGCCTGTAAAATTGCAACAAACAGGAAATGTCCTAAAAATACAGGAAATGGTCTACTTGGTATCTAGATGTCCCAACATTTCGTCCTGATCTAAAGGGGGAGGGGGGCTATCATTATTATAAAAATTGCCTAAAGGGGTTTTGAGGCTTTTATTGATACTTGGAGGGGGGTCAAGAGGTTTTTGAGGCTGAATGAAAAATCTTGCCAGCCAACCCCCTGGCATAAATAATGAATGCTCCCTTAGTATAGACTTTCATGGGCTACAACACTCTATGAAAGAACCAACGAATCGATCAAGATGAATGAATGAAAGAGTAGTATGAATGAATGAATACATAAGAGCAGACGAGTTTAATCTATGAGTGAAACACGAACCTTGAATCACTGAGAAAGTAACGCAGCCTTGATTTCCTCTCGTGTTTCCCATCCTCCATTTATCACAGCTTTGTACGCTTCCATGATCAACCAGGGGAACTGCTTGAGAGGCCGGAAGTCACTTAACAGGGAAGTCTGGAAACCAGTGGGGCGCGTTCCCTCAGAAACATGTGCGTATGCATTACGTATAAAGCGCACGAGGTCGACACCTGAAGTAACTTCATATTTGCGATATCCTTTCTTTGACATCTCGTTGTAGATTTGTGGGATGATGGTGTTCCATGGAGTACCAGCAACGTGTTTGCGAAAGCTACATTCGAGATCATGCTCCACTTTCGTTATAGGTGATGCCAACCTCCGGGGAACTTCTATCAAAGGCTGGTTACCTAAGGAAACTAGAAACTTAATCTTTTTATTATCAGACCAGAAGAAGGGATGATTCAAGGCATCAGAGGCGGTAATACGATCATCTTTGTTTCCGGTGATCATTCTTTCGACCAGATGGTAGGCCTCGAGTGAAAGATGTGGAGATATTGATGGACTACAGCTTCTGATGTTCTGTTGGATTTCTAGTGTCCTGATTTCATCCACAATATGATCGTCATTTGATGGCGCAAACGGATGACACCTATCAGTCATAAAGTAATGCACTATAAGACCGCAAGCAAACATGTCTGAACAGTTTGAGTGTTCCTGTCTTGAAACAATGACTTCTGGAGCCATCCAACAAGGCGTCCCAGCAATTGTATGCATCACCGTAGAGAGCGCGAATGGCCTTGGATCTGGTTTACTGCTCAAACCAAAGTCACCTATCTTCAAACACAAAGGGTCTAATTTGTAGAAAATATTGCCAGGCTTAAGGTCACGATGCAGAATTCCTTTCCCATGCAAGAATTCGATACCTTGAACCAAATCCCTACACAGTTTAACATATGTCATGGGATCTCGTGGTAAAACATTCAAATAATCCAAACAATCATCCAAGTTCCCCTCCATTAGCTCAAGAACAATGCAGACAGAGATATCGTCCTCTCTGAAAAACAGGTAATCCACAACCTGCGGACAGTTCTCTAGATTTATGAAGTTTGAAATTTCCGTCCGCTCTTCCGCTCGAATCCTCGTGTCATGCTTTGAAACACGTTTTATTGCGATTTCTCTTCCGTCTCTACTATTTATACCCGCAAACACAGTCCCAAAACCACCGCGACCAATGGCATTTGTATGATAATAGAAAACAGAATCCACAATGCCCGAGCTCTTTTCTCTTGCTACCTCGGCAAGTATGGACTTATGTCGTTGTGATTTCTCGGCCCATGGAATACTCTTTGGTATGTCACTGTAATGCACGGGTTGTTCCAAGAGATCCTCTAACTGTGGTGACTGACATACTATATTCAAACACGTCATTCCAGTAGAATCTACAATATTGCTATCGGCATTATGAAATCGGAGACGCTTAATAATTTCAGAATGGACATTGTCTACATTGCCAGAGTTAATCAGATTTCGGCAACTCAGATGTAGTGAGGTTCTGCCTTCCTTATTCTTGGCATTCACATCTGCAAAACCCGGTATCAAAAACTCTACAAGGTTCGTTTTCCAACGCATCTTCTCACTTGGATCTTTGCAAATCTGTAGTAATGCTGCGCTTCCAGTGGTCTCCCTAAAAATGGTCTTCCAATGGTCTCCAAGGGTCTTCTCAAACCGGTCGCGTGCTGACTCGGATGCAACTCTTAGGAGATCATCTATCAACGCAAAACTCTGAGTGGATAGCAATATGCTTAGGACAGACTCATCATAAGTGTTGATGGACCAGCAGTCGAGGTCATGTCTTAGAACCTCTTCCCAGAACTCCCAGGGCTTGAGGTGGGCTATGTCAGGATATATGGGCCAGCAGTCGAGGTCATGTCTTAGAACCTCTTCCCAGAACTCGCAGGGCTTGAGGTGGGCTATGTCAGGATATATGTATTTCAGCTCTTCTGAGTTTGAGATACTGTTTCGCATCCGTTTCAGCTGAGCCAGCAATGGCGTATCACCTGTACTATTTACAACGCTTGGGTTGGCTCCAGCATCCAGTAAGAGCTTCACTGCACTCCATGTCCGGCACAAATGAAGGGGGGTCTCGCGATCAGCATTTTCTTGGTTAAGCATTACTGCGGATTCTAAAAAGTGCGTAAATAATGTGTTCTGCAACGCTTTTAACTTCTCAGCATATTCATCTGATCCACTCAGCCAGTCAAAGGAAGCCCATAAATGAAGAGGGTTATTCAAACGTCTGTCAGCCATGTTGACGGCGCGACTCAAACTTTCCTTCCCGCGTGTGGCCAACACTTTCAAAAGGCCTTGAACCACTATGATAACAGGTGCATATCTTGACGAGTTGGTAAGTCTTTGACAAAATTTGAGATGAAGTGATAAACACTTTCACCCACATCATTTGTGATATAAATATTTGATCCAGCTTCTAGAAGTAGTGAAAACACGTTTGTAATAGATTGGACAGGTGGTTTTTGAGCGTATCGTTCTAGCAAGTTATCCTCCATCAAGCATCGCAGCAGATAAAGCAGAGATGTTTCTTTTTCATAATTTTGGGCATTTACTCTTGCTCCGCGATCGATGAGAAGCCCACAAACCTTGGTGACTTCTTCGGATGTAATATCGGATTGAAACGGTAAAAGCGCGGCATAGAAAAGAGAAGTGTTACCATCAGGGTCTGGGGTGTTTGGATCGGCACCCAGGCCGAGCAGTAACTCGCAAATACGAAAAATCGAGGCAGACCTTCCATCTATCAGCCTTTGGACTTCACTCACAATACGCGAACTACTCTGAGAATTCGGCAAGCACCATTCGAGTCCATGCTTAGCATTCAGCATAATTTGTTTTAGGTTTATCTGAGGACGCAAGGACGGTGTCATCGCTTTTAGAAAAATGGTAAGCCCTGCATCGATCAGATGCTTTTTCAGCTCCTTGGAATCGGTACCACAAATGGTCAGACGCTGTTCTAACGTTTCCTCCAATTCCTTGACGGTAACTACATTTTCAAGAAATCTGTGCACACCAAATTGTAAAACTGATAAGTTACAATCGTCAGACACGTGTATTAGTGCACCACGCTGAAGAAGAACCTTGGCCAACTCAGGATCAGTACTGACAAGTGCATCGTATAATGCAGTTCTTCCGTTGCTATCACGCTTATTAATAGAAACGCCTTTGTCCATAAGAAAAGAAGCAATTTCTGGGTGAAATGTTTTAAACAACGCCGTCTGTCCTTTGCCGTTGGCTATGTTTACGTTTGCTCCATTTTGAACAAGATATTGCAGAAAGTCTTTCATATTCACGGGCGTAGCTACGCCCCTGATATTTATCCATCGAAACCACGCTACATCCCCGTTTTTGTCTTTGTGGTTGACGTCTGCACCAGCCTCCACTAGAAGTTGTATTAGAGAGTTTCCATCGTCCTCAAAAATATCAACACTAGTACTAGCATTATGATTTACGTACATTATAGGTGTTTTGCCGTCTTTATCAGCAACATTAACATCAGCACCACTACCGACAAGCACACGTACAATATTAACATGACCACGCTTACATGCATACAATATAGGGGTTTTACCGTATTTATCAGCAACATTAACATCAGCACTACTATCGACAAGCACACGTACAATATCAACATGACCACGATCACATGCATACATTATAGGGGTTTCACCGTCCTTATCAGCAACATTAACATCAGCACTACTATCGACAAGCACACGTACAATATCAACATGACCACGATCACATGCATACATTATAGGGGTTTCACCGTCTTTCTCAGCAACATTAACATCAGCACCACTATCGACAAGCACACGTACAATATCAACATGACCACGCCTACATGCATACATTATAGGGGTTTCACCGTCTTTATCAGCAACATTAACATCAGCACTACTATCGACAAGCACACGTACAATATCAACATGACCACGATCACATGCATACATTATAGGGGTTTTGCCGTCTTCATCAGCAACATTAACATTATCACCACTATCGACAAGCACACGTACAATATCAACATGACCACGCCTACATGCATACATTATAGGGGTTTCACCGTCTTTATCAGCAACATTAACATCAGCACTACTATCGACAAGCACACGTACAATATCAACATGACCACGATCACATGCATACATTATAGGGTTTTGCCGTCTTCATCAGCAACATTAACATTAGCACCACTATCGACAAGCACACGTACAATATCAACATGACCACGCCTACATGCATACATTATAGGGGTTTCACCGTCTTTATCAGCAACATTAACATCAGCACTACTATCGACAAGCACACGTACAATATCAACATGACCACGCTTACATGCATACAATATAGGGGTTTCACCGTCTTTCTCAGCAACATTAACATCAGCACTACTATCGACAAGCACACGTACAATATCAACATGACCACGCCTACATGCATACATTATAGGGGTTTCACCGTCTTTATCAGCAACATTAACATCAGCACCACTATCGACAAGCACACGTACAATATCAACATGACCACGATCACATGCATACAATATAGGGGTTTCACCGTCTTTATCAGCAACATTAACATCAGCACTACTATCGACAAGCACACGTACAATATCAACATGACCACGCTTACATGCATACAATATAGGGGTTTCACCGTCTTTCTCAGCAACATTAACATCAGCACTACTATCGACAAGCACACGTACAATATCAACATGACCACGCCTACATGCATACATTATAGGGGTTTCACCGTCTTTATCAGCAACATTAACATCAGCACCACTATCGACAAGCACACGTACAATATCAACATGACCACGATCACATGCATACATTATAGGGGTTTTGCCGTCTTCATCAGCAACATTAACATTAGCACCACTATCGACAAGCACACGTACAATATCAACATGACCACGCCTACATGCATACATTATAGGGGTTTCACCGTCTTTATCAGCAACATTAACATCAGCACCACTATCGACAAGCACACGTACAATATCAACATGACCACAATCACATGCATACATTATAGGGGTTTCACCGTCTTTCTCAGCAACATTAACATCAGCACTACTATCGACAAGCACACGTACAATATCAACATGACCACGATCACATGCATACATTATAGGGGTTTTACCGTCTTCATCAGCAACATTAACATTAGCACCACTATCGACAAGCACACGTACAATATCAACATTGCCATGACCACATGCATCCATTATAGGTGTTTTACCCTCTTTATCAGAAACATTAACATCAGCACCACTATCGACAAGCACACGTACAATATCAACATGACCATAATAACATGCATACATTATAGGGGTTTTACCGTCTTCATTAGCAACATTAACATCAGCACCACTATCGACAAGCACACGTACAATATCAACATGACCACGCCTACATGCATACAATATAGGGGTTTCACCGTCTTTATCAGCAACATTAACATCAGCACCACTATCGACAAGCACACGTACAATATCAACATGACCACGATCACATGCATACATTATAGGGGTTTCACCGTCTTTATCAGCAACATTAACATTAGCACCACTATCGACAAGCACACGTACAATATCAACATGACCACGCCTACATGCATACATTATAGGGGTTTCACCGTCTTTATCAGCAACATTAACATCAGCACTACTATCGACAAGCACACGTACAATATCAACATGACCACAATCACATGCATACATTATAGGGGTTTCACCGTCTTTCTCAGCAACATTAACATCAGCACTACTATCGACAAGCACACGTACAATATCAACATGACCACGATCACATGCATACATTATAGGGGTTTTACCGTCTTCATCAGCAACATTAACATTAGCACCACTATCGACAAGCACACGTACAATATCAACATTGCCATGACCACATGCATCCATTATAGGTGTTTTACCCTCTTTATCAGAAACATTAACATCAGCACCACTATCGACAAGCACACGTACAATATCAACATGACCATAATAACATGCATACATTATAGGGGTTTTACCGTCTTCATTAGCAACATTAACATCAGCACCACTATCGACAAGCACACGTACAATATCAACATGACCACGCCTACATGCATACAATATAGGGGTTTCACCGTCTTTATCAGCAACATTAACATCAGCACCACTATCGACAAGCACACGTACAATATCAACATGACCACGATCACATGCATACATTATAGGGGTTTCACCGTCTTTATCAGCAACATTAACATTAGCACCACTATCGACAAGCACACGTACAATATCAACATGACCACGATCACATGCACACATTATAGGGGTTCTACCGTCTTTATCAGCAACATTAACATCAGCACCACTATCGACAAGCACACGTACAATATCAACATGACCACACACACATGCATACATTATAGGGGTTCTACCGTGTTTCTCAGCAACATTAACATCAGCACTACTATCGACAAGCACACGTACAATATCAACCTGACCACGCTTACATGCATACAATATAGGGGTTTCACCGTCTTTCTCAGCAACATTAACATCAGCACTACTATCGACAAGCACACGTACAATATCAACATGACCACACACACATGCATACAGTATAGGGGTTCTACCGTGTTTCTCAGCAACATTAACATCAGCACTACTATCGACAAGCACACGTACAATATCAACATGACCACCAGCACATGCATACATTATAGCGGTTTTACCGAATTCATCAGCAACATTAACATTAGCACCACTATCGACAAGCACACGTACAATATCAACATGACCAAACAAACATGCACACATTATAGGGGTTTCACCGTCTTCATCAGCAACATTAACATCAGCACCACTATCGACAAGCGCACGTATAATATCAACATGACCAAACGAACATGCATACATTATAGGGGTTTCACTGTATTCACCAGCAACATTAACATTAGCACCACTATCGACAAGCACACGTACAATATCAACATGACCACTATGACATGCATAAATTATAGGGGTTTTACCGTCTTTATCAGCAACATTAACATTAGCACCACTATCGACAAGCCCACGTACAATATCAACATGACCACGATGACATGCATACATTATAGGGGTTTCAAGGCATTTATCAGCAACATTAACATTAGCACCACTATCGACAAGCACACGTACAATATCAACATGACCATACTTACATGCATACATTATAGGGGTTTTACCGTCTTTAGCAGCAACATTAACATTAGCACCACTATCGACAAGCACACGTACAACATCAACATTGCCATCTCTACATGCGCTCATTAATACATTGCTCATGTCAACCACACCAGGGTCATTGTGATCATGAAGCACACCAACACTATCGGGATGATCGTCATTCTTGCTTGGTACCATGCTGGTGAAACTGAAAGGTGATGCCGCTATATTGACACTATCGGGATGATCGTCATTCTTGCTTTGTACCATGCTGGTCAAACTGATAGGTGATGCCGCTATATTGACACTATCGGGATGATCGTCATTCTTGCTTGGTACCATGCTGGTCAAACTGATAGGTGATGCCGCTATATTGACACTATCGTGATGATCGTCATTCTTGCTTGGTTCCATGCTGGTGAAACTGATAGGTGATGTCGCTATATTGACACTATCGGGATGATCGTCATTTTTGCTTGGTACCATGCTGGTCAAACTGATAGGTGATGCCGCTATATTGACACTATCGTGATGATCGTCATTCTTGCTTGGTTCCATGCTGGTGAAACTGATAGGTGATGCCGCTATATTGACACTATCGGGATGATCGTCATTCTTGCTTGGTACCATGCTGGTCAAACTGATAGGTGATGCCGCTATATTGACACTATCAGGATGATCGTCATTCTTGCTTGGTTCCATGCTGGACAAACTGATAGGTGATGCCATGATATGGACACTGTGGGGATTAAACAAATTTATTATGCGACATGGCGTCATTTTAATGCTAAAAGAAGGTAGTTTTTGGACGTAGAAACTATAGTGAAATGTATTGCCAAACTCAAGATTTGAGGCCACAAACAAGGAGCAGTGTGTTTGCTATAAGAGTTTCAAGAGTTTGGGAATAAAAAAGACACGACCGCTCTAAACTTAATTATAAGTAAGAGTTAATTACCGAGATTCGAGGCAATAACCCAAATACATCCCAAGGGCCGTAGGCCCGCGGGATGTATTTGGGTTATTGCCGAGAATCGAGGTAATTAACTGGCTTATTACAGGATTGGCAAGGTTTTCAGAAAACTGGAACAAATGAAATGCATTCTTCACATTGAATTTAAAAAATTTTGACAAGGAGTATAGTTTACAATTGAAAAGGATAGCGCATTCCGATAGGAACTATTGTTAGTTATTTAGCTGCTTTCATAGAAGTGCGCTCCCCAGAGAAACTTATTGCAATTAATTTTTGCCATGCACAATAAAGTTGTGATGCTGAAGTAAATGAATGACAACTTTTATTCAACCATGATTGACAAAGGTTTCCAAACACGAATTACGTCTTTTGTTTCCGTACAACAGCCAGTCCAATCAATCAAGCGGCCTTTTGTAAAAGCGCAACTCATTAAAGCGCTGTTATTTTGGTCGGTACGTAGCTGCTTAAAGCTCCTCTCTGGTTGGAAAATACAACAATACAACCATTATTGACAAAGGTCCAAACAAAAAAAATATACAGCTTGAGTGAATTCATTTGTTAGCAGAACACGAATTATGTCTTTTGTTTTCGTACAAAATAGCCAGGCCAGCCAATCGAGTGGCTTTTTGTAAAAGCGCGACTCATTCAAACGCTATTTTCGTTTGTACCACGCACTGACTGCTACTTGTCAATTTGCATAATGCTGAGTAACAACATGGATCGGAACTGCTTCAAGCTGGAGTAACTGAAGGCAAGTTTCAGGTATTTTGCGCTCGTTGGTTGTTCTCTAAGATAAGATATGTAAACGATTTCATCTGTATTTTCAGGTTTACCTGCTTGAACACACTCTATGGGCCAGGAAACCAAGCAAGTTATAGGCTGGACAAACGCTTTATGGTTCAAGTCGGTTCAAGTGAAGGCGTTTCTCGGATATGGTGTTTTGTGGCGTTCAACGGGATTCGCGCATAAAGGATAATCAGGAGCAAATAGAGAGGATTTCAGATGACTGTCGTGAGTTATTCGCAATTACTTTGTAATTACTCCTATAGGTTTTATTCAGAATTGCTGAAAGAACGTTGCGATTGGTCTCACTAGTCATATGAAATCCGCTCTATTTAACAATTAGACAGATAGTCATATAGATGCATAAACTGAGATTACTTGGTGTTTTTTTCTCGGGATAATATAAGTGTATGGATTTGAATTCCTAGGAAAAGAGTTTGGGGTGACTAGATTGGGTAGCGGTAAGTAGAATGTCCATGTATTTAACTGAGTTAAATACCTAATGTATATTTAATGAGGTATTTAACTCTGTATATACCCGGGATGTTCCACTTACATCTATTTAATTCTTTTCATCAGCCCCTCTCTTCCCTAGAGAATTTCAAATCCCTTCCCGGCTTTAAGTTACTTGCGAGGTATGTACGTTAGTTGGCGACCTCAAAAACACAATGGAAACCGTGTCAATCATGTAATAATAACACTTATTACATGATTGACACCTTTTCTATTGTTATTCAAGACCCTTTATTTTACTTAAATCCCTATGAATTAATTACATTCTTAAAGAACGGGGAGGGTTTGAAGTTTAAGCAGGGAAGATTGGGGCTATTATTGAATAATTAGTCATAAATGATCCGCATTATAAATGCGCGGGTCTTTATGGAACAATTGATTCTCATACATGACCCGGCGCATTTATAATGAGGAGCAATTATGACTAATTAGACAAATAAAGCCCCACCCTTCCGATGCTGAAACACATTTAAAGCTAAATGATAAATACTACAAAATTGTTTGCTAGGTTAAATTGAAAATAAATATATATTTGAACAAAAAAAATGTAATTACTAGCTTTAACTGAATAGTGTGTCTCTAAATTGCAAATTGGCAATTCTTTCTACTTTTCTACTAAATTTAACTATAATTAATATGGAATAAGTAGATGTTATAGGTAACCTTGCTAGCCGGTTCCATTTCTGCTTCACGCTCAAACAAACTGTGAAAGAAATAGAAATAAAAATAATTTAGAACATTGAGCTCATAACAATACATTTGCACAACACATTTTAAATTTCTTTCATCAATACATTTTACCACTTTGTCAAATTTAGGATGGACCTCGTACGTCGCAGCATCAACGGCACACAGGTCTAATACGTTCAAGTTAGTCATGCAATTTAAATTCACCAGACTGGTCTACTTCAACTGTTATAATAAAACGAATTAGCTATAAATAAGAACTTTAGTTAAACTTACCATGTCGTTCTCAATCGCCAACTACAGGACACTTTGAAATGTATTATCTCTTGAACAGCTTAAAACCACACAGTGAGTGCCGAGTTCTTCACGCGCATAATGCACCCTTTTAGTCTTGAGACCTCAAGCGTTGTTTTTTCCTCCGAAACTCGTTCTCAGTCGCCAACTTAGAACTACTAGTTCAGCACTCAAGCACTGACTCCTACAAAATGACGACCTAAAATCGCGAAAAACAGGTGTTTTGATTTCTTTTGTTGTTTGGTACAAAAAGAAGTACTTCCATTGGTCGTTTAAAAATGAATGCATGAAAGCTAAAGGAACAATAGCCCCACACTTCTGTTTGTAGTCTCCCAACCACTCTAGGGATATATATTCTTTAATTTAATGAAACGGGGGCTTTAGAATGCAAACAAATCTATTGTGAAAGGCACCTTCTCTGCAGTGAAATTGCCACGCAAAATACACGTTATTATGAGAAGTTGAAAAGAAAAAAGACATTCAAGGCATCACAGATTTCCCAGCCAACACTGACGACAATAGCTTTCAAAACACTTTTCATCCTTTTGTTCCGATACGACTTAAACCTCAGGGGATATCCCTCTACTGGAAAAAAATAAAGATCCCTGGTTGATTTATATGGTTAAAAATCGCTTATTTGACGAAGTATTTTCGATTTTTTAATTGAAATGCGCTCCACCCGATAGTAAAATCACCTTAGATCATGTAATAAGTCAGTTAAATACCTCGGTCTTCGGCAATATGACATATAAATACCTCGGGCCTACGGCCCTCGGTATTTATATGTCATATTGCCTCAGCCCTCGGTATTTAACTCTTACATAAATGTTGTACGGGATTTTTAGCTTGCAAAAATTTTTCTAAACCATCACGTTCTGTTAAAGTTAGACTTCGTATTTTTTCATTTTTTTTCTACTGGAAAATTACTATAAAATCAATTTGGAAAAGAAAATCAAAATCCCGCACACGGTTCTCTAAACACTACATGTGTCTATCATCTCCAGGAATTTGAGATCAATTTCTTAAAACAAGCCCAACATAGAGCGCCGAGGAGTAGGATTTTTTTCATAAAAAATTAATCGCTTCAAAGTTGTTCCGGGCTTTCCTGGTTGGATGAAAGCCAGTTGTACTTAGCCAATCAAGCGAGGCACGTGGTGAGGATAGCTACATGTCTGACCAAGTTTTGTCACGGAATACTTGTCACGTTTTGGGGAGTCCATATTTTTAATCCAAATCGGTTTGAAAACCTAAGCTATTCCAGACTGTAAAATAAGCGAATATCTATGTAATATAGTATAATTTTGGTAACGAGTTGTAGTTTTTGTACACTTTTGCGAAGTCGATAATGTGGCCGGTGGTCACCATGCCACCAAGGTACACCAAGATGGCGGCGCCATACATTTCAACGTAACTAAAATGGGTATTCAAATGTATAGATCGCTCGGATACCAAATACTCAATGCGGTTAAATTTGGCAGAGAATTACATAGCTGTTAGTAGTGGTATGACTAGTTTTACGGTAAAACTAGGTGGTCTGCGTCGGCGGAGAGGTGAACATGAACAACAACAACCAAAGGTTGAGATTTATGTTAAACGCCGTGGAAAAAATGTTTTTTGCTGACGTTTCGAGCGTTAGCCCTTCGTCGGAGCAAAGAGCTGTAAGCCCGGGGGGAGGGGGGGGGGGGGGGGGGGGGGGGGGGGGGGGGGGGGGGGGGGGGGGGGGGGGGGGGGGGGGGGGGGGGGGGGGAGGACTCGGGGATGATCGTCGGAAATTTTCAGTTTCACTTCTAAAAGATACCAAACATGGCGGGCCACGGCGTGGACCAAAAAAATTATTACCCTAAAAGATACCCTAAAAATGAGGTATTATGTGCCAAGTGCCAAGTAGGCGCGAAGGACACAGGAAACAAGTAAAAGATACCCATTAAGATCTTTTCGTGTTTGTTTCTCATTTATCGCCTTGGAATCGCTTCCATATCCTCCAAGCTTTCTGCTCAGGCGAGTAGAAAGCTAAAGCTTGGAAAAATATCTGGAAAAATTTTCGAACCATATTTATCCAGAAGAGTCAGTCGAACTCACCCTAAGTACTTGATATCCTTCATTTGTATGGCCGAGAGCAATAAAATTAGCTTTTTTCAAGGTCCTCCAAAATCTTATTCTCTGATGCTTAATAAATATTTTCATAAATCTCACAAAATAGTCATATAATGTGCACCAATTAGTGCCGTATAGGGCCTATAATATTCATTGTACTCAGTAATCGTTTTCTGATCGGGTAAAAGTCTAAGCACAACTCCTGGCAGTTTGCAAGCGCCCGCAAATTTTCAGCGGGAACAGTTGTCTGTATGAGGTTGTTGGACCGAGCCCGCGCTATTTTCAGCGGAAACAGTTGTCTGTACAGGTTATTGGACCGAGCCTGCAAGTTATTTCAGCGGTATTTTGTGCGAAATTACAAATGCGCGGCAAATTGTGTTTTCTTTTCTTTTCACGATGGCTGCTCGCTTGGCGACGTGTCCGACTCAAGAAATGACATTTATGTCAGACAATGAATAATAAAACAATTATTGGATTCGGTTTTCGCATGACATCGATCATCGTCAAGTTCTCGGTTTGTGTTATCTGCCTCAGCTTCGCTTCGGCAGATAACAAAACCTCGGCCTTGTCAATTATCGATGTCACGCTCAACCTCATCCAATAATTGCTTAATATATTTCTCGATCATGATATTTGTTGAAAATCTGTTGACTTTGATTCGTAAATATTTACAAACTCAGCTAGAAGTAAAGAATCTGGCAGGAAAAAATTATCATTTTAATCGTGGACATAAGTAGATTGTCTAGATCGCTAGCAAGAGAGCGATGGTTGCGTCAAGGTTTCTGTGCTGGTCGCGCACGCGAAATATCGACCGTGATAGAGTATAGAGTGCTATAAAATCCCTATTATATTGATAAATGACCTTAGAAATATGAATCACCTTATTGCAGTCACTTGAAATCCTCATTTTGACAATGGCAGCTGCGAGGAATATGTAATTTACCGAACCATAGGATCAGAGGAATTAGCCGACTTACTGGCAGCGCGGAGTCCGCGGTGGCTAAACAAACCGTGGAAATAATCAATATTAAAATAGCTGCTGCCAAAAAAGCATCTTATACCTCAAAAAAGCTTCAAACAAACATGGGATTTTAGTAAATTCAAAACTGCAGTTGTTTTGAAAGAAAATAAATCAGGTTTTTCCATTGAGATTTCCATGTTGTTCACTGGCTGCCATGTTGGATTACCGTGAGTGGCCTGGGCATGAGTAAGAATGCCCTATTTTAAAAATAGCTATAGCCTTAAGTGTAAAATAAGTTTTCCATTCAATTTCGACTAATATTGATTACCGTACCCTAAGCTATATTTATACAAAGTTTGGTGCTTTTGTTCGCTATGTATAGATCTCACCAAAAATTTACACTAAACCACCTGACTATTTATAGCGACGACCAGTTCTGGAGCACGCTAAACAGCCAATCAGAGCGCGCGTAATACAGTAGCTGTGTTATAAAAATACTCCTCGGTCCTAAATACTAGCTTCTTCAGCGTACCGTTTTAGTTCAAAGAACCCCTAAAAATATCGTATTTTATTTTTTTCCTCGAGGGTACGGTAACAAATCCTGCATTCTGATTGGTTCTTAGAGCGCGCGCGCGGGGGCAATATTTTCCCATCTCTGACCTAGGTCACGGTAACCATTTTCGCGCGCTTGTTTTCATCGAAAAAAATGAAATTTTTGAGTTGGAAAAAAATAAATAAGTTATTTACCGGCTTTAGGTCGGTCCGTATAGGGAAAAACTGTGACCTCGGCCTGGAAAATGTTGACCTCAGCCTCCGGCCTCGGTCAACATTTTCCAGCCCTCGCTCACAGTTTTTTCCTATACGGACCTCCCAGCCGGTAAATAACATATATTTCTTCAGCGTACGTTTTCATCGTATCGCTATAACGGTTTCTGACATATCTTCGACGTACAGCTGTTGTTGTATCAAACGTGAACACGCTACAGGGAAAGTGTTACGCACGGTTTCAGTTTTCGTGACTTTATTTACCATTTTTCCGTAGTAATTTTATAAGTTCTTTGAGTTTATTGCTACGTCCCCATGCTTTGGCAGTACCTTTATTGGTATATCAATTATGAAATATAATATCGTTGCGATAAATTTATTTTGTATGAAAAACGCTTATGTTTCGTGCCGTTTGAAATTGGTCACCAACATCGCTCACTCCACAAACATTAGATGCCGGTACATGTAAACCATGCCTATTCTCGTTCTTTCTTCTTGCTTTCAATCCTTCTATGGAAACAATATCCTTCTGTACATTCAAATCTACGTGAGGCTGGCTAACCTTGCAATGTCGCGTAGCGGAAAACATTCTCGTCTACGCGCCCTAGTGAATTGTCAACGAGCAATACGGGACGTCACGGGATTTGGCAATTTTTAATATTCAATAGATAGCGGGTTTATTATTTGGTTTTGTTTTATAATTAAGAAATGTGTGGCATTCGCTTTATATGAGCGCACTTAAAATTAGTCAAAACATAGGAAATGAAAAATGATCATTACGAAATTTGGGTGCTAGATTCGGTTTGTGAACGACCCTCCGCCTCGCAACCTTTTGTACCCCAAAATCAAGAGGTTTGGATTATTTCGATTACGCAGCACAAATGGGTATGTTCGGCAAGCTCGTACGTTTTTATCTTTGAAGTAAAGTTGAATTTCTCTACACGAGCTTGTGGAACATCTAAGCTTCTTGGTTTTGGGAAAACTTATTTTTACAATTTAATGAAGAAGTGAAAATTCTTGTAGTAACGCACTCTTCAGAGTTTGCGCAGTTTCTTTGTAGTAGCGCAATGTTCTAGGCATGCGTTGTAATGATTACTTAATTAAGTATCTTCGTGTGAAGTCGCTGGAACAGGTAACAACCCAAGGTTGAAGAACAGTCACAAAGTTTCGGCTCATTGGCTAACACTTTTAAATAGTTTTAAATTCTCCCCGTTTTCTATTCACATGATGGACAAGTTCTCTGGACCTGTTTTACCCCATGGGTTTTTGTCTGGTCCCAGCGCATATAAGGACGGCGGATTTCGCCTGATTTTAGAGAACTATTGTGAGAACTATTCAGAGAAGAAATAAAGAGTGAAAAACGCAGTTAAAGTTAATCGTGGTTAATCAAGAACCCCCGAAAGATCCCGGTAACAAATTGGTGGAGAACCCGAAGGATTTTCTTCAAATGGCATAGTTCTCTAACATTTGAAGACGAAGGTATGACGATCTAACAAATTGTTGGAGAAGAAAAACAATTGGAAAGAGACATGGCGACGAAAAAAGACTTTGTTTTACCTTCTGTTGTTCCTTGGGGATTTGGCCGCTCCGCTGTGCCGCCTCGGATCGTTATTGGGCATTTTTGTTAAAATCTTTTAGTATGTAAATTCATGAAGTGTATAATTTCGTTAATTTTAGATTATTTCTTTAAGTAGAACAATTTCTAAGAGTATAATATGAATATTTGCATCCGAATATGTAGATTCTGTATTTATATCTTTGGGTAATATTAGTTTTGGGGATTCTCGCTGCTATTCACATTTGAGGTTAATTCAAAGTATCGTACAGTATTTCTAAATGTGTAATACCAATTTTTGAGGGCCAAAGTGCATTCTGTTGTTGTTGTAATTATTAGGGCTTATATATATATTTTTTTTAGCTAAGAGTAATTTCATTGCTGTTCCTTTATCGCCTTTTGTCTAGTTTAGATTCGGCGTATTTCAATTCAAACCGCCGCTTTTCACAAGTGGTACAATTTTTTGTTATTCGTACTTACAAAAAAAAACTCGCTATGGACATCTTCATTTTCAAAGTTATCGGGAAATTAATTGAATCAGTTACACAGCTATCAGAGAGTTGAGACAGTTTTGGTCTGTAACTAAAACATGTACAGACGGATATGATTATAGAAGAAGTAAGACAACTTAATTTTTCAGGAAGACGTAAGATGTTTTGAGATCACTAGTAATTTTGCTCGTTTTGGAAATAAACTTTTTGGATATACGCAAAATAGGGAAATTGTAGGATTACACGGCGAAATTGAATTGCACTACAGTCACGCACAAGCAAAACTAGAGGAATGAAGAAACGAGACAATTTGTTGACAATTTTTAGGTTGTAAAGTCCGAAGGGAAAACGTGTGAAAAAAAAAGAAGACAAAGGTGTTCAGCTTATCAACAAATCAACAAAATTGACTCCCTAAAGAAGAGGTAGGAGTATATTTTGACGACTCAAGGAAAGAATCTCGAGCAATATTTTGTAACAAAGATCACGTAAAAATAATGTTAGGTGATGTTTTAATTTTAGCAGAACTTGGTTTTGACTTACATGAAAATGTGAGCAGTGACATTGAGTGCAGTGACAGTGCCTGTGTTGCAATTTGAATCACGTAAAAGGGAGAATTTGATTTTGTAATAACATCTTAGAGTTGACCTTTTTAATGATATGGTATAAACATCCTTGAAACGGATAGGGCGCTTAAAGAAAATGGAATTCCCCGCGTTTTAATAAGGATTTCGGAGTACAAATTTAAATGTTGGCTGTCATAGCTTATTATAAATATAAAACGAATTTGACTGTAATCTCACAAGTAAAACAAGGTACACGCAGGAGTAAGGATGGCAAGTTGTGGTAACAGACTGTAATTCCACGTAGGACGGATTAGTAAGTTGTACAGTAGATACCGAGTAAGGAAACTCTTCTCACGACTGAACCTTCTATAAAAGCCTATCTGGTCGTCTGGAGCTTTCAACTCTGGCCCAAATCGCTTAATTTCTGTGTAACACCAATTGAAACAAGATTAGTTTGAGTTGAAATTTGAATTATGGTTGTTTAAAAAAAAAAAGTTTGGACATTGGAAAAAATGAACATATGATTGCTTAGTTTCTTGACAAACAGTTATATTTTGGCATAGATATGATAAAAGAGTACCAGAGAAAAGCATTGACGTTAATCATACGAAGTCCGCAATTTAGCGATTGTAAATGGGATTGCACTAGACTCACAAAAGAAAAGTGGATGAATTGGTTGGCAATTTTCAATATTTAAATTCAAAACGACAGAGTGTGTAATGAAGGAAACATAACATATAAAGAGTTCAGCCTATTCGAGATTTAATTGAGACATGCGGCCCAAACTTTCAAAACGTTTTGGGAGAGATTACCATGTGATATTTCAGGCCCCAGTTCTTGAGAAAGGTCCGAGAACTTATTTTTTTGCACATTTTATGAGAAAGAGAGACATATTGATAAGATTTTTGTATAATGGCCTGAGAAGTATTTGAGTAAAAGTTTATTTGCGACGAAGAATTGTTGCGTATTACAGCTATAAAGAGAGCTGCAGTTTTGGCTGAACCTCGTTTTGAATTTCACGAGAAAACTGGACTAACATTGAGTGACTAAGATTGAGTGTGGGAATAGTGCAATTCCAGTGTCACAATACAACAGAATACTTTTAGTTATATATTTGGTAGATTCTCGCGGATAAAATGACACGGAAGGATCATTCTACACTGGTGTTCTTTTGAGACAAAATACAACTTGAGGGGAATCCCGATTTTCAATTGTTTTTGACTATGACTAGGTAACGTTTTTAAGAATTATAGATACGATTTTGCTCTAAGAAGAATATTACATACATAATAAAGTACAAAGAAAGACATAGAAATCTCATCAAGCCATAAAACTATTTCACAAACAAATAGATATATGAGTCAAGTGAATAATTGGGTAACGAAGTAATTGACCGGTCTTGTTGATTTACCTTATTATTTTGATCTTGCTCTATCACGTTAGATATTTTCCTTAGCAAAGTATTTTCATTCTTTCATATTTTGAATAACATGAGCTTATATTGGAAACAAGAATTTTTCTACTGGGATAAACGCAATCCAGTAAAATTTAATCTTCGGGCTCCGTTAATTAGTTTTTATGGAACCCATTAAACAAGAAGGTTGTTGGTATTGATAACTTGTTTCTACCAGAAGTGAATTAAGAAATACGAAAGAAAAAATAATTTGTCTGCCCAGTAAACGCTTTGAGAGGTGCGGTAGAGTGGTTTGATTTCCCTTGAACTTAGGAGGTGGAGAAGACGTACTATACTCCGCTTACCTATATGCTGGCACTGTGCTATGAAGAAGACGTACTATACTCCGCTTACCTATATGCTGGCACTGTGCTATGAAGAAGACGTACTATACTCCGCTTACCTATATGCTGGCACTGTGCTATGAAGAAGACGTACTATACTCCGCTTACCTATATGCTGGCACTGTGCTATGAAGAAGACGTACTATACTCCGCTTACCTATATGCTGGCACTGTGCTATGAAGAAGACGTACTATACTCCGCTTACCTATATGCTGGCACTGTGCTATGAAGAAGACGTACTATACTCCGCTTACCTATATGCTGGCACTGCTATGAAGAAGACGTACTATACTCCGCTTACCTATATGCTGGCACTGTGCTATGAAGAAGACGTACTATACTCCGCTTACCTATATGCTGGCACTGTGCTATGAAGAAGACGTACTATACTCCGCTTACCTATATGCTGGCACTGCTATGAAGAAGACGTACTATACTCCGCTTACCTATATGCTGGCACTGCTATGAAGAAGACGTACTATACTCCGCTTACCTATATGCTGGCACTGTGCTATGAAGAAGACGTACTATACTCCGCTTACCTATATGCTGGCACTGTGCTATGAAGAAGACGTACTATACTCCGCTTACCTATATGCTGGCACTGTGCTATGAAGAAGACGTACTATACTCCGCTTACCTATATGCTGGCACTGTGCTATGAAGAAGACGTACTATACTCCGCTTACCTATATGCTGGCACTGTGCTATGAAGAAGACGTACTATACTCCGCTTACCTATATGCTGGCACTGTGCTATGAAGAAGACGTACTATACTCCGCTTACCTATATGCTGGCACTGTGCTATGAAGAAGACGTACTATACTCCGCTTACCTATATGCTGGCACTGTGCTATGAAGAAGACGTACTATACTCCGCTTACCTATATGCTGGCACTGTGCTATGAAGAAGATGTACTATACTCCGCTTACCTATATGCTGGCACTGTGCTATGAAGAAGACGTACTATACTCCGCTTACCTATATGCTGGCACTGTGCTATGAAGAAGACGTACTATACTCCGCTTACCTATATGCTGGCACTGCTATGAAGAAGACGTACTATACTCCGCTTACCTATATGCTGGCACTGTGCTATGAAGAAGACGTACTATACTCGCTTACCTATATGCTGGCACTGTGCTATGAAGAAGACGTACTATACTCCGCTTACCTATATGCTGGCACTGCTATGAAGAAGACGTACTATACTCCGCTTACCTATATGCTGGCACTGTGCTATGAAGAAGACGTACTATACTCCGCTTACCTATATGCTGGCACTGTGCTATGAAGAAGACGTACTATACTCCGCTTACCTATATGCTGGCACTGCTATGAAGAAGACATACTATACTCCGCTTACCTATATGCTGGCACTGTGCTATGAAGAAGACGTACTATACTCCGCTTACCTATATGCTGGCACTGTGCTATGAAGAAGACGTACTATACTCCGCTTGCCTATATGCTGGCACTGTGCTATGAAGAAGACGTACTATACTCCGCTTACCTATATGCTGGCACTGTGCTATGAAGAAGACGTACTATACTCCGCTTACCTATATGCTGGCACTGTGCTATGAAGAAGACGTACTATACTCCGCTTACCTATATGCTGGCACTGTGCTATGAAGAAGACGTACTATACTCCGCTTACCTATATGCTGGCACTGTGCTATGAAGAAGACGTACTATACTCCGCTTACCTATATGCTGGCACTGTGCTATGAAGAAGACGTACTATACTCCGCTTACCTATATGCTGGCACTGCTGAAGAAGACGTACTATACTCCGCTTACCTATATGCTGGCACTGCTGAAGAAGACGTACTATACTCCGCTTACCTATATGCTGGCACTGTGCTATGAAGAAGACGTACTATACTCCGCTTACCTATATGCTGGCACTGTGCTATGAAGAAGACGTACTATACTCCGCTTACCTATATGCTGGCACTGCTATGAAGAAGACGTACTATACTCCGCTTACCTATATGCTGGCACTGCTATGAAGAAGACGTACTATACTCCGCTTACCTATATGCTGGCACTGTGCTATGAAGAAGACGTACTATACTCCGCTTACCTATATGCTGGCACTGCTATGAAGAAGACGTACTATACTCCGCTTACCTATATGCTGGCACTGTGCTATGAAGAAGACGTACTATACTACGCTTACCTATATGCTGGCACTGTGCTATAAAGAAGACGTACTATACTCCGCTTACCTATATGCTCGCACTGTGCTATGAAGAAGACGTACTATACTCCGCTTACCTATATGCTGGCACTGTGCTATGAAGAAGACTAAAAAAAATAGAAACTCTTTTGAAACTTTACAAGGAACTGTGATGACAACGATATCGTCAACCATCACTTAGAGTAACATTGTCTACAATAACCTACTGGCTTCCTCACATTAATTCATGGACTAACAACATTGCCGATCAAGCAAACCGAGTGATCTCATTATCATTTTGCAGTACCAAACAATGACTGAAATAGTAAAAAAGGAAAAAGAAGAAGTTGAAGAACTTGATGAAGACAGTGAAACAGATGATACAATTAGCTACGAAGAGACGGAAGAAGAGGACAGTGTGATGTGCAATAGAGTTATTCTAAGGGTGCCCAAAACAGGATACATCCGTCTTGTACCTCGTGAGGCATTATATCAAACTGGACACACTTTTAAACAGTCATGTGACGTCTGCCTTCTAAATAATCCAGTAACTTTAACAAATGTAAACAATGTTGGTGCAGTTGATGCAGCCCTAGCAATACTGTCTGGTGAGCGCAACCTTACACGAGCAGACGACTTCGCGACATTTATCGCAGTATGTGGGCATTTAGCTGTTCCAGAGGATATTGTTATTCAAGCACTTTTAGAAGGAGACGACTTATCAAGCCGCATAACGCGAGCCGATATCCTTATAAATATATTAAGTTAACATATGCAGCTTGGCGAGTTCCTTACTATAGACTGTGGTGGAAACTTCGTCGTTTACCACGCTCAGCAGTAGATCGTCTACCAACATTAATGTTTTACCAATGTAGGTCTTTCAGGGCACTACGAAACACCGCTTCGAGGTATCGCCAAGACATGTGGCGGCAGCCGGTAGTAAAGATAATCGACATCACGGAGTCTAGCGATGATTGACTGTTTACACTTTTGAAACATTATCTGGAGACAGTTTAACATAGAGACTCAAATTGTGCATCATTTAAGTATTCATTTTATTATTAATTCGATGTTATAACGTATGTCCAGGGTGTTAGACATTTTAACTTTGGAGACATACAGTTTAAACACATTTGGCATACGCCTTTTTTTAAAGGAATCCAAACTTTTCTTTTATATTTTACGACACAGGCTGAAGGTCTTACCGGCCTATTCTTATTTTAGGGAACTTTCAATCGGACGAAACGTTTCAATTGTGTTGAACAACTAAAGTAAAGAAAAAAAAAGGAAGACGCGGTGCTCCAGGAGGAGCACGAATCTGAGGTGGGGGGTATGTTACGTCACGGGATTTGGCAATTTTTAATATTCAATAGATAGCGGGTTTATTATTTGGTTTTGTTTTATAATTAAGAAATGTGTGGCATTCGCTTTATATGAGCGCACTTAAAATTAGTCAAAACATAGGAAATGAAAAATGATCATTACGAAATTTGGGTGCTAGATTCGGTTTGTGAACGACCCTCCGCCTCGCAACCTTTTGTACCCCAAAATCAAGAGGTTTGGATTATTTCGATTACGCGGCACAAATGGGTATGTTCGGCAAGCTCGTACGTTTTTATCTTTGAAGTAAAGTTGAATTTCTCTACACGAGCTTGTGGAACATCTAAGCTTCTTGGTTTTGGGAAGACTTATTTTTACAATTTAATGAAGAAGTGAAAATTCTTGTAGTAACGCACTCTTCAGAGTTTGCGCAGTTTCTTTGTAGTAGCGCAATGTTCTAGGCATGCGTTGTAATGATTACTTAATTAAGTATCTTCGTGTGAAGTCGCTGGAACAGGTAACAACCCAAGGTTGAAGAACAGACACAAAGTTTCGGCTCATTGGCTAACACTTTTAAACAGTTTTAAATTCTCCCCGTTTTCTATTCACATGATGGACAAGTTCTCTGGACCTGTTTTACCCCATGGGTTTTTGTCTGGTCCCAGCGCTTATAAGGACGGCGGATTTCGCCTGATTTTAGAGAACTATTGTGAGAACATTCAGAGAAGAAATACAGAGTGAAAAACGCAGTTAAAGTTAATCGTGGTTAATCAAGAACCCCTGAAAGATCCCGGTAACACTCCCCTTCTTGCAGCAGTCTAAACACAGCCGTACTCCCTCATTCACTTTTATTAAAGCTCGCATCAAGTGTTTGAGCTTGATAGACCACATAGCTAGACTGCTTGCAGTTCCTTCTTTGGTGAACGTCCTTGTAAACGAGCGCTTGAAAAACCAGAATGGCGTGAACTGCCGAAGGCACAATCTTTTGGCGTTTCTCTCTGGCGGCGCGTTCTCGCGCCTTCGGCTCTCACTGTCGGTACTTCTCCTTTGCATGACCTTTTGAGGCTTGATCTTGATACGAATTTATCCACATTTAAACAAGAATACAAGAGATTCGCGGTACTTTTGAAAGCACGCAAAAAACATTTCCTTACAATATCAGTTATTGGATTCTATTCAATCACAAGCCTCGTTCTGTGGTTGCTTGCACTCACGAAGCCCGCTCAATCTGTAGGGACGCCTGGTATTTGTGCTTCGATAACGAGAAAATAAATGCGAACTACGCTTCAATCGCAAGCAAATCGGTGCGTTTTATGTTTTAACGTCAAATATTTCAACCTCAACAGATTCAAGTAAGTGTTTACACGCAGTACTTCAAATTAGAAATTCGCTAAACTTGTATTTCAGTTTACGATCGTTCATACAATAAATCACCGTTAACCGTCGCATTTGGTTTCTCGTGGTTTGGAGTATTTTTCGACCAGTAAAGTTCGCCCCACCCCCGACGACTGTTTAGTTTTCCGCTTCATTAGAAGATCCTAGCAACTTCACTTTTAAGCCGAAGCTAACAGCCGTTACAGTAAAATATCGCCATCTCTAAAGAGGCCAGTAGATTATAGTCGTCGTTCCACGTCCCCTGACTTAAGAACAATAACATGAGCGTTGTCACCGCACCGGACGATTTAGAATTCCTACGCGGAGATGACTCAAGTCAACACGAATCCACAACACGCAGAAAGAGATCCTCGCGTCGAAGGCCCAAGCTTAACGAAAAGGGACAGGCGTACTTTCTCGAAATTAGAAGTGGTAATCGCGATTTGGCTTCGGACCTTCTCATAAGGGAAATAGAACGAGCAAAGCAGTCATGTTCTTCATGTGACACATCGGAAACCGGGCTTATGCAAATAGAGGCTACTCGAGATCGCTTGGATAAGTTTAAGGATCAATTTGACCAGACGCATCAAGCCTTTGACAGTCTTTTACCACTCGAGAGCTCTGAAAAGGAAGCTTCCTATCAGTATTTTGATCTTCGGGACAGAAATTATACTGACTGTAGGATTGGGCTCTCTGAGCGAATTCACACTCTTCAGAAACTGCTTTATGAGGATAACAAAACCAGCTACTCCCGAAAATCGACAAGCGTTAAGTCTAGCGCTAGCTCTAAATCCTCGACCTCTATGTCTTCTAGGCATTCATTGTCACTAGCTATAGCAGACGCCGCGGCAAAGGCCGCTAAGTTAAAGGTCGAAATGGATTTTTTCGAACGCGAAAACGAGCTAAGGCGATTGCAAATACAAAAGGAATTTGAGTTAGCTAAGGCCGAAGAAAGGGCATTTCAAAACGTGATGGTGGAAGAAAACCTGGGAGAGACTAGAAAGGTCAAGGAGGAGACCGAGTCAGATATCAAACCGCGCAAGGCCGAAATCCCTCTGCCCGCTGAGCCTAAGTTTTCGCCCAACCCTCCTTCTAGACCAGAGCCTTCTAGTTCCAACATTAGCAGCGAGCCAAATTTATGCGCAGCTTTGCAAGCAATAGTTTCCCTCCAAACCAAACAGACGGAGCTTAACTCATTAGTTGTCAATCAGCAAAGAATCAGCCAACTTCCGGTTAAAGAACCCCCCATGTTTTCCGGAAATGCATTTGATTATCCAGCGTTCGTGACCATGTTCGATTCAATTATCGAAACAAACGTACCGTCGCTTAGCGACCGACTTTTCTTTCTGGATAAATACACAATCGGAAAGGCTAACGAGGTAGTGAAAGGATTTCTCTCTACTAAGTCTGACACGGCGTACAAGGAAGCGAGGAAATTGCTGGATCGCCGGTATGGAAACCCAGTGAAGGTGGGAGAAACGTTCAAGACAAGGCTCAAGGAATGGCCAGAGATCTTAGACGGAGACAGCGAAGGTCTCCAGAAGTTTTCCGACTTCCTTATTCGCTGCGAGGAGGCGATGAAAGCAATCCACTCCACGACAGACTTAGACTCCCCCCAGACCCTCATCCAAGCAAGCACCAAGCTGCCCACGTATTCCGGCGTGAAATGGTGTCGCCAAGCGCACGAAGCTCAGAACAAGAAAGGAAGGAACATGAAGTTCGAAGACTTTGTCAAGTTTGTGCAAGAAGAAGCAGAGTTAGCAAACGATCCCATTTTCTCCCCCGACGCCCTCAAGCGAGAGAAAGGAAGAACCCAAGCACAAACTACCGAAAACCTAACCGACCGAACAAGCGAGAAAATAGCGCCCAGTCTTTTCAGACCTCAACTGCCGCCTCAACCCCTAGCCCTCCAGTACCCAGAGCGCAAGCCGCAGCGCCCTCCGATCGCCCGCCCTGTTCACTCTGCACTGGACGGCACGCCCTCGAGAATTGTGAAGAATTCCTAAAGAAGACAGCAGTAGAGCGCACCGAAATAATCAAGATTAAAAGGCTTTGCTTTAAATGTTTTAAGAGCTCACATCTCTCAGCCGAATGTCGGGCAGACGTGTCCTGTGGAGAGTGCGGGAAAAGGCACCACACCCTGTTACACGGAGTCAGACCGCTCAAAAGGGGTCTAAGACCACAGTCGAGAGGAGAGCAGGCAACGCATAATGCACAAGAAAGCAGCAGCGCACCAGCATCGACACCCGCACAAGCAACCACGAATGCCTCTAGTGTATCCCTTTCTTCAGTTGGCGACCAAGCCCTTATCACAAACTCGAAAATCGTGCCCGTGTACATGTCTCATCGCGATTGTCCCGAGAAACAAGTAAAGGTCTATGCCCTCTTAGACGATGCTAGCGACACAACCTTCGTCACTAACAAGGTACAACGGGATCTCGGGATAGCAGGAGTAGAAACTAGCCTGAGTCTAAGCACGATGTCGGGAAAAGACGTCATCGCTGTTTCGAAGATCGAGGGATTGGTAGCCGAACGGGCAGACAGGCGCGCTAGAGTCGAACTACCAAAGGCCTATACTCGAGAAAGCATCCCTTCCAGACAAGACCAGATTCCAACGCCGAGCGTAGCCGAGCAGTGGCCACGCCTTCTGAAGATAAAGGACAAGATTCCCAAGCTCGAGAACCTCGAAATCGGCGTCCTAATTGGATGTAACTGCCCCAAGGCCATCAAACCGAAAGAAATAATAACAGGGAAAAGCGGAGACCCGTACGCAGTGAGAACACTTTTGGGCTGGTGCATCGTAGGACCCGTTAGTACCCAGTCCCCCAACGCCGAACAAGCACTTCCTTACGTCGCGTCCTGTAACCGCATTATAGCTAAAGAAAACGTTCCAGAGACATCGCAGAGCATAGATTTCATAGCTCAAGAGACCATCAAGGAGATCATAAACCCGACAGCAATCAGGCAGATGTTCGAGCTCGACTTCGCAGAAGATAAAGGCGCGGCACAGCAAGGCTTGTCCAAGGAAGACAGAGACTTCATAAGCATGAATTCATGCCTTACGGGCTAATCGGTTTTCTCCGCTAGTCCACGATCCCTCAAAAGTAGCAAATATTTTAAATTCTCATTTTGCCTCATGTGGTCATCGCCTATCGGCGAAAATCCCTCATTCAGAGAAGCATTTTTCTGATTATTTAGACAGTCCACAATTTTCCGGTGGTTCGTTTGTTTTTCATCCAATCGAACCATCTGAAGTTATTTTAGAAGTCTTAACCTTGCCTAACAACAAGGCCTGTGGGCTTTACTCTTGTCCGATCCGCGCACTCAAGTGTGCAATCAATGACTTATCTAACCCCTTGACGGAGATTTATAATACCTCTATTGAAAAGTATTTTTCCACGAAAACTCAAATTAGCTAAAATTATTCCATTATTTAAAGCAGATGATGAGACGGACCCTAACAATTATCGCCCGATCTCGCTTCTCTCAATTTTCAACAAAATATTTGAAAAACTAATGTATAAGAGACTCAAATCTTATCTTGAGATCAACAATGTAATATGTGAATCGCAATACGGCTTTCGTGAAAAACATTCCACGGAGCACGCGATACTCGATATGATTAACAAAATTCAAACAAATATGGACAAGAAGTTATACTCGTGTGGTGTATTTATCGATTTGAGCAAAGCGTTTGACACGGTAGATCATAATATCCTTTTAGGAAAGCTAAGTCATTATGGGGTAAGGGGGGTAATAAATGATTGGTTCGCTTCTTATCTTAAAGGTCGGCTCCAGACAACAGAAATTCGAAATAGCATATCGGAAAAGCATGAAACACTATGTGGCGTTCCAGAAGGGTCCGTGCTCGGCCCGTTGCTTTTTCTATTATATATTAATGACATATGCAATTCCTCTGATGTCCTTAAGTTTTTCCTCTTTGCTGATGATACAAAATTGTTATACGCGGATAAAAGTCTGAAAATTTTGGAAACTAAAATAAACTCAGAATTGGCTAAAGTAGGCCAGTGGCTTATTGCGAATAAACTTACATTAAATTGTAAAAAGTCTAACTTTGTAATCTTCCATCCTTCTCAAAAGAAGGTTGATTATCAACCTTCAATTAAACTTTTTGATAATAACTCTAAGCGATTGGTAACTCTCGAAAGTAGTAATTATGTAAAGTACCTTGGTGTCTTGATTGATAGCAATTTAAACTGGAAGCATCATATTAACCATGTTACATTGAAAATTAGTAAAACTGTAGGTATCATCTCTAGATTAAGGCACACAGTACCACTAAGCGTTTTGATGAGCCTTTACAGGTCGTTAATTCTACCTTACCTCTCTTACGGTATTGTTGCTTGGGGGCGTGCTGCTAATAAGTACATAAATAAACTACTTGTTCTTCAAAAAACGGCTTTGAGACTAATGCATTTTGCGCATAGACAGCAACACGCAATTCCCCTTTTCCTGGCAACTGATTTTTTGCCTATTCACATGATTTATTTTAAAAGACGGCATGTCTTATGCACGACATCTCAAACAATACTGCCCCAGTTTTAATACAAAATCTATTTACCAAATCCCATGATGTGCATAACTACAACACGCGATCTGCTTCTAGTGGAAATTTTCAGATTCAGTCTTCTAGACTTGAATTACAAAAATTGTCATTTTCTCGATCCGGTCCTGTCCTATGGAATTCTTTGCCAGTAAATTTGCGCAATCAAACTAAGAAAACCTTCAAAATGATTTACATGTCTTGCTTACAAAACTATTTTTATCGGAGGATACGTGTATTGGTGTCCAGGATATCGTTTCAAAATACAGAAAATGAGATAAATTATTTAATAATATTAACAAAATACAACTATTAAAAAAAAAAATGAAAAACAAAAAACTAAACAAAGAAAAAGTAAAGAATTGTTAATTTTAGGTAGATAGTTGAAAGAGACAAAATAAAAGAGGAACTATAATAACATTATCTGTAAACTTTTTTTTTCCAGCTTCCCGCCCCGATTAGCTTTATGCTATTTGCGGGTTGACTGATGACTATATTATATGTTTTATAATTGGAAATAATAAAAATATTGTATTGTATTGTATTGCATTGCTACCAAGGGCATACACAGATGCGAAGATGGCCACTACGAGCTCCCTTTGCCTTTAAAGGAGAACTTTGAAGGTCTCCCGAGCAACAGAGAAACCGCCGCACGACGCATGCGCCAACTTAAGAAGCGGTTCCAAGCGCCAAGCAATCAGGAATATAGAGAAGAATACACGAAGTTCATGTCCGACATGATCGCGAAGGGATTCGCGGAGAAAGAGCCTAGTACTGAGGTCCCTAGAAGTTCTAACGCCACTTGGTATATAAACCACCACGGCACAATGCACCCAAAAAAAGAAGAAACTGAGAGTGGTATTCAACTGCAGCCAAGAATACATGAACGAGTCGCTCAACAAGCACCTCCTCCAAGGACCCCTCCTCACCAACAACCTGGCCGGCGTCTTGATGCGATTCCGAGAGGAAAAGATCGCCATAACCTGCGATATCGAAGCCATGTTTCACCAGGTTAGAGTGAACCCAGACAACCGGGACCTGTTGCGCTTTCTCTGGTGGGAAGGAGGTGAACTAGAAAGACAGCCCATCGACTACCGTATGACAGTACACCTTTTCGGAGCAACTTCCTCGCCAAGCTGCGCAAATTTCGCGCTCAAAACGACCGCCGACGATTTTGAGTCGGCGCATGGCGCGAAAGCTGCAAATTTCATCCGCAACAATTTCTATGTAGATGACGGCCTTAAGTCGGTCCCTTCAGTCGACGCCGCAGTGAAACTGATGAGAGACGTGAAGGGAATGTGTAGTCAAGGCGGATTCAACCTACACAAGTTCTCGTCAAATAGCAAAGAAGTCATTAAGAGCATCCCGGAAGCACAGAGAGCCGAGGGAGTCAAACAAGTTGACCTCGACCTAGAGAACCTCCCGGTGGAGCGCACCTTAGGAATTCAGTGGTGCACAGAATCCGACAGTTTTGAATTTACCGTAGCTCTCCAGGACAAACCTTGTACAAGGCGCGGGATTCTTTCAACGGTCAGCTCCGCCTACGACCCGCTTGGATTTGTTGCCCCTCTAATGCTCGAAGGCAGTCTATACTGCAGGAACTATGCCGCCTCGAAGTGGACTGGGACGAGCCGGTACCCGAAGAAATCAAGTGCAAGTGGCAAGGGTGGAAAGAAGAGCTCCGAGCACTGGAAAAAATCGCGATTCCAAGATGCTATAAGCCTTTAGACTTTGGGCCCGTCATAAAGACAGAGCTACACCACTTTTCCGACGCAAGCACAAGAGGCTACGGCCAGTGTAGCTACCTCAGATTGATTGATAGCAACAACAACATCCACTGTTCTCTCGTCATGGGCAAGTCGCGAGTAGCTCCCCTCAAGACAGTTACTATCCCGAGGCTAGAACTCACCGCCGCAGTGTGCTCTGTGAACTCTGTGAAAGTCGCCAGCCAAATTAAGCGTGAGCTAGAATACAAGATAGACAGACAGTAAGGTGGTTCTCGGCTACATCGCAAACGAGACCAGAAGATTTCATGTCTTCGTGCTAACCGCGTTTTGAATTTACCGTAGTGCCACGCCCTTCACGTGTTCTGCGGTAGACTATTTTGGTCCCTTCATCGTAAAGGAAAGGAAGAAGGAGCTAAAACGGTACGGCGTGCTTTTCACATATATGGCGTCTAGAGCCATTCATCTCGAAGTTGCAACCTCCCTCGAAACTGATACTTTCCTCAACGCCGTTAGACGATTCACGTGCCGACGGGGACAAGTTCGCCAACTGCGGAGCGATCAAGGCACCAACTTGGTAGGAGCTCGAAATGAGCTCAAGCAAGCCTTAGCTGAAATGGACCACGACAAAATCAAGTCCAAGCTCTTGGAGGACCAATGTGACTGGATAACTTTCAAGATGAATGTTCCATCAGCTAGCCACATGGGTGGCGTATGGGAGCGCCAAATCCGCACAGTGCGGAGTGTGCTCTCGTCCCTACTTCAAGACAACGCAGGACACTCGATGACGAGTCCTTGAGGACTCTAATGTGTGAGGCAGAGGCGATTGTGAACAGCCGACCCCTCACAGTCAACACCCTAGCAGACGCGGATTCACCACGCCCTTTGACGCCAAACATCTGCTGACCATGAAGTCGAAGGTTACTCTATCCCCACCAGGTGCCTTCGAGCCAGCAGATGTGTACAGTAGAAAGCGGTGGAGACGTGTTCAACACTTGGCCAACGAGTTCTGGAGCCGCTGGAGAAAGGACTTCTTACTGAGTCTTCAACAACGTCAACGATGAACGCGCCCTCGCAGGAATCTCCAGATCGGTGATGTGGTGACAGTTAAGGACGACCACCGCCCTCGAAATGCATGTGAGCTGGCGCGAGTGTCTAACGTATTCCCCAGTAGCGATGGCCAAGTGCGCAAGGTCCAGGTAGCTCTTGCGGACCGCTGCCTGGACAAGAAGGGAAAGCGGACTGGACAACTGCGGTTTCTAGACCGTCCAGTCCAGAAGCTAGTCCTACTGATGACAGCAGAGGACTAAGTGCGAAGACCGGGGAAGTCCCGGCCGAGGAGCCAACAAGTCATAACGAACTGTGAGTTGATTCTCATGACGTACTCTGAAAGACGATTTTTGATGAACATTGATTAGTTAGTGAAATATAGATATTTCAGGGAGCCATGTAATGAACTTTGATTTAGCGCCCCTGGATTAGATTACCAATAGCTTAATCTCGACATATCCCTAGTACAATGCTAGATATAGAAATGTTTATGTTTGTTTGTATACTTTGAAATTGGATACATTAGCGTCAGGACGCGCATATATAAGGAGTTTTCGCGTCCCTTTAACCAGTTCTACTGGTATATTCGTTCGGGTTTTACAAGGATAATCTTTGGTGATAGAGACAAGCGGGAACGATATGTAAGTACATCCCTTTGTTATTACTATTAGGCTAGACGTTTGTGTGTGGGCAATGTACAAATATGTGTTCACGATGTTCTGCGTGGTGCTCGAGTTCATGATTTATCTACCATGTGGATGGTTCAACATCGCTGGTCTGAGTAAACGCCCACTTAGGTTTAGAGAGCACCAGGCTCTACAATCTGGCCTTATGCCTTGAATATTTGTAACTTGCTTAAGTGTGCTATATACATGATCTTGCGTTTAATTACCTTATTGATTAGCTTGGAAAGATTGTAAGAATTCTACATTAGGGCCGTAAAGGCAACGTAGGCTATGTTATGATATTATGTTTTTATGCACGCCGAAGTTCGAATCCTCATGTCTTTCTAATTAGAAATTCGCTAAACTTGTATTTCAGTTACGATCGTTCATACAATAAATCACCGTTAACCGTCGCATTTGGTTTCCCGTGGTTTGGAGTATTTTTCGACCAGTAAAGTTCGCCCCACCCCCGACGACTGTTTAGTTTTCCGCTTCATTAGAAGATCCTAGCAACTTCACTTTTAAGCCGAAGCTAACAGCCGTTACAGCAATGTTTGAAAATTTGGAGTTGGAGAGAGGGGTTATGGCTTTTATTGGAAAAGCCCAATGTGTGTTTCCAAAAAATATCCATACCCCCCCCCCCCCCCCCCCCCCCCCCGACGGAAGGGATTGGAAATTCCAGAGGGGTGGGGGGTCAATTACCTGATCTTTTCCATACAAATACTGTATTTTTCTTTGGAAATTCCAGAGGGGAGGGGGGTCATTTCTCAACACTTTTCCGTGTGTGTGGTTCCAGAAAATATCAATCCCCCCACAGAAAGGTGTTGAAAAGTGACCCCCACCTCCTCAGAATCTACTAAGAAAAGTAGTAGGGCAAGGGTCGCACTAGCGGAGATTATGTTTACCTAACCCACGAACGTTTAAAATGTTCCATGTAGATTTGGTGACAGCTCGATCTTTTTTTATACCCCTACCTAGTACTCAGAAAGACAAATGATTTTTCTTCATGTAAACATCACGTGGATTGAAATGGACAATTTGCATACATATGTATGCAGGAAAGAGGTCTATTAATAGGAAAAGAGGTCAATTAATGGAGTCGAGCATGACATTGATAATTGTCAAGGCCGAGGTTTGTGTTATCTGTGGCAGCAAAGCTTTGGTTTTTCTCTTTCTTTTAATATCATTCATTGTCTGAGCCTTTGTTTTCCACTTCATTTCTTGGCTGGAACATGCCACAAGACAAGCAGCCATTGTGAAGATTCAAAACAAAACACAAGAATTTTGAAACCAGAAAACCACATCAGAAAATGATGAAATCTGAAATACTAAGCAAATATTATGTGAAAACTCAACTCAATGCTCAACACGCTTTTTTGTAATGGTAACATCACATTGTAAAATAGCCGACTGGAGAGGAACCTGTGATTTTCCTGTGGTTTTCCTGTGAAAAATCACAGGATTTTCACAGGAAAACACAGGAAATCACAGGTTTGTAAATTTTGGAAACCTGTGATGATGGTCGTTTTCACAGGTTTGAAACCTGTGAAAAACTGTGAAAAAACCTGTGTGAAAAACCGTGAAAAAACCTGTGAAAAAACCTTTGAAAAAAACCTGTGAAAAACCAGTGAAAAAACCTGTGAAACTAGGGAGAAAATGCTGCGAAAATTCACATGGATTCACAGAGTTTTTTTTACAGATCAGAAACTGCAGGTGGATCCCCTAGTTCCTCTAGTTAGTTAATCCCAGGTTAAATGTCTAAACTTTAAAGTTCTGATTGTACTGGGATTGTATGAAATGTCACGTAATATTAGTTACGTAGGAATAGATGGAAATTATGGAATCTACCTGGGATATCAAATAAGCATGGCTTGAATCCCACCTTCTACCTGGCATTCCATCTTGAAAATATTTGAGATACTAGCTACAGGTAAGAGATACAAATCCTGAGAATAACATATTAAGTATCCCAGACCCGAGGGGGGACTCCCTATATTTGAATGCTAGGGGTGACCGTCTTATTTTTTAGGGGTTGAAATCGGCGATCTGGTATTTGTTAGGGGTTCGAAAATACAAAAAGGTATGGTAAGAAAAAATAGGTCTTTTTTAGGGGGTTCTCATGCGAATAAGGGACATAGGTAAAAAATATTTTAAAGAATGATAGTGTATTTGAAACTCGAGAGGATACATGTGATGTATATCAAATAAACAGCCCAGAATAAAATTTAATCTGTCAAAATTGTATTTTTTAGGGTATTTTCAGACTGAGGGTATTTTTTAGGTAAATTTTTTCCCACCAGGTATTTTTTAGGGTCAAAATTCGAGTTTTCTGACTGTCACCCCTAGCATTTTAACCTTAGAGTCCCCCCCCCCCCGGATCCCAGACCAATGCATAGGCAGAAATAACTTTTCTTTCCCATACAGAAATGGCAGTTTGCAGGTTTTGTTGATCGAAATGGCTATCCTAACAGTTAACAACATAGAGACAATGTGAAATAAGGAAGGATTTGTGTTGCTATTTTCTATATAATATATTTGGAATTTTTCCAATGTTTCCATTATTTTAGGTTTCAAAGAGAGGGGCCCAGGCCCTATGGCTATGCCCCTATCATTTTGCTCATGTCACCTCATTATTTTGCTCATTAAACATAAGGTAGACCTTTTTCACAGCACAGCTTTGTCATGAATTTTGAATTTCAACGTCAATAGCAAGAACACTGTGTTCAATATGATTCAAAGTTGTGTTCTAGGTTAGACATTGTTTAACATGCATTGAAGCATTGAGTCTCTTAGGGTTCTTCTTAGGGTTTTTCTCTCCAAATGAAGATTCAGGAAGGTTTACTAGCTGGAGATATGATGAGCTGCTTGCCAAACCAGTGTCCAGGTATCCCCCACCTCGCTAAAAAGAGTTGTCTTTTTCTGGATGCACTTGTTTTTTTTTGTTTTGTTTTGTAAAGACGGCAATATGGCAAGTGTAGTTGCTTTTCAGTTTGTAGAAACAAAGGTCTTGCTTGAGTCTTGAGTTTGAGCTTATTTTCTTGCACTAAAGATGCTTGAGTATATGGTTTTTGCATAACTCCCACCAGTGCTTTGTACTCATTTGCCCCTGGCTATAATTCTTGATTGGTTCCCATTCCAGCACCATCTGATCTAGCAGCTAGAGCAGCCAAGAGTTTTGTTGATTGCAGTTGCATTCAGGAACTTTGTAACTTGATTAAACTGTGTGGATGCAAGCAATGAACATATCTTGCTTCAGCAATAGTAGAAATCAGTTTAATAAGCACAGTCTTGGTAGACGGCTAGCTTTCCAGGCACCTACACTGTACGTTTAGCTAAGTAAATGTAGACCAGTATGCACATGTCTACCTTTCCTGATGGCAAATGATACATGGTTCAGAAATCAAAAGCTCTGCTTTACTTCTATGACATCCGTACTTGTAAAAAAATACCTGGCTATGTGCCTTAACAACGTTAAACATTTACCACACGTTCAGGGATGTCAACCCCAATAATCTTTGGAGACCGCTTTCAAATGCCGAAATTTCCTGAAATTCTCACGAGAGAAAATTCTGTAAATGTATGGCAGTTTTCTTGATGTTTTCCCGGTAAACTAAGCGAAAAATCTTGACACTCCTGACCAAACCGGAAGAGTTGACATCCCTGCACCTTTCGTCTGGTTCTAGCTAGAGCTTGTTCATGAAGAAATTATTGAAAAACTCACAAAATGCAGAACGGTTTCTTTTACTTGCTGTTTACTTGACCTTCGGCTTTCGCCAGTTTGCGAGTTTGAAACAAAATACACTTTGATATGCACTTTGGTGCATAGAGATTAAAAAAGTAAGCTTACAACGTTTACAGCTGTTTTGAGTATTCTGCGAACTCTCGAGATCGATTTCCAACCGTCAAACCGGTTTCTGGCTTCCGTCAATCAAACTTTGAAACTCTTTGGAATACATAGAATTCAGTTATTCGCCATCATATGAAATGCCCCGACACACAGCATCTTTTACTATCTTTTTCTAAACAAATGGCCTAACTTACGGTCGGCTAAGGCTGCATTCATTATGTATACTACAGGGGGGGGGGGGAGGATTTTTTTTTGACAATGCAAAATTTTCAGATCCCCCCAAGACACAACATATTTTTTACGAATCCCCCCTCTTGGTCAAAAGGAAAAACATGCCCCCCCCCCCCCCCCCCCCTTCACCCGAGACATTTTTCCAGTTTATATGTCGAGGAAGGGTCGCGTCAATAACATTTTTTCAAAAGATACAGAACAAGGCTCAGTAAAAAAAAAAAATACAAAGCGTAAAAATGCAAATAAAACATCCTAGGTGGCTGTACTCTTTTGTGTGTAGTGACTTTCTACCTAGTGATCTGGTGCACTCCTCGATTGGAACCTTACTACATAGACTGAGTATCATTTATTTTGTATTTGATTGTTTGGCTTGTTTTCCGTTATGCGCGCAAAGCGCGCCGCAATTTTGACAATGAAGCTACAAGACTATTAATCAAAGGTCCAAAGGCGTTTTTGTCTGGCAGACAAAGGTCACTGAAGAGGACCTCGAGGAATTGTGTTAAAACAGAGGGCCTTTTACGATTTTTTAAGTTTATGATTGTTCATGCGCGCGAAGCGCGCAGCTTTTTTTCAACATATCAGTTGAAAGAGGGTAAATACACGAGAATAGTAGTGCAAGTGATATTTCTTCATTTACTATCAAACTGCACAACCTTGTCTTAAATATATATAATACCGCAACATAAATAAGCATCCCCCCTTCATGTTATGAAAAAAACTTGACATCCCCCCTTTTCCAGTTCCTAAATTTTGAGATCCCCCCTCAAAATCCTCTGCCCCCCCCTGTAGTATACATAATGAATGCAGCCTAAGACTCAAATTAGAACCGAGAGTTTGATTGACGGAAGCCAGAACGCCATTGGAAGTCGAACGCGAGAGTTCGCAGAATACTCAAAACAGCTGTAATGAAACTTAGCTGTGAGAGATGGCAGACACTGTACGGGTTTTTACACGATGAAGTTTCAAACGTAACAACAAAACATATTAAACTTAATCATATATTAAAATAAACAAATACTTGCCTATCTACGTTGTAGCTTCTAAGTTTCTTTTCAATGTTGACACAGCAGAGGCAAGACTGAAAACCACAGTTCTCCCCACTGTTTCTGGAGGCGAAAACGAGCGATTTCACCACTCTGCCGCGGATGCCTCGATTTTCCCGCCTTTTTTCCAAGTAGTAACCAATGAAAATAGAGTACTGGTGTCACGTGATCACACGCTCGGGATGCCTGTGTTGTGGTGAAAGGAATCAACATGGCGCCCACACAGTCTTTCAGTCTTCTTCTTTCAGTTGCTCCTCTTCATAATTATGAAAGGAAGTGTCACAATGTCCCAAAAATAGCATATTTAAAAGGTGGTTTGAACTGCTAATAATAATAATAATAATATACATTTATATAGCGCTTATACGACCGTTCTAAGCGCTTTACAACTAGAATGACATAAATAAATGAAAAATTATAATATAGTTAAAACAAAATAAAAATAAGTAAAATCGTAACACTTAATAAAATAAAAAATAAAAAGAGAAATGGCAATTACATGAAGTGTAAAATAATATATGGTAAAACAGGGTAAAAATAAGTAAAAATCATAAAAGCTAAGATAATACTAATTAAATTGAGCCTAAAAAGATGAGTTTTCAGCTTAGATTTAAATTCTGCTATGCTCCCTGCATCCCTTACACTCGATGGGAGCTCATTCCAGAGCCTGGGTACGTTTGTAGAGAATGCCTTGTATCCATAAGTTTTCAGATTAAAAGAGGGTAAGTTTAGTTTGACTGCATCATGGGAGGAGCGTAAATTTCTGGCTGGTTTGTAGACCAACAAAAGATCTTTTAGATAAGGAGGAGCTAAGTCATTTAAACATTTCTAGGTGATTAAATTTATCTTGAAAATTATTCTTAGCTCAACTGGCAGCCAATGTAGGTCTTTAAGGACAGGAGTAATTCGATCATATTTACTTGCTTTGACAATAACACGCGCTGCAGCATTTTGCACCCTTTGTAGTTTGGCAATTAATTTTGTGGCATAGCATAGAGAAGGGAGTTACAGTTGTCCAATTTCGAAAGAACTAGGGCAACCACTAGAGTTTTGGTTGTCTCAAGTGATAAGCAATTACGTATTTTAGCTATATTGCGTAAATTATAAAATGAGGATTTTACAACCGCATCTACATGTTTGGAAAGAGACATAGTCTCATGACACCGATGTTTCGAGCATGTTTGGACGGGAAGATGGTGTCGCTGCCTACAGAGAGAGACGTCAAAGGCAGATGGGGACGAAATTTAGAATGAAGTACAAGGAGTTCTGTTTTGTCAGTATTCAACTTTAGCTTGCTTATAGTCATCCAAGTAGATATATCAGACATGCAAGACTCAATGCGACATTTTACAGAGGCGAGCTCAACACCATCACAACAGTCGAACGTGGAATACACTTGCGCGTCATCCGCATACAGATGGAAGGATAGTTTGTGTTTGCGGAAGATGTCACCAAGTGGGGCTGTGTATAGAGAATACAACAACGGCCCAAGAACAGAACCTTGAGGAACTCCACAACTAACCGGGCGAGGCTGAGAAGAGGCATCATCGATTTTTACGAACTGAGTGCGATCAGCCAGGTACGATTTAAACCAGGCGAGCACTTTACCATTGAAACCAAATCGAGAATTGAGTCTATTTAATAATATGCCATGATCCACAGTATCGAAAGCTGCTGATAGATCTAGTAACACCAGCACCACACAACGGTTTTTATCAATTGACTGCAAGATGTCATTCTGGACGCGTGCTAAGGCCGTTTCACAACTATGGTGTTCCTTATATGCAGATTGAAGGGGCTCCTCAAGATTATTTTCGCGGAGATAACTAGAAACACGAACTGGGCAACTTTTTCAATAGATTTAGATAAAACCGAAGATTTGACAGAGGTCTGAAATTAGTATACAATTCATGGTCAAGGAGGGTCTTTTTCAAGTGTGGAGACAGAGCAGCCTGTTTTTGGGAAGATGGCAAAGTAGCGGATTCGAAGGAAACGTTCACAATTCTCGCTATAACAGGCAGCAAATCATCCAAGCATAGGTGGAGTAGACCCGAGGGAATGGGATCCAGACAGCAAGACTTGGACGCACTTTTGCGCACTAATTTTGAAAGTTCAAAAAACGACTGAAGCTCTTTGAAGGCTCTTCTAAAGGTGTTAAAGTGTTTTTTTTTTTGTCACATTTATGCCTGTCTTTGATGGTCTGGGAAAAGACCAGTTTTTCGTTAACTTCGAGCTCAAGCACACAATTTTATGTTTTATTTTTTCACAGTGCCCAAATTTTAGTTTACCTAGAAGTGCATTCCACCTGTCAAACCCAGAAGTTCTGAAATCTGGTGAACTCGTCGGAACTGATCTCGTTCCCCCGAGTCTTTCCTGAAACCTTTCTGAATCCAAAAACGTCCGAACGCTTGCCGAATCTTTACCGAAGGCGCGGACTTCCGTTAACTTTTTTGTACCCTTTTATATGAATGAAAATCCTGGAGATTTGATGCTGGAAATGGAAAATTTGTTAAAGATCCTGGAGAATCCCGGGAAGATCTAGAGAGCTGGCAGGCCTATGAAAGTGGTTGAATTTTTTTGAATTTTTATATTTTAGCAAATATCAAATTTGTCAGAATATTGTGTGGTCACAAAAAAGAGAGGGGGAGGTCTGTCTGTCCTTCGGTCGGTAGGATGTTTATTGTTTTTTGTATTTAGAGCTGAGCACTATTTTTTAGGGTGTCAATTTTTTTCTAACAGGTATTATTTTTGGGTGGAAATTATGGCTTCCAGACGGTCATCCCTACCATTTTAACCTTCAAGGACCCTCCGGGGGTTATTGTCATGGAAAAAGGATGCAGATAGCAGGGATTGAGGATTCTGTGCAAAAAAATAGTGACAATGGTTAGGATCAGATGGCTTCCATATTGCTCCTAATACTGTATAGCTTCTTAAATTTCATTCAATTAATTAAATAATTAATTTATTGATTGATAATTGAATGCAAATTTTTAAGGCACAAAAAGATGCAGCCTGCAATTTTAATGCATGTTCAAAAACAAACAAATTCTTATAATACAGATAATAATGCTAGTGAGTTGGACAATGGTCCAGTGCTGTAATTGAAACTCCAGGAATTAGAGTGGTGTTCATATGACTGCCGTGAAACCAACCGCAATACCATTTCTGAATAAAATGTATGGGAATAATTACAAAAATAATTGTGAATTACTCACGACAGTCATGTGAAATCCACTCTATCACCTCTAAAATCATTCCAAACTGTGAGTAATCCACCTAACCCTCTCCATTATTTTTGCTTAAGGGATCAAAATTTGAAAAAGATAATTGAAAATGAAATCAGAGGATTCTGAAAATCTTGCTAGTTTGTGACCAAAAAATATTACAGGTTTTTCACAGGTTTATCTCACAAGTTTCTGGAAAAATAAATCACAGGATTCATAAAATCATACTTATTTCTGACCAAAAAAAATTCACAGGGGTATTTCACATGGTTTATCTCACAAGTTTCTAGGGAAAAATAACTTGAAACTATTATCACAGGTTTTTTTCACAGGTTTCTCTAACTAGTCATCTAGGCAAAACTAATAAAATATTATCACAGGTTTTTTCACAGGAATTGTTCAATTATATTTTCACAGGTTTTTTCACAGGTTATTTTCACAGGTTTATAATTTCACAGGTTTTTCACAGGTTTGTTGTTGGACATTCATCTGTCTGAAATTGGTCCAAAATAAAATCACAGGTTTTTTTCACAGGTTTTCTGAATTCACAGGTTTTTTCACAGGAAAATCACAGGTTCCTCTCCAGTAGGATTTATGGCTTGGGGTTCCATGGATCCATGGAACCCCAAGCCATAAATCCACTCCGTATAAACTTCCTACTGATCGCCCAATAAACCTAGATAATTTGCTGTACCTGGCTGGCTTTCGGCAATTAGCTCAGTTGACAGAGCGCCGCGTTGCAAATTGAAAGGTTACGGGTTCGAGCAGGAATCGTGCGAGTGATTTATCGCAGTGTCGCTAGAATCGCAATCGCAGTGTCGCTAGAAGTTGAAATCGACTGTTGAATGCGCTAATCGAATCGAAATTGTGCTAACGGCTAACACAAAATCCCCACTGATCTCAATACTCCTTCAATTGCGCTGCGTGCGCATGAATGAGTAAAAATGGGACACATTATCCCGATTCGAATCTACTACGAGGCACTAGCTACTACAATTTTCTTCAAACTTGAATAACAAATGAAGGTCGAATGACCCCAAATCAGAAGTTTCAGAAAATTGTGCAAAGATTTTACGTACACGAGGGACTTATGTAACATACACATACACATACGTAAGTTTTATTTGTACACGGTTAATAATAATAATAATACACACTTTATTTAAACACGGTAAAACTATCAGTAGTATACACGAATACTAGAATAAACTAGCGGTTTCAATTGAAAGTAAAATGCTGCGAACGCGATTTTATAATCTTCATGCCATTGGTATACACTTATTTGTAAACACTTATAAGCGGCTACATCGAATGCTAAATTCTTGTTTATCGACTGTCGCCTTTGTTGCCATGTTTTACTGCATTTTGGGCTTTTCAAGTAAAGTCTGAGACCATTGCATTACAATGCAAAATACACAAAGCGACTTTAGCGGACCGGTGTCACGCTACGCTCTCCCTCCCCTTGGACGTAGCGTAGCGTGACACCGGTCCGGGCGGCTGCGAGGAGACTAGCACGCTCTTATACCTAATCAACATGACAAAAGGCAACTAATTTTCTAGTTACTAGTCTATTGAATGTTAGAAGTAAACTTAATTGGACAGAATGCCAGTTTAAAGTAGGTTAACAAAGGTTTGCTTATGTGCCCGAAGTTGCTATGTGTAATGTTGCTATGTGTACCGAAGAAAACGGTATATGCTTCATCGCTGAATGTCACAATAGTCGCCTTATCTGAATATGAATGGTCCTTTTGTTTGATTATGCCTCGTTCTATTAGAAGACGACTATATGGCATTCAGCGATGAAGTAGATACCAAATAATCACTCGCTGTTTACCACATAAGCTCCGAATTTTATATTTTGTATATTATAATATTGGAAAGAAAACGAAACTGACACTTGGCCATTAAATAAGCATTGCACAAGATTGAATAGCTTTCAAATATCAAATTTCTTGGAAGGCCTTGCGGTCTTTGAGCAAATATGAATCTAATAAATGGATGTCATGTCACATAATAGGAACTCACGTTCGCATTATCGGGAAGTCTATCATTCGCCTCGTAAACGCTTCGTACGATTGTCATGGTTGTGCATGTGGCTATAGTTATGATGTGGCTTACCTGACAAGACGGGAGCACAGAATCACATACACATCACAGAAGGCAAGTCACCACAGCTTTGAAATTGGAATGGTCTTGTATCTGACAGACAACTTCTTATCGGACGCGAGCCGCTCAGTAGAAAGGATCATAGCCTGCATATAGCAAGGGTGATTTCTGGGGAAAGAAACCCCGACAAGCGAGGTATTGGTCGATATTGGCCGTGCATGCATACGACTGATTAGCTCGGGCAGGGAGTTGTTCACTGTTATACTCCATGTTCAGGTCACGTGTGAGGGAAAGTCCCGTCTAAATTCTAGACATGACGTAGCCCGCTAAGCTCACGCACTGTGCACGTGATGAGTGTTCTGTCATGGACTTGCTTACCCAAGTCAATCTTTGACATATTCAGTCGGTATATTTTGGAGATCAAAAATTCCTATCAGAAAAGAAATGCTGCATAGTTTGTCCCTATCCTGCCCGCTTTTCGTTACCCCGTTCTATCTAATCTTGTTGTACTACTCTTCCCAGTAGATCGTAACACCCTTAGATTTTTCAGCCCGCCGGCGGCTGTCTCAAATTGATCGCGTGATCACTTTTTTTGTACCACGTGATAGGTTGCTTATGTACCACGTGATCAATGTTTGTGGGCGTAAACTTTGAGAGTTCATTGTTCTTCTGCATTCCAACGAAGACGCCCAAACCAGTTGATCACGTGGTACACAAGCAACGCATCACGTGGTACAAGAACGTTTAGACAGCCGGCGGGTTGAACAATTGAGAGGTGTAACGGCTACTGGGAAGAGTAGTATCGATGTTGTATTTAACAATTAGTCGCCGAAAGGCGAGTTAAATATCGGCGAATAGTCACCGAGACGAAGTCGAGGTGATTATTCGCCGACATTTACGGAGCCTGAGGCGACTAATTGTTTTAGTCAGAAGCTCATATGAGCTTCTGTTTTAGTATAATTACTCAAGCGACTTTTAAGATTTTTGACAAAAAAAAAAACGGGTTTAGACGAGAGTGGATTAAGTTTCTCGCAATAAGTGCGCGCGCGATCCCAAATGCTTTCAGTGTTATATTCACCTATAGGTGAATATAGCAAAATATTCCTAACGTCTCGACCAATCAGCGCGCGCCATCGCTTGAGTAATTAAAATTCGTATCGTGAGTGCAGGATGACCGCGCCAGCCCAGCAATGCATGGATTGTCACATAGTGATGGACAAGGTCGAAGTTGTTACTGTTAAGCCAATCAGCTTTGAGACGACTGGACTGAATCCTTGACTGGGATTGTTGTTTGTTCTGAGACGCATTCTATACATTTCGCGGAAGATACACCGGAAGTCGTGAAATGGCGAACACGATGAAGAGGACATTGAAACAATTGATCGTTCGGGGTTCACTTGACATGTGGTCCCGGGGGGGGGACTCCCCATATTTTCAGACGGGGGTGCTCGTCCTATCCCTTAGGGTATAAAATTGACTGACGTGCTATCTCTTAGGGGTGTTTAAAATCAGCCCTATCCCTTAGGGGAGTCCTCAGACCAATCCTTGCCCAGAGATACATTGGTACTGACACCAGAACCGATATTTACAAGGAAACTTTGTTGAAACCCTAAACGACCTAAAATTCGCTTTTATTTGTTTTGACCTGCCAAATTTGCTATCTTTTAGGGGTAAATTTGACGGTCGCCACGCCAAATTTGCTTTCTTTTAGGGATAAATTTGCAGTTTGCCACACCCCATTTCGCTATCCCTTAGGGTCAAAATCAATTTTCCATATCAAGATAGCAGTGTCGCCTTTCTAGAGATTGACCGGGCTTCCTGTGGTATCTTGTCTACCTTGTTGCCAGGCTCTTGACCGTGAACACGAGAGCGGAAAATGTACATAGCATCTTTCCTTGAGTATATTTGAGTTTTGGTTGAGTTTTAAGCTTTCTAAGCCAATAGAAATAGTGAAAACTTACTGGGATTCTTCGATATTTCCTTATAAGGAAGTTGGAGAATGTCGACACTTTTCAAGGGAACTATCTTGATATGCCGACGAGCACCCCCGTCTAAAATATTGGGAGTCCCCCCCCCCGGGATGTGGTCTCACAATGTCACACAATATGTTTGCTCATAGGCAGAGAAGACTAAATATCAGTGGATTGAGTATATTTGTGGTTGTTGCTGCGAGGCCGCAGGCCGAGCAGCGACACTAATCTTTACCCATTTTGCCATGCGCGTTTTCTTTACCCATTTTGCCATACGCGTTTTTCCCCCTATGCGCGTTTTCCCTCTGTGATCTGCGCGGGATTTTTCTATCCGTGACCTCCTGTTTCAGCTTGGAGTCTGTCTGGCAAATCCTGAGCCTCGTTTTCAATCCGGTATCTTAATTGATTGATGTTTTATGCGGGATCTCAAAATATTTATTGCCGTCGGGCGCCTTTCGTCTTTAAAATAGAACGGTTGAGTGACAGTTTTAAGAGCTGAGTTTCGTATATCAGAGTTAATTTGTTGCCTTTATATACATAGGTTCAACAGTTAGCGGTTTACTTAAGATAAGGTTTAGAGTTCACTTGTTTTCATCTATCGGCGGGGAGATCGCGGGTGGTCACTTGTTTATTCGATTTTTCCCACACCGCGCCGCACTGATCTCTCGAGGGTGAATCTCTCCTTCGCTCGTACAATTTTTGTATTGGAAACAAAATGTCACGGTTTTGAGGTTAGCACAAAAAAAACCTAGGATCCCCAAAAGCGACGCGTGAAACGCGGAAATCGAAGAGGTCAAAGAGCCGGTAGGCTCGTTTGCGATCCCCCGCACTGTTAAATTCTCCATCATATGACATTTTCCCGCTATATCAAATACTTCAAATCAGATGATTGATTGTTTTGATTTCAGACATGTTGCAAGCGTTAAATAAATATCCTCGCAGCACTCCGCTTTCTTTCAGAAACTTCTAGTAAATAAAGTTATTTCTTGGTGGAGGCGAGGAGATCAGGAATCGAATTTCTCTAGCGCGCTTCGCGCCGCGAGAGCGGCGGATTTCTCCTAGCCCCCAGAACTTCGAAATCATTCACAACCAGCTATCGCGAGGCGGGTTTCGCTTAACAACTTCTAGTCCAGTCCCTGAACTCTCCTTCGCGGCTCCGTTGCTAGAAAATGACGCGAAACGATTGATAAGTCTATTTTCGAACCAAATAACTTGTAAATACAAATTATAAATTGAAACAGTGAAATCATGTTTCTTTCATTTTGCCCCCGCAGGGTTTTGGCCCAGAGGCCAAACCCGAGGAGGCATTATAGAATCCCCCGCGTAAAGAGAAAATGTAAGGGTATATGGTACATATGCCAGAAAAAATCTCGATTCGTCGGAGCACGGCCCGCAAAACGTCTTGGGTAACGTTTATGATTGGATAATCAGATCACGTGACTCGCAAAGGGCCCGCAAAAGGTCTTGGGTAACGTTTATGATTGGATGACCAGATCATGTGACTCGCAGCGTGGGTGTTGTCACTGGCGGACAATAAAAATTCTAAACATTCACAACAAACTGGTCGTGAAATTTAATAAATCACCAAAAACTCTAAGGAGACGCTCAGCCGAAGTCAGTCAGTGCAATCCATAGTTCAGAATTAGCAAATGTTGAGCTGCTGTGGCTCATGTGTAGTCTAGAGAAAAACTTGAATGTTCACAAAGCTAGAGGCAGAGCTCTAAACCTCATAATAGTAGTAAAGCATTCAAAATGGTTGCTATTGTGCTTAACAATAGGTCAACTCTATAAAATCCTCTCTAGCTTTCGCTACGAAAGAATGTGATAATTTACCGACAAGATTTACATTTCATAAGTTCACAAAACTCAGAAAGAGGACTTTAGAATTATTATTTTTTGTATCAGCACAAGGGAGAAGTAGGCGTTTTTGTCTTCTTCCGATGTGTGCGCTGTCTGCTGTATAATGGTTGCCGCTAAGTAGGTTAAAATAGTACCTTTGTTGACCGGAAATCTGGCAAGGGCGGAACGCGTTTTTTAGTTCTGTTAAATTAAGTTCTATTATAAGCTCTTTAGCAGCTTTAGGTGATAGCTGGTATAAAAACGCAGATATAGGTTATTAGGGAGCAGCGATTGAAAAAGAGCAAAAGCAGAGAAGTCGCGAAGCAGAGACAGAGCCAACGAGAGTCTAAAGTCTTGTATTCTGTTCTCCGTTGTAAGGATTTCCGGAAATATCAATTGGCTTTAGGCTTTCAAGTATTCATATTCACAGAGTTTTCAAACACGATTTTGTGCACAAGTGTTTCTGAGTAAGAATGTGTATTAATAGTCGTTTTGGAATTGTGACACAATAGTTTTCAGAAGAGTTTTCGGTATTTCGCTAGAGTTTCGTAAGAGTTTTGACGGCTTTTAGTACTTTTGGTTAGAATTGTTTGTAGAGTTTCGGCTTAAACTCCAACAAGCTAATAACGGTGGGTTCGCGTGTTTTCTGAAACAGCTGTAAAAATGTTAATGAATACTTATTACATCTGCAGTTTAAAAAGCACGAGGGCAGCTCTAGTGAGAACTAGAGAGAAAAGAAATTGAGGATCATTACTGATGTTTCAATGGAAGGATTTCACACTCTTGCGTGGAGATATGGCACAATTTATTCATGAGCTTTATAATACACAATAAAATTATATATGAACACATGTACTGACAAGGGCTTTGATGTAGCTTATATCATCTGCTGGTCAAATTTGCAGTGTTTCTACAGTCTAAAGGGTGTTGAATTTGGGAGCCTATAGCACCTATTGTTGTTAGTTTAATCAAGGCAAATACGTTTTGTTGGTGAAGGTCTTCCCAAGTAAAAAAATATTAATGAGGTAATGGAAATTCCAGGGGAGGGGGATCCTTATGAGGCTGGAAATTCCAGGGAAGGGGGCCTCATTCATGAGTGAAAATTCCAGGAGGTGGGGTCTTTTGAAGAGAGGTCCTCAACCCCCCTGGTGTCGTTTAAAAATGCAATCAGCCATCTGTGAAAAAAGACCTTGCCTCTAATTTTTTTTATATGGCAAAGCATGTATTGTCATATAATTTTGCTCTCCACCACTGCCTTAAATCACTATTTATCCCATTCCCTCCACCTCATTATTTATCCAATTCCCTTGGAAATTTTGTTCAGAGCTCCAGGGATTAGCCTGCAAACAAGCAATAAACATATCTGGGACTGAAAGCCAATCTAAATACACCTATTTCAGAGAAGGTTGCACCATCACAGATGTCCTTGTAGCCTGCGGTGCGCCATGGGATAAAATTAAGCTAAATTCTTGTGTTAACCCAGTACAAACTTTCTTGCAAGCGATGTATTTGACAGTCATTTGGCATAAACAGCTTGAGAATTATGTTTTTTATGCTAAGATTCTGTTTTGATATACCTATTTGCTCCCATGATGCATAACGGGCTACAACAGACAGTTCTGACAGTGCAACCTTTTCTGAAGTACATACCTGTCAACCCAACTTCGGACAAAAATCTTGAGATTCTCCCTCACGTGGCAGATAAATACAGAAAATGTGTGAAACATTTCTCAATCATTATGCACGTCACACGATTCAAAATCTTGTGACACCCACCTAATGGGGGTGAGTTGGCAGCTAAGGAAATAGGTGTATGCACAGCTGTCTTCAACTTGATTTGATCAACTAATAAATAAAACATATCCATACCTCATGCTTCACAAGAGTTGATTCCGAGTAGCCTTGTACCCAGTCGTCGTGTCAGCTCTCCATATGTCACGCAAGGTCACTGTGTTTTATGCTACCCCGTGACGCATTGCAAATCACACTAGAAATCTTCCCTGGACTCTGGAGGCGAAAAGCACGACTTTTACTCATCGAATATTGTTGCTTTGATGCTAAAGTATTTGCCAATGAGTCGATGTATTCTCCAAACTCGGAAAAGCGTCGAACTGTCTGTCACCACGCGTTGTCTTTTAGTGAACGATTTCCAGCTCTAAAAATTACTCTTGGTTGGGTTTTGAAATTCTTCCCTAAACTGGCTCCATTTGGAGTTATCTAAGTTCACTAGCAGCGACATATACATGAATTTGCATAATACTCTACCTATTTCTTGGTGATGCTCGGACACAAGCCATAACAGCCCCGGGGGGGGGGTTCTCCCATGTAAGAGTGGTAGGGGTGCTCGTCGGACATCGGAAAATATACCCTAAAAAATACCAGGACATAAAAAATCCACCCCCTAAAATACTTTATAAAACAAAATGACCCCTAAAAAATACCAACGTAAACCGTTGTTGTTTCTTGTTTCTTATCTGAAAACAAGGTTATTTTAGAGCTGTAAATGAACAAAGAAAGAAAGAAAACGTTTTGCTTGGTTTGCGACCCTTTCATTCATTTGCGTACCCCTAAAAAATACCATTTATTAGTGAAAGCCACAATGTTTCTCCGATACCCCCTAAAAAATACCCGAGAGGCGATTTTGACCCCTAAAAAATACGACGAGCACCCCTATCAGGTCGACATGTGAAGAACCCCCCCCGGGATAACAGCTCAAACTTCCCGCTCCTTTGTGACCGCGCAGAGCTTTCCCATAATGCACTGCGCTCTTCGCATAAGTGGCCGTTGATTTGCCCACTTTTGTCACTAAACCCGAGACGCGTCCTAGGTAGCTGTGGGCAGGCAGGCGGGTAGATAGTTTATTGGAATCTTATAAAATTATGTTACATCGATTTGAGATCAATAAATCAACGTTACTGCGATTTTCATAATTCTGCGAACTCCCAATTGACATATACGAACGCAAACTGCGTTTTTGGCTTCCGTCAATCAAACCTTGAGTCGAGTTCACGCAAAGTAGTCCCTATCAGTTCACAAGATCTATCAAAGCCTTTTGTGAAACGAGTTGCTTACTGTGTTTTGAATGACGGAAGCCAAACTGCAGTATTTGGTCGGTGTAGAGTTCGCAGAATTATGAAAATCGTGGAATAAAAACATTTTCCTACTTGAAAACAACTAGTTACAGCCGATTGCGTTTGCCGTTTGAACGAAAAGTGAGAGCGTTTCCAAGGGCAACCTCCATGTTTATTTTTCACTGACCAATCAGAGAGGGCAGAACATTTTGGTTCTCCATCCTAGAAAAGCAACGTTCAAACCTAACGTGCGAACTGTTAAACAGTCAAACGCAATCGGCTGTATAGATACATTTATCAGTGATATTTCCTTTTGAACGGGAGGGTTATTACAGACAAAAATAGCTTGTCATGTTCCAGAGGGGAAGCTATTTGCAAAGGTCTTTGAATTTACATTTGGCAATTCAGGGGTGGATCAAGCATTTTGGAAAAAAAAAGGGGGGGTTCTGTTTTGAAGAGCCAGATTTGGCTACTATAAACCTAGTCTTGGACTACTTTGCTGTTGCAAACCATTTCTGCATCGCAAGGGGGTGCGTCAGCGCCCAAAGCACCCCTGGAGCCGCTACTGCAATTCATCCTTCACACCACAGGTTGATTTCTATCGTACAGCCAATATAACACACGTACTACCATGGCCATAGACTGAAGTACATGTCAGTACAAAGTTGGTGAGATCGGAGTTAGGGATCAACTGGCAATCGGGCCACGCCTATATCTGTATTCTCACTCCAGTTTCAGGATGTACAGACTTAACGATAAACCTCTTTGCCGTCCTAAAGTACCTCGAAAGATTGCCCGGGGGACTCACATATTTATTGGGCGGGGGTGCTCGTTGTACCTTTTAGGTTTTAAAATCAGGCCTCTGGTACCTTTTATGGGGTAAAATTCGAAAACATTTTCCAGATAGGTACCTCTGAGACGTCCGGTATCTTTTAGATGTCGGAATAGTGCTGTCGTTTTCATTGTAAATCCGCGCGGGTTGCCTGTGGTGTTCAAAACGTGACTCAGGCCCCCTTTGGCGGGGGGTAAAAACAAAATGGCGACCAAGAGAAGGATGTTTCTAGAGTATCTGCAAGTTTTGGTCAATTTCCTTCTTTTTTCGCTAAGATATGAGGAAAAGTACTGACAGACCTTCCAAATAAGGCAAGGGGGATTTCCTAATAAGGAAGTTTTTCAACGTCGGCAAACGACAGCTTTTGGCGAAATTATCTTGATATGCAAATCACACTTGTCGGTAGCCTGATTTCAGACGTATAATTTCCACCATAAAAAAATGGGAGAGAAGATTACGAGCTAAAATACGTCTTGTTGGCACCTTTTAGGGGTCAAAACCACTATGCGACGCCATTTTAGGTACCTTTAGGGATAAAATCGAAAGTTCCCGACGAGCACTCCCGCCCCAAAAATAGGGGAGTCCCCCCGGGAATGAGTGTAACCCTGGTGTAACCGAAGTTTTGACTAAATTCTACAAGTCCGCTTAAGATACTTGAGGATTTCTTAATCAGAGCTACAATAAATTGATGTAAAATAATTAATTGTAGTTGGTCATAATGGAAGGTTTTTATAGCTCATTCTATTCATATGTTTGAAATTTGGGAAATCCAACAATGCATGAAGTTCGATTTAGTCCGAACGATCGAATGAGAAGATTTGCTATGGCAATGGAGGGGCACCCAGCCGAAGTAGGAGACACGATATAATACATTGACCCCCCCTGGTCTCCCCTACATCCGCCAGAAAAACACACATGTGAGAAGTCCAATATATTTATTTAACTCATTTTCATCTACACGAAATAACTTGAATTTTAGTACTTTTTACAAGTTTAGAAAGTTTGGGCACACCTCGAGTTTTTTACGAGTCAATAGAATAGTTGAGGCACATATGGCCGGAATGAGTATTTGACGTCATTATAGGAAACGAGAGAACGAATGGACGATTCCAGATATAATCGCACGATCTCTCTTTTCTTTAAAAATTCCCGTGGAAAATAACTACCAGGGGCCGGTTCCTGAAAGGTTGGATAAAGTTATCCATGGATAAAAGTTATCTGTTGTATAGGTTTTGTTCAGGATTTATCTGTTGGATAAGCGTTAATCTACAGATAACTCTTAACTGACCTTCTAGAAACCGGCCCCAGGATGCAATGCGCACTTGCAGTGTAACACAACTACCGTCATGCAGCGCGCGCATTCAATAAAGCTGGAATCATTGTCCAATTTCATGACTGTAGTAACCAATCGCAAAGTAATTACATCAAATCTGAATAAAACCTATAGGAGTAATTACAAAGTAATTGCGAATTACTCACCACAGTTTTGAAATTCGCTCTAATCTTGTTGAAAAGCACAAAAAATGCTAAATATAGCATGTAAACTAGAAGTACAATGTCGGCGGACAGTCGTCACTGTACATTATCTTACAGACCTTACTAGCAGAGGCTATTCATAACACTCATAATCATATGCGAATTTGAAATATGCTATAACAATGCAGTCTTTTCGTCTAAGTGAGAATGTTTCACGTTGATTACGTAAGAACTTTGTAATAAATAGTGGGAGGATCTGTTAATTCCACTCACACTCAGTTTTCCAGCGGAACGAGGAACGGTTCACTCTCGTTTCTTTTTTGGCGGTACGACCCTCGCAATGGCAGAGCCAGTACAACATCCGAACCCAGATTTGCCGGCGGCTGCAGAAGCCGCAGCGCAAGTGAATGAACCGGCGCCCGAACTACCGCAGCCAGCCGAGCAAGAAGCAGCAGCAGCTCCTGTAGCTAATCAACAGGAACTTGAGGTGGTTATTCTATCATAACGATTGAAATGACATGCGTTCCTTTTACTCTTCTTTAGAAACCACGAACCGCTTGGTGGAGAATGACGAGACAAGGTAGAACAACCCAAACCGCCAATGAACGAAAATTAGAATCGCTGGACGAGTGTTGTTCGTAAAATGATGATTTGATGGAAATCGAATGCTGATTACGTACGGGAGAAAGCGCAAGAATTGTACTACACTGTTCGTAAAATGACGATTCGATGGAAATCGAATGCTGATTACGGACGGGAGAAAGCGCAAGAATTGTACTACATTGTTCGTAAAATGATGATTCGGTGGAAATCGAATGCTGATTACGGACGGGAGAAAGCGCAATGAATGTAGCGTTTTGTTCGTAAAATGATGATTCGATGGAAATCGAATGCTGATTACGGACGGGAGAAAGCGCAATGAATGTAGTGTTTTGTTCGTAAAATGACGATTCGATGGAAATCGAATGCTGATTACGGACGGGAGAAAGCGCAAGAATTGTACTACATTGTTCGTAAAATGATGATTCGGTGGAAATCGAATGCTGATTACGGACGGGAGAAAGCGCAATGAATGTAGTGTTTTGTTCGTAAAATGATGATTCGATGGAAATCGAATGCTGATTACAGATAGGGAAAAGCGAGCTATAACGCTTTGTTCGTAAAATGATGGTTCGATAGAATTCGAATGCTGATTACGGACGGGAAGAAAACAAAGAGTTGTATTGCACTATTCATAAAATGTTGGCTCGATGGAAATCGAATTTAAATAAGGAGGGTGTACACAAAGAGAGTTTTATGGCTTTGCTTCGTTGAATAAACTGAAGTATTGCTTTGTTTACCGGGGTTGATGCAATCAAACTCTGATTGCAGCGTCAATTAGACAAAAGAGACAATGCATTGATTTGTTCTAAAGAGGCAGCCCGACTATGCAAATTGGATCTTGGTTTAAGTAAGCAAGAGAAGGCATGGCTATAATTCAGTCACTTAAAACCAATGAGTTTTAATTTTGCAGCCGATACTTTAATGCTGGAAGTGACTTATGTGTGTATCTGTTATTGTTCTTGTAGAAACTAAAGGACGAAGTGAGGGCGCTGAGGGAATCCCTTGAATCTGTGACTAAAGCGTCGGTGGAAGCGGTAGTGAAACGGATCTTAACTTACACAGCACGGCCGATAACCGAATTTAACAAATATGAGGCGCTCGAGATGCTGGAAACCCTTCAAAACACGGCCAGTGATAAGCGGCATGAGAAAAGTAACTACTATCGACTCGTACACCAGACTGCACGAAGTAACATAGAAGTACCGAAGTCGCAATTTCACAGCCTTATCTCCCGCCTCATTGGGGACAAGGACCAAGAAAGATCTTGGACATTGAGGCGAAAGTGGCAAAAGCGTATCGCCTGCAGTCCACTTCCCGGCGTGGTAATAGTAACTACCGGCCTCCACCATACAGGAGACCACAAGGGCGTGGTGCTCCACTTGATATGTCACAAGTGAGATGTTTTGCATGCGGCAAGTTTGGGCACTTCAAGGCTAATTGTCCTATAGAAAAAACTAAAGATAATAGAGCTAAAAAGGACTCACAATAAACTATTTTTCAAGTTACGGTACGACATGGCCTACTTGAGTATAAGACTGGTAAATAGTCTATCTAGCCACTGTATTGTAAGTCGGCTTTACAAATAAATTTGCTTGATTATTGAGAGCAGCTTGTCTGTCTTTCCCGAAGTCACATTGGGATAACAGTTTTGAAAAAGGTTATCTAGTTTTCTGAAACCCCCTTAGCAAATGCGCTAGGTCAGAGCTGTTATTTCATTGTCGACTTGGCGGGGTTGTGGTTGCCCCTTAAACCCCAATTTTGCTATAGCTAGTACAAAAGTTGATTATTGTTTTGCTCCTATAGAAAATTACATGGACTTGGGAGAAGAATAGAGATTTTGAATACCAGATCGAATCCCTTTGTAACGATAAAAGCAGTGATTCAATAACATGGGTCGACTGGTCTGGAAACCCCGCCAAGTTTGCCAATGAAATAACAGCCATTGACAAGAAGGTAAAACTCGTGGAGGAAGGGGAAGCCTGTGGTAAATTATCGGACTTAGTCTTCCGCAACCCAGATTCTTTCAAGGCAGGAGAGTTGCATAACAATTACCCCTACTGGATAGAAATTTCTCACCGAAGCTCCTTGCAAAACAGGGAGAGATACTTCAATGGATACGTAACAAGGTTTCAATTGCACCTTATTTTCGTCGCTTTAAAGGAAACTTTAAAGGGAGTCATTATGATTCAGACAGACCACCAGCAAAAACATTTAGAAATAACATGTCTTGCAAGCCATTTTCGAAGTTCGTCCAAACAACACTCATTAGTCGCGTCAAATGTGGTGCAATATCCATTCTTGGTAAAGTGGGTGTGGTTGATCCACCGCACATCATTCTGCCGTTGACAATAGAGCCCACCAAGCCCAGACTCTGCCACGACGCACGTTATCTCAATTTATGGATGTGTGATATGCCATTTTCCCTGGATTCTGTCACAGATCTTCCGCGATATGTACAGAAAGGTAATTACCAGACGGTGCTGGATGACAAATCAGGCTATGATCACATCTTGCTCACTGAAGAAAGTCGCACCTTTTTTGGAATTCAATGGGGAGGATGGTACTTCACGTACAATACCCTCCCCTTTGGGTGGAAAATCTCGCCCTATATCTATCATACCACAGGACTCCTCGCATCTAACTTTTTCCGATCAATTGGTATACCCTGTTCCCTGTACATTGATGACAGGCATAATGGGGAACTCCAAGTTCCGCTTGATAAGGGTGAATATTGCACCCTAGAGGGCAGTGATGTGCGTCACCAGGCAGCTGCAGAATCGGCGGTGTTTCTAGTGGCTTATCATCTCGTAAGACTTGGTTACTTTTTGGGCCTCGCCAAATCCGTCTTAGTCCCTCGAAAGACGGTTCAATACCTTGGTTTCCTCTCCGATTCTGCGAGGGAAGTTTTCCATCTGAAACCTGAGAAGAAACAAAACTTTCTTACTTTGATTCGGGAAATACTTGAAAAGCCCTTTGTCACAGTGAAAACCTTGCAACGCGTGGTTGGAAAGTGTGTGTCGTTCAGCCTTGCTGTGCCAGCAGCCAAACTGTTCACAAGAGAAATGAATTCCGCCATCTCAAGAGGCCAGATGACCCCACAGAAATCTGTGCCAGTAACAGGAAAACTACGGGAGGAGATAGCACACTGGATGTTCCTGGATAATTGGGACGACCCCTTACCGTGGAGGGAGGAACGTCACGTAAGGGTGATGTTGGCCACGGATGCTTCTAACTCTGGTTGGGGTGGATCCGTCATAGCCCCGTTTAACGGCCAGGTTTCAGACTACTGGACTGACGATCAGAGGCACTGGGAAATATCTATTAAGGAGGCTATAGCAGTAGACAAGGTGCTGTCGTCGTTTGCAGCACAATTGCAAAACACGAGAGTAGATGCGCAAGTCGACAACAAAGCGGTTGTGGATGCCTGGAACAACCAAAGGGGAAGAAGCTCACAGCTCAATGCTGCCCTAAAAGCGCTGTTTTTCACAACGGTACGACTGAATATCTCACTACACATGTCATATATACCATCTGGTGAGAACCCGGCTGATGCGCCTTCTCGTCGTCTCTCAGTCTTCGACAATAAGCTATCAGCGCAAGTTTGGGATTATGTCCAGAAAGAATTCGGGGGAGATGATGGCCACTCTAGTGATCTTATGTCTCTTGATTCCAATGTGATGAAAGACAAGACGGGCAAAAATCTCCCACATTTTACGCCAGTACCCTCACCGGAGTCCTCAGGAGTAAACTTGTTTGCGCAAGATCTTTTACAGCACACTGCTATAATGTCACACCCTTATGTTTTCCCCCCGTCTATATTAGTTGGATCAGTGCTGAGATTCTTGAGGGGCTATAGCACACCCTTTACGCTTGTCGTTATGGATACCTATCCCAGGAAATATTGGTGGCCTATCGTTGTCGGGAAAGCAGTGAAGGCACGAAAGCTGGCCTCAAGGGGGATACAAATGCTCTGTTGGTTCCCACTAAACAAGGTTGGGTGCCCCACACAAGCATCCCTGGTGATCTCTGGGCGTTTGCCGTGCGTTTCTAAAAAGCATGAACTCTTGTTTATTAATAACATTAACTGCATGTCGTTACAACAAAGACTAGTTGAATGAGATATATAATAAGAATCCAATAGTAAAGCTAAGGGCGACACATAAAAGAGAGAATCTAAAATGTATGTGTGTTGATATGAACAAATAATGAAAATAAATCAATTGTAACAGAGAATAAGATATGCGTGTATTTTCTCTTCCCTTTGTATAGGAACTCCCGGTGGTAGCCAAACTATTCATAGCCTCCGTCAGATGCCCCGTTTGCCAGCACCCGAATGATTGTGACTTCCGTTTCTGTCAGCGGTGTAGCTACAACCGAAAGATCCTAAAAGCTGCTACGATTGGAGATATATCTGTTGATCTAGATGCCATTGACGCGCGCGTTCAACAACTGTTAAATTATGACAAAGCAACTAGCTATGCGAAACAGAAAGATTCACTGCAGAAGGAACTCGAAGGTTTTCTTTCAGCTTTACCAGGGTGTGTCACACTTGCTACTGTCTCACCACGTGACCTTTGTCGTTTTTTAGTGTACAAAGACAAAAGTGGAAGAACACAGGTTCACCACAATAGCTGTAGTTTCATGGGTCAACGTGGGAAACACCCGCTTGCGGATGCCCTATGAGATTGTCCTACAAGACAGTGGATTCATACATTGGGAAGTTGAGAGCAATCTTTCACGCAAACGGTAGGGACGGAGAATGGGACAGACGCCTTGGACTGGGTAATCCAGCTGCAGATAAGCTCGTCAAGGACTACCTCCGTTTGGTAACAGCTGAGCAATTACAGGCAAGGGTAACACCGAAACAAGCAACGCCCTTCTTCGTGGACAAACTGACACGGTTATCAGAGCACTTGCAAAGATCCCTGGGAAAAGCGAAAACCAATATTGAGCGTTTCATTATAGCTCGTGATCAGGCATATTTCAAGGCGGCGTTTTTTCAGTGGTGATCGGCCTGGTGACCTAGGTCAAGTGAAAACACCTGAAATCCTACGATTTCCAAACGATGATGGGTTTTTATTTAATCACGTGTGGGGAAAAACGTTAAGAGACGGAGACCAGAATGTGTTCGGAGTCCGCAGGAACCCACAATCGGCGATTTGCCCTATAAGAGGGATAGAGCTGTATATGGACGTAGCAAGGCAAATGGTATCAACCTTACTACCGGTTATTTGTTCCGTCCAACGACATCCAATAACGGGGTGAGGGATGCGCCCTTGACTTCATCTACTGCAGACGCCCGTTTGAAGTTTTACTTGAAAGAAATGAAAGCTGACGAAGGGGAGACGCTACATGGTTTTAGATCGGGCTGTGCGATTACTTTGGCTCTGACAGGCGCGGATCTTTCGGAAATTATGGAACATGTTGGCTGGGCGAGACGCCACACGGCATTGTATTACCTACAATTGGCCAAGGTTTTAAATCCCAGTGGGGCCTCAGCCAAGTTGGCGGAAACGTCTGATGAGGTTGCTAGTCCGTGGAGGGATGCAAACCAACTTAAGAAGTTTGTTTGTGCATTCCCTGTTGATAACCCCCAGAAGAGAGCTCGTCCTGTGTGAAATAACATGATCCCAGGATTCTTACAATGTGTTACGAAGAAATTAATGTCATAACAATTATGCTCTTTGATTTTCCCATCCTGTTTGTTTGTTTTATTTTTGGAGTATTGAGAATGGGTAATGAAGAAAGGGGGCTCCAAAAAGAGGAGTGGTAGCTATTGTCCGCGGTAGTTAGGTGTCATCCCTGAAAGGGAGACAGATGGCGAGGGAATGCTGGTCAATCATTATTTCCATACCTTATTTCAACTGAGTATGAATGGGAGTGTTATGAAATAGAATACTATTCATAACACTCATAATCATATGCGAATTTGAAATATGCTATAACAATGCAGTCTTTTCGTCTAAGTGAGAATGTTTCACGTTGATTACGTAAGAACTTTGTAATAAATAGTGGGAGGATCTGTTAATTCCACTCACACTCAGTTTTCCAGCGGAACGAGGAGAGGGAACGGCCCACCCTCCCATCCCACATTGCTCGGGTCGTATCGCGACCCTTATCTCCCTAAGCCAAGCTGTTCCAGCTTGGCTTAGTCCGCTGGTCAATCATTATTTCCATACCTTATTTCAACTGAGTATGAATGGGAGTGTTATGAATAGAATACTTTTCCTTGACACTTTGTGGCTTTTCCTTGACACGTGCCAACCGTAGATTGAATAGCGCCCTTTGTTCTGTGAACCAATGTATCTCTGGTTGGCACATTAATAACGATGGATGACGCCAGCGTGAACAGCGCTATAACAACTACGAGAATGCATGAAATACAAAAGGCGATGAAATTTAGGCAGAAAAAAAGCTCTGCTCGCAGCGTAATACAACCATCCTAGTCATGAACTCATTTATATTCTTCATGAGTCACTATATAATTAGTATTCCACTATATTGTTATGACCTTTTGCTATGAATTCGCTATGAATTCCTTTTTACCTTATATGAAAAAAATATCTATATACACGAGGTGTCGTTTTCGTAGTGCTTACTCTTGCGTAGCGCGGGCTACCAGTGTTTCTAGTTCCAGGCCCTTCGGGGTCAAAGAACGATAGCGACCTTCAGAACAAGTTTTTATCTTCGATGACAGTTTTGTTGCAATTTTCGGCGAAAGGAAAGAGGCAACGTTTGGAATTCCAAACATGGTAAGTGTACACATCATAATCGAAATGGCTGACCGGCCCGTGGATGTCTCGTTCTCATGAAATTATTCTTTTCATTTATATTCATTCAAGCTCAAGGACAAGATATAATTTCATGTGAGGCAACAAGGGCAAAATGGAACAAAAAGTCGCCAATTTGGAAAAAAATTTCAGAAAACTACACCTTTTAACGAGGATCTCTTTTGATAAAACTAAGTATACGCTATCGTGATAATACAACGCACATTCGTCTTCTTGCTCGCTAGAGTCCTAGCGGTTATAGACCATACAATTTAACAGCCACGTGGAACAGCAGTGGTATCGAAATACCTCAGCATCATGACCTCACGGAACGACCCACGATGTTGGATTCTACGCCCCAGAAGATTCAATGTAAAGGCTTTAGGTCCAGCACTCTCCTTGGGCTGTATGCAGACGTCTCCTAGTTGGATGCTAAAAATAGAAACGTGGAATCAGGAATGCGAGAACCTAACGACTTTAAGCTGTGTCGGAGGGTTGTTACAATGTATGATGTGTTTTCTGATCCGGTGAATGAAATTTGCAATTTTGGTTCCATTATTTCACTATATATAAATAAATAAAGATTGATTGTGATTGATTTATTGATCCGACCCTTCCCACTCGCCCCATCCCCCCCTCCCTTCTGAAATTCCCTGATCCGCTATTGAACTTCAGTACTTTAATACCGTTACCTCATTAGTAGAGACCTTTATAGGCTCGACAACACTCTATGAAAGAAACAACTAATCGATCCAGATGAATAGATCTTGATCTTGAAAAGAGCAGACGAGTTTAATCTATGAGTGAAACACGAACCTTTGATTACTGTGAAAGTAACGCAGCTTTGATTTCCTCTCGTGTTTTCCATCGTCCATTTATTACAGCTTTGTACGCTTCCATCACCAACCAGGGGAACTGCTTGAGAGGCCGGAAGTCACGTAACAGGGCAGTCCGGAAACCAGTGGTGTGCGTTCTATCAGAAACATGCGCGTATGCATTACGTATAACGCGCACGAGGTCGACACCTGAAGTAACGTCATACTTGCGAAATTTCCCCGATGACGTCATCTCGGTGTATATTTGCGGGATGATGGCGCTCCATGGCCCAGCAACGTGTTTGCCAAAGCTGCATTCCAGATCTTGCTCCACTTTCGTTAGCGATGATACCAACCTTCGGGGAGTTTCTATCTCATGCTGGTTAGCTAAGGATATTAGAAACTTTATCTTTTTATCATCAGACCAGAAGAAGGGATGATTCAAGGCATCAGAGGCGGTAATACGATCGTCTTTGTTGCCGGTGATCATTCTTTCGACCAGATGGCAGGCCTCGGGTGAAAGATCAGGAGATATTGATGGGCTACAGCTCTTGATGTTCTGTTCGATTTCTGATATCATATTTTCATTTTGACTTTGATCGCCATTTGATGGTGCAAACGGATGACGCCTATCAGTCATAAAGTAATGCACTATAAGACCGCAAGCAAACATGTCTGAACACTTTGAGTGTTCCTGTCTTGAAACAATGACTTCTCGAGCCATCCAACCTAGCGTCCCAGCCTTTGGGTGCATCACCGTAGAGAGCGCGAATGGCCTTGGATCTGGTTTACTGCTCAAACCAAAGTCACCTATCTTCAAACACAAAGGGTCTAATTTGTAGAAAATATTGCCAGGCTTAAGGTCACGATGCAGAATTCCTTTCCCATGCAAGAATTCGATACCTTGAACCAAATCGCTACACAGTTTAACATATGTCATGGGATCTCGTGGTAAAACATTCAAATAATCCAAACAATCATACAAGTTCCCCTCCATTAGCTCAAGAACAATGAAAACAGAGATATCATCCTCGCTGAAAGACAGGTAATCCATAACCTGCGGACAGTTCTCTAGATTTATGAAGTTCGAAATTTCCGTCCGCTCTTCCGCTCGAATCCTCGTGTCATGCTTTGAAACACGTTTTATTGCGATTTCTCTTCCGTCTCTACTATTTATACCCGCAAACACAGTCCCAAAACCACCGCGACCAATGGCATTTCTATGATAATAGAAATCAGAATCCACAATGCCCGAGCTCTTTTCTCTCGCTACCTCGGCAAGTATGGACTTATGTCGTTGTGATTTCTCGGCCCATGGAATACGTTTTGGTATATCACTGTAATGCACGGGTTGTTCCAAGAGTTCCTTTAACTGTGGTGACTGACATACTAAATCCAAACACGTCATCCCAGTAAAATCTTCAATATTGCTATCGCCATTATGAAATCGAAGACGCTTAATAATTTCAGAATGGACATTGTCTACATTGCCAGAGTCAACGAGATTTTGGCAACTCAGATGTAGTGAGGTTCTGCCTTCCTTATTCTTGGCATTCACGTCTGCAAAACCCGGTATCAAAAACTCTACAAGGTTCGTTTTCCAACGCATCTTCTCACTTGGATCTTTGCAAATCTGGAGCAATGCCGCGCTTCCAATAGTCTCCCTAAAAATGGTCTTCCAATGATCTCCAATGGTCTCCTGAAACCGGTTGCGTGCTGATTCGGATGCAACTCTAAGAAGGCTATCTACCAACAGGAAACTCTGAGTGGATAGCAATATGCTTAGGACAGACTCATCATAAGTGTTGATAGACCAGCAGTCGAGGTCATGTCTTAGAACCTCTTTCCAGAACTTCCAAGGGTCATGAATATCGAGTTTGGCTATGTCAGGATATATGTATTTTAATTCTTGCGAATCTGCGATACTGATTGGCATCCGTTTCAGCTGAGCCAGCAATGGCGTATCACCTGTACTATTTACAACGCTTGGGTTGGCTCCAGCATCCAGTAAGAGCTTCACTGCACTCCATTTCTGGCACAAATGAAGGGGAGTCTCGCGATCAGCATTTTCTTGGTTAAGCACCGCGCCGGATTCTAACAGGTGTGTAAATACTGTGCTTTGCAACGCTTCTAACTTCACAGCATATTCGTCTGATCCACTCAGCCAGTTAAAGGAAGCCCATAAATGAAGAGGGCTATTCAAACGTCTGTCAGGCATGTTGACGGCGCGACTCAAACATTCCTTCCCGCGTGTGGCCAACACTTTCAAAAGGCCTTGAACCACTATGATAACAGGTGCATATCTTGACGAGTTGGTAAGTTTTTGACAAAATTTTGAGATGAAGTGATAAACACTTTCACCCACTTCATTTGTGATATAAATATTTGATCCAGCTTCTAGAAGTAGTGAAAACACGTTTGTAATAGATTGGACAGGTGGTTTTTGAGCGTATCGTTCTAGCACGTTATGCTCCATCAAGTATCGCATCAGATAAAGCAGAGATGTTTCTTTTTCGTAATTTTGGGCGTTTACTCTTGCTCCGCGATCGATAAGAAGCCCACACACCTTGGTGACTTCTTCGGATGTAATATCGGATTGAAACGGTAAAAGCGCGGCATAGAAAAGAGAAGTGTTACCATCAATGTCTGGGGTGTTTGGATCGGCACCCAGGCCGAGCAGTAACTCGCAAATACGGAAAATCGAGACAGACCTTCCATCTATCAGCCTTTGGACTTCATTCACAATGTGAGAACTACTCTGAGAATTCCACAAGCACCATTCGAGTCCGTGCTTAGCATTCAGCATAATTGTTTTAGGTTTATCTGAGGACGCAAGGACGGTGTCATCGCTTTTAGAAAAATGGTAAGCCCTGCATCGATCAGATGCCTTTTCAGCTCCTTGGAATCGGTACCACCAATGGTCAGACGCTGTTCTAACGTTTCCTCCAATTCCTTGACGGTAACTACTTTTTCAAGAAATCTGTGCACACCAAATTGTAAAACGGATAAGTTACAATCGTCAGACACGTGTATTAGTGCACCACGCTGAAGAAGAACCTTGGCCAACTCAGGATCAGTACTGACAAGTGCATCGTATAATGCAGTTCTTCCGTTGCTATCACGCTTATTAACAGAAACGCCTTTGTCCATAAGAAAAGAAGCAATTTCTGGGTCCAATGTTCTAAACAACGCTGTCTGTCCTTTGCCGTTGGCTATCTTTACGTTTGCTCCGTTTTGAACAAGATATTGCAGAATGCCTTTCATATTTATCCATAGAATCCACGCAACTTCCCCGCTTTTGTCTTTATGGTTGATGTCTGCTCTAGCCTCTACAAGTATTTTTACAAGAGAATTTTCATCGTGCTCAAAAATATTAACACTAGCACCAGCATTATCACATGCATACATTATAGGGGTTTTACCGTCTTTATTAGCAACATTAACATCAGCACCACTATCGACAAGCGCACGTACAATATCAACATGACCACACTCACATGCATACATTATAGGGGTTTTACCGTCTTCATCAGCAACATTAACGTTAGCACCACTATCAACAAGCACACGTACAATATCAACATGACCACGATCACATGCATACATTATAGGGGTTTTACCGTCTTCATCAGCAACATTAACGTTAGCACCACTATCAACAAGCACACGTACAATATCAACATAACCACGATTACATGCATACATTATAGGGGTTTCACCGTATTTATTAGCAACATTAACATCAGCACAACTATCGACTAGCACACGTACAATATCAACATAACCACGATCACATGCATACATTATAGGGGTTTTACCGTATTTATTAGCAACATTAACATTAGCACCACTATCAACAAGCACACGTACAATATCAACATGACCACGATCACATGCATACATTATAGGGGTATTACCGTATTTATTAGCAACATTAACATCAGCACAACTATCGACTAGCACACGTACAATATCAACATAACCACGATCACATGCATACATTATAAGGGGATTACCGTATTTATCAGCAACATTAACATTAGCACCACTATCAACAAGCACACGTACAATATCAACATAACCACGATCACATGCATACATTATAGGGGTATTACCGTATTTATCAGCAACATTAACATCAGCACCACTATCGACAAGCACACGTACAATATCAACATGACCAAACATACATGCATACATTATAGGGGTTTTACAGTATTTATTAGTGATATTAGCAACATTAACATTAGCACCACTATCGACTAGCACACGTACAATATCAACATAACCACCATCACATGCATACATTATAGGGGTATTACCGTATTTATCAGCAACATTAACATCAGCACCACTATCAACAAGCACACGTACAATATCAACATGACCAAACATACATGCATACATTATAGGGGTTTTACAGTATTTATTAGTGATATTAGCAACATTAACATCAGCACTACTATCGACAAGCACGCGTACAATATCAACATAACCACGATTAAATGCATACATTATAGGGGTATTACCGTATTTATTAGCAACATTAACATCAGCACAACTATCGACTAGCACACGTACAATATCAACATAACCACGATCACATGCATACATTATAGGGGTATTACCGTATTTATCAGCAACATTAACATCAGCACCACTATCAACAAGCACACGTACAATATCAACATAACCACGATCACATGCATACATTATAGGGGTATTACCGTATTTATCAGCAACATTAACATCAGCACCACTATCGACAAGCACACGTACAATATCAACATGACCAAACATACATGCATACATTATAGGGGTTTTACAGTATTTATTAGTGATATTAGCAACATTAACATCAGCACTTCTATCGACAAGCACGCGTACAATATCAACATAACCACGATTACATGCATACATTATAGGGGTATTACCGTATTTATCAGCAACATTAACATTAGCACCACTATCGACTAGCACACGTACAATATCAACATGACCAAACATACATGCATACATTATAGGGGTTTTACAGTATTTATTAGTGATATTAGCAACAATAACATCAGCACTACTATCGACAAGCACGCGTACAATATCAACATAACCACGATTACATGCATACATTATAGGGGTATTACCGTATTTATTAGCAACATTAACATCAGCACAACTATCGACTAGCACACGTACAATATCAACATAACCACGATCACATGCATACATTATAGGGGTATTACCGTATTTATCAGCAACATTAACATCAGCACCACTATCAACAAGCACACGTACAATATCAACATGACCACCATCACATGCATACATTATAGGGGTATTACCGTATTTATCAGCAACATTAACATCAGCACCACTATCAACAAGCACACGTACAATATCAACATAACCACGCTTACATGCATACATTATAGGGGTTTTACAGTATTTATTAGTGATATTAGCAACATTAACATCAGCACTACTATCGACAAGCACGCGTACAATATCAACATAACCACGATTACATGCATACATTATAGGGGTATTACCGTATTTATCAGCAACATTAACATCAGCACAACTATCGACTAGCACACGTACAATATCAACATGACCACGATCACATGCATACATTATAGGGGTTTTACAGTATTTATTAGTGATATTAGCAACATTAACATCAGCACTACTATCGACAAGCACGCGTACAATATCAACATAACCACGATTACATGCATACATTATAGGGGTATTACCGTATTTATCAGCAACATTAACATCAGCACAACTATCGACTAGCACACGTACAATATCAACATGACCACGATCACATGCATACATTATAGGGGTATTACCGTATTTATCAGCAACATTAACATTAGCACCACTACCGACAAGCACACGTACAATATCAACATGACCACCAGCACATGCATACATTATAGGGGTTTTACCGTCTTTATCAGCAACATTAACATCAGCACCACTATCGGCAAGCACACGTACAATATCAACATGACCACAAGCACATGCATACATTATAGGGGTTTTACCGTCTTTATCAGCAACATTAACATCAGCACCACTATCGACAAGCACACGTACAATATCAACATGACCACCAGCACATGCATACATTATAGGGGTATTACCGTCTTCATCAGCAACATTAACGTTAGCACCACTATCAACAAGCACACGTACAATATCAACATAACCACGATTACATGCATACATTATAGGGGTTTCACCGTATTTATCAGCAACATTAACATCAGCACAACTATCGACTAGCACACGTACAATATCAACATAACCACGATCACATGCATACATTATAGGGGTTTTACTGTCTTCATCAGCAACATTAACATTAGCACCACTATCAACAAGCACACGTACAATATCAACATGGCCATGATCACATGCATACATTATAGGGGTTTTACCGTCAGCACAACTATCGACAAGATCAGCAAAACTATCGACAAGCGCACGTAAAATATCAACATCACATGCATACATTTTAGGGGTATTACCGTATTTATCAGCAACATTAACATCAGCACCACTATCGACAAGCACGCGTACAATATCAACATAACCACGCTTACATGCATACATTATAGGGGTTTTATCGCATATATCAGCAACATTAACATCAGCACCACTATCGACAAGCAGACGTACAATATCAACATGGCCATTGAGACAAGCAACTCTCACAGCGTTGTTGTAGTCAATATCAACATTATTAACTCTTAAACTAGTGAATACTCTTCGAAAGTCATCAACATTGCCATCTCTACATGCGCACATAAATGCATCGCTCATGTCATACACATCAGGATCATTGTGTTCATGCAGGACACCAACAGCATCAGGATGATCATAATTCTTGCTAGGTTCCATGCTGGACAAACTGATAGGTGATGCCGCGATATTGACACTATCGGGATGATCGTCATTCTTGCTTGGTTCCATGCTGGACAAACTGATAGATGATGCCGCTATATTGACGCTATCGGGATGATCGTCATTCTTGCTTGGTTCCATACTGGACAAACTGATACGTGATGCCGCTATATTGACACTATCGGGATGCTCTTTATCCTCGCTTGGTTCCATGCTGGACAAACTGATACGTGATGCCGCGATATTGACACTATCGGGATGATCGTCATTCTTGCTTGGTTCCACGCTGGACAAACTGATAGGTGATGCCATGTTATACTGACACTGGGGAGAATAAATAAAATTATTATACGACTATGACGTCATTTTATCATATATTCAAACGTGAGTGAAGCGTAAATACATAGAGCGGATTTCACATGACTGTCAAGACTTGTTATCTGGTTATGTAATTGTGATTGCTTTGCGTTCTCATTGGCTACTCGTTTTTCTCAGCCAATCAAATTCTGTAGTAAATATAATTGTGTAATTACTTAGTAATTGAGTGGAGAAAGCTAACGTGCTAATGAAATGGTCCCATGTGTGCTTCAGAGCGTTAGCCCTAGTAAGCGGAGAAAGAGAAAAAATCTCTGACCCCGAGAGGGATTCGAACCCACGACCGATGCTCTAACCAGCTGAGCTATCCAGGTCAGACTGGGAGCAGGTCGGGGTAACTTAGATGTTATGTTCGCGGTAATGAAGTGAATATATGAAGATGTTCAGGCAAGCCTGTGGCCGCGTAGCACTAAGTTCAACAGAGTGGAGATAAGGAATTAACCTTGTGTGAAAGCTAACGTGCTAATGAAATGGTCCCATGTGTGCTTCAGAGCGTTAGCCCTAGTAAGCGGAGAAAGAGAAAAAATCTCTGACCCCGAGAGGGATTCGAACCCACGACCTTCAGAATTGTACATCCGATGCTCTAACCAGCTGAGCTATCCAGGTCAGACTGGGAGCAGGTCGGGGTAAATTAGATTTTATGTTCGCGGTAATGAAGTGAATATATGAAGATGTTCAGGCAAGCCTGTGGCCGCGTAGCACTAATTGCAATTGTTTTCACGAACAGTCATGTGAAATCCGCTCTATCACCTCGCCAAGCGAAAAGGATTTTGTCAAATTCACCTCACCAAGCCGAAAAGGACCATATACGGGATTTTGTCAAATTCACCTCACCAAGCGAAAATGACCATATACGGTATTTTGTCAAATTGCTGTAAAATGTGAGGCAGTTTGGAGCAGTTTTCACAAATTTCTAATTTTAAGGCCCTGCACGGGAATTGTAAACTTCCTATGTATTTTTCTCTATGGGCCCATTTCAGACATAACATTGATTTATTGCCAAACTCAAGACAAAGAGCAGTGTGTTTGCTATATGAATTCCAGGATGTTTGTGAATAAATATAGGTGACCGCTTTAAACTGAACTATGCGGCCGTAGACTAATTTTAACATTGGCAGCGTCATGTTATAGGGGCTCGCCAGTTAGTCAAGCGGACTTTTCAACTTACCCTGGTATGCATGGAATGCATAATCGATACCAAATATTTAAGATAGAGTTTAGTTTTGAAAAGTATTTAAATGAGGTTAAAATAGTAAAACATGAAAAAATATGGCCTTGACTAAACCGTTGCATTATTAAAGGCCCATCACCAACCGAGAGCCTTTGCGGACTCTTAGCCAATCAGAGCAGCAGACAAACAATTGATCAATTTGAACAAAAGAAAACGGGGCGCAAAGGCTCCCGGTTGGTAATGGGCCTTTAACCATAGTTCTCGAAATAGAAAAAGACTGGCGGCCGAAAACGCAAGGAGCAACGACACCATCAAAGATTCTGCCATTTCTGCAAGTATCCCAGTAGAGCACGAAAAACAACTCCCCCTTAACTGTCCTCAGTACAATTATTTTAGGTAAGCTCTAATCAACTCAAGTCATTTAGGACAAAAAAGGACTATCCCCCGATCAGCTCTTTAAGGTTATGATTAACCCTCAATACAACCTTCAAAAAGTTTGTTCTAAGTAATGTATGCAGGACAATAATTTTAAATTAACACTATAGAAATAAGTAGTATTATATTAGATAACACCGATGTATCTTTTTTCCTTGCAAGGTGCCAATTGACATAGCCAGGGGCGTAGCCAGCACTTATGAGGGGAGGGGGGGGGGGGGGGGGGGGTCCAAAACTTCAAAAAATAAAAAAAAGTCCACATAGATCTCGGGGAAAAACTAGCGTTTGAAGAAATTTGCTACATTTTATTGTAGCTTTTACTTGTTGTCTATTAAATATTTACAATTTTAGTAGTAAGTCGGTCCAGAACAGAGGCGAGGGGGGGTTCCGCTGCGGGGGACCCCCCCCCCCCCCCTGGCTACGCCCCTGATAGCCACATTCTAACGTGCGCTCTGACTGGCTCAGTGATTTTCTACGAACCATATATAGTCCGTGGGCCAGGAGTCGAAACCCTCCCCCCCCTCGGGGATTTTTGCTAACATATATCATTCGAAAGCGTAGGTCAAGGGTAGTCCAAAACCGGTTGTTCGCACTTTTGAAGTGGAAGCGTTTAGGAGTTACGGCGCATTTTACATTTGGGCTTCAAAACCACAGGGTACCCGCGTCGGGGATAGCGAAAAATACAAATAAAATGCTTGTATTCCAATCAAAACTCAACATATTGTGCAGCTGGTCACGAAATAGCCTTTAAGGCATGATTACGTTGAAAACGTGTGCATAAAAGCATTCAAATAGGTGATTTGGGCAACAGTATATTCCACAGGATACCCGCGTCGCGCGGTTTTAACAATTCAAAATGCGAATTTTATAGCTTGAGTAACAGGCGGAAATCTATTTTCTGTCAGAAAATGAGAGGAAAAACAACAACAAATGGTTAGCTCAATATTTTGTCGTAGAAATGTCTCCAAAGGATAACCATGTCTAGCGGAAATATGAGGAAATCCGTTGTTTTCCTAACAACTGTTTTGTGGTTGCTGTAAAGGAAAAATGAGTTTTACATTATGGGACGTTTCATTTCGCGAGAAGCATTTTATTTTGAGCGTTTAAAAGCTGAAACACGCGCTAAAATGAAAGGAATCCCTTGATTGATAGTTTTCAATTTCTCTTTACTTGCTTTCATGACGTAAGGGCCGTCGTAGTTAATGGGACTTCCCCGTCTTTTGAACTCACCGAAAGAGTGCGAAGATTTGCTTCGCGCCCTTCATTTACCAAAAACTTGGCTAACAAGTGGACTTAGTCGCAATTCAACTCATCACGCCATAAAGAGCCTGTCTAATTGTGAGACACAAGGCTGTGAATTTTCTTTGGATCATCCAAAGAAAATGGTCGAAAAGAACAAAAACTTTATTTCGCATTTCCAATTGAACCAAAAAGGCTATCCCCCATGATTAACCTTTAATCCAACCTTCAAAATGTCTGTTCCAAGTTTGTTTTCGCGTCCGCCATCTTGGGTTTGGTGACAAAAATGACAAATCTATCTTATGGAACCCACCTAGCCTGCGTAGCTGGCGGTTTAGAGGGGCTTTAGCAGGTTTTTATCCGCGAAATCTTCGTAGAAACCTTCGGTAGCTTGCTTGTTGTTCGATGAGATGGCCGCGCAAGCGCTGGGGCATAGTGCGCCTGGTTAAAAAATGCGCCCTGGGGGGAGTGTGGGCGGGCAGTGGGTGCCCGCCCACCCTCCCCCCAGGGCGCATTTTTTAACCAGGCGCACTCAAACCGTGTCTGCGATTTTTTAAATTTTGTTTAGCTCAACAGTTATGATTTTTTTTTAATTTCTAGAGCTTGAAAATTCTACAAAATTTGCCCTTCGAAATTTAAAAGTTCGATAACTTTTGAGCAAAGCAAAATTTTAAAAAACGCAGACACGGTTTTTGAGAAACACCTTTAGGATTAAAACAATGTGTTACTTGGGAGTCAAGGTCTAGCAGTTCGTCAGCGTTATCTCTTGAAACTCTCACACCCGAATTTTTAATAAAACCTTAAAAATATTTCTAATTAAGAAAAAAATAATTCTTTTTGCCATAGTTCGCTAGTCCATTCTATAAGCTTTCCAACGATATATAGGTTGATATGTTTTGGTTAAACTAAGGACGTGTATGATTTTTTTTTCGAACACGTGCGCGAAGGTTCTCAGTAACCTTAAAGCGATTTGCGCAAGCATGTCGGTTGTCCTAAATGTTTCCGCGACAAATATACTCACTTGGGTTTTGAAAGTGGAAAACTTTGAACTTTATTGTTCCGTTTTTCATATGAGAATGTCATGGCGGGACGAATAAAAGTAAAATGCTTAAGATACACACATGCCCCAGAAACAATCACTGAGCAAAACTAATTAGACCATCCCATTCTCGAACCCAGAGCTCCCCGGCTCGTAACCTCACAGGGGAGGCTCTGGTGACAGCCACTGACGCATGCGCGAGATTTAATACAGAGCCGCTGAGAGAAAGACCTTTCAGCGCATGCTCCAACGCTCAAAATCAGCCAATCAGCGACGGCCCTCAAATGGATGTCCCCAGAGCCTCCCCTGCGAGCAGACGAGCTGGGGAGCTCTGGGTACGAGAATGAGACCATCCTATCTCCTATCAGATTAAACTATTAAAGAATATCTAAAACAACAACAATATTGGTCTAAATCGAGAAATAGCGAGGACTAAAGCCTTTTTTAGCCTTCGGTGCCCATCGTTACTGGACGATACTTTTCCGATTTCAGATGCGCAGAACAGCTGCGCAGTTGCGTGACAGGCACACTTTAAATGTAGCTCTTTCAAAACTTTCTTCCTCAAATTTATGACCATCAAAATCCTGGTAAAATCTCTCTTAAAACGTCTTGCATTCTGATAGTCGTGAGAAATAGGATGACGCTAATAGCTTGTATTGTCCATTCGTTGATCCAACCTCATTTTCATTACTGCAGTGTAGTCACGTGGTGTAGTTTGGGACAAAAGTTCAGTTTCGAATTCTCTGCTCGATCTGCCGCTGAATGGCATCACCGGCGCATAAAATCAGTGAGAGCCTCGGTTTGAAGTAAAAGGTTGTGAATACCGGCGAGAAACTGATGAAGCTTGAATTGAGACAATAGACAAACTTTAGGAAACTTTGTGCACTTTGTACACTGCGGTGCACAACTCTCGTGGCAAGCACGATATTTTCTTGTATAGCATAAGTCTAAAGGTAAAAGTGGTTTTATAATTGAACCCCTACCTAATATGTAGATAGATAGACTTTTTATTTATTTACGGTGAGTTCTTTCTGCGAGAAGCGTTGGTTTATATATATAAAAACCGCGAGGATACAGCCAGACGGAAGATAATAAACATTGTTAATATATGGTATATATGTTACTATATGCCCGAAGTTGCTATGTGTACCGAAGAAAATATCACTCGTTGTTTCAACCTAGAATAAGACCTAAGAACATATCTACATAAGCAACTCAGAATTTGTGTATTATTTAATATTAAAGGAAAACGGAACTGGTACTTGCCATTACATAGTTTGTTTGTTGGCCATTACATTGTTTGTGCGGGTCGCGGGTCGCGAGTAAAAGGTGCGGGCGCGGGTGCGGGTAAAAAGGTGCGGGTGCGGGTAAAAGGTGCGGGTCTTGAGAATGGTCTAAAAATACTAAATCAGACGCTGGTTACTTCGGGCACTTAGTAAAGTTGTATTTTGGTGCTGTATTCGTACCAGGAGCTCATAATTCGTAAGCCCCTGTTTGCCTATCGCTTACCAGGATACACCTTGTATCTCGTGTCAAAAAAAAACAACAAAAGTTGACGTTGAAGCCAGTAGAAGTGGTCTGACGGAGCATTCATTTATAGAATTATTTGACAATCTACACAACGTTACTTTATTATTAAGAACCAGCGGAGCAAGAAAGTGGAAACCGTAACGTCCCTCTACTATGTTTTCACTTGTTGGAATAAATTACGTAATGAATTGGCGAGGACGTACTTTATCATATCTATGTTTGAGTGGATCATCGTAACCTATGTAATTCACCTTTTGTCATCCAAGCCAAGCGGAAAGAGAAGTCGCCGGTTATCATCATGAGCTTTCGCTCGGTAGAATAGTAGAATAGGAGCTTACGAATTACGAGCACCGCGGTACACTGGTACAAAAATACAGCTTTATTAAGTGTCCGAAGAAGCCAGTGTCTGATTTGGCATTTTTAGACCATTTTCAAGACCCGCACCTTTTTACCTGCACCCGCACCTTTAACCCGCACCCGCACCTTTTTTACCCGCACTCGCGCCCGCACCTTTTACTCGCGACCCGCGACCCGCGACCATTAGGCAAACTTGCACAAGATTTAATAGCTTTCAAATATCAAATTTCTTTGAAAACTAATCCTTTAACAACCGTATACGACTTGGAAGGCCTTGTGGTCTTTGAGGGCCCCCTTGCTTGTATTGCAAATATACTGAATCTAATAAATGGATGTCACAAATAATAGGAACTCACGTTCGCATTATCGGGTCTATCATTCGCCTCGTAAACGCTTCGTACGATTGTTGTGGTTGTGCATGTGGCTATAGTTATGATGTGGCTTACCTGACAAGACGGCAGCTTGCCCTCACAGAGGCCAAAATCCCTAGTCACCGCAGCTTTGAATTGGAATGGTCTTGTATCTGACAGACAACTTCTTATCGGACGCGAGCCGCTCAGTAGAAAGGATCATAGCCTGCATAGCAAGCGTGATTTCTGGGGAAAGAAACCCCGACAAGCGAGGTATTGGTCGATATTGGCCTTGCATACGACTGATTAGCTCGGGCAGGGAGTTGTTCACTGTTATATTCAAAGATCAGGTCACGTGAGGGAAAGTCCGGTCTAAATTCTAGACATTACGTAGCCCGCTTAGCTCACGCACTGTGCACGTGATGAGTGTTCTGTCATGGACTTGCTTACCCAGGTCAATCTTTCACATATTCAGTCGGCATATTTTGGAGATCAGAAATTCCTATTAGAAAAGAAATGCTGCATAGTTTGTCCCTGTCCTGCTCGCTTCGTTACCCCGTTCTATCTAATCTTGTTGACGTTGTATTTAACAATTAGTCGCCGAAGACGTAAATATCGGCGAATAGTCACCGAGAGACGAAGTCGAGGTGATTATTCGCCGACATTTTCGGAGCCTGAGGCGACTAATTGTTTTAGTATAATTACTCAAGCGACTTTTAAGATTTTTGACAAAAAAAAAACGGGTTTAGGCGAGAGTGGATTAAGTTTCTCGCAATAAAGTGCGCGCGCGATCCCCAATGCTTTCAGTGTTATATTCACCTATAGGTGAATATAGCAAAATATTCTGAAGTCTCGACCAATCAGCGCGCGCCATCGCTTGAGTAATTATACTAAAGTAAAATTCGTATCGTGAGTGCAGGATGCCCGCGCCAGCCCAGCAATGCATGGATTGTCACGAGGTAAGAGAAATGGAAGATATAGTGATGGACAAGGTCGAAGTTGTTACTGTAAAGCCAATCAGCTTTGACTGGACTGAATTGTTGACTGGGATTGCTGTTTGTTCTGAGACATTGAAACAATTGATCGTTCGGGGTTCACTTGACATGTGGTCTCACAATGTTTGACACAATATGTTTGCTCATAGGCAGAGAAGACTAAATATCAGTGGATTGAGTATATTTGTTGTTGTAAATAAAGTTATTTCTTGGTCTTGGTGGAGGCGAGGAGATCAGGAATCGAATTTCTCGAGCGCGCTTCGCGCCGCGAGAGCGCGGATTTCTCCTAGCCCCCAGAACTTCGAAATCATTCGCAACCAGCTATCGCGAGGCGGGTTTCGCTTAACAACTACTAGCAGTCCCTGAACTCTCCTTCGCGGCTCCGTTGTTGCTGTGTCGCCGAAAGAAGAGTCCAGAAACCTTTGTATGCGCATGCGCTAGATCTGACCAAGAAATTGGTTTTTTTCGTTAGTGCGCATGATCCGAATACCGGTGCCGAAAGTTGATTGTTGTCTACATGATAGGACGCCCTGTGACAGTAACCGCGAAATTCAACAAACAATCTCCGACAGCGCGTGGTATATGGGTCATGCGCACAACAAAAAAATTCTCGGTCAGATCAAGAGCATGTGGGCCTCGGAAAAATACGTCCGCAACTCGTAAAATATCCGCCGCCCGTATTACATGAAAAAAAAAACATCCAATAAGGAAGAGCGGATTTCAAATGACTGTCGTGAGTAATTTGCAAATACTTTGTAATTAGGGAAGTGGTCAAAACATCTGTACTAGAATGGGACCCGATGGGGTGGTGTAAACCGCAGCCAACCTTCTTTTAGGAAAAAATAGCCATTTTTAACTGCGAATCTCGTAAAATAATAAATGAATACAAAAGATTAGACCAGCACCGTCTTCTTCATAGCGAGAGCAACGCATCCATGCAATAAAATCCAACACCCCTTACTTGAGCATGGAGAAATGGGCATTGAAAAAACGGGTGGGTAGGTACAGCCCGGGACCTACCACCTCCCGCGATAAAATCGGGTCCCGGTCGAGTACAGATGTTTTGACCGCTTCCCTTACTTCCATACGTTTTGTTCAGAATTGGTGCAATTACTTTGCGATTGGTTTCCCGACAGTTATGTGAAAACCACTCTCTATATGTATACTGCAATAAATGACTTACGACCCCATCATGTCCGCTGTAAATTTTATCGTAATGTCATTATTAGCAGAAGGCGCGGAGTTGGAGCCTCATACGTATCATCAACCCATCCAAGCCAAAACGGAACGCTCAGCGGTTTACAAAAACATCATAGGCTCTTATTTACGCATGCGCACTTGCATTAGTGTCGACCCGTGTACACAGCCAATCACATTCATTCTGCGCGCGTGAAATCACAATCCGTCTTGGATCACTGAGCGCGTGCTTCGTCCTCAACATCCAGCACAGCACAGCGCAAAAAGTTGTTGCATTTTGACGCCAACTCCCCCAAAATACATTGATAATCAAAGAGATTGATCTGGATAATTAAAAGAGGTAAGCAGTTACAGATACTAAGCAAATACTAAGCACATATATCTAGCAAATATCATTGAGTCCGTACAAAAAAGAGCGCTTAGAATTATCTACGGCCCCGCCTTAGAATATAGTGAGAGGCTCAGACGTGCAGAGCTTATCCCTCTCACGGAACGTCGTGCAATTATATCAGCGAACCCCTGAGTTACGTTATTCCCAATACCACCGTGGTGCCTCACGGTTATTCTCTGTACCACTGTTCGTTATTCATAATTAGACAAATTATCTGTTAAGTATTGTAAATATCAGTATGTCACTGTTCGTTATTCATAATTAGACAAATTATCTGTTAAGTATTGTAAATATCAGTATTGTCTCTGACCTCCACTGCAATTCTGCCAATGCTGCTATGTGGCTCAATAAACATATATTATTATTATTATTATTATTATTATTATTATTACTAAGGAGACAAAAGGGACTTGGACAATAATAGCGAAAATGGGAAAATATTTGCAAACTCTCTGCTGTTGGCTGTACCCCGCGATATAAGAGAGAATCTGTTTTTTCAATAAAATAATCGGTCAGTTTACAAGCGTAAAATTACATCCATAAATTTCAGGGTGACCATATCAAAATTCACTGAAATTTCAGACATTAACAGTAAGAAGTTCTACGTTTGAAGTTCCGCTTTTAGGCATTGCCTAACAAAAAGAGAGATCGACTCGCCAGAAACAGTAGCCTGCTGAACGGGCGCCATCTTGGAATTTGGAGACGCGCGGTCCGGGGGGGGGGGGGGGGGGGGGGGAGCGCAACAAAAACACAAACGTCAACACATTGCCATATTTTATTGTACAAAAGTATCACTTTGGCCCGCTTGCAAAATATTCATTCCTAACAAAAGTATTTCCAAAATTTAATATACATCATTTTGCGGGTAACTCGGCCAGATAAATTAACAATACTAATAAGAAATTACAACCTATGGATATATATATATATAGACTACTGCAAATATATCATAAATCTAGCTAACATTTTACAAAGCAATTCGGCATGCTCTACATAAACAATGTCACTATTTGTCAGGAGGTCACTAGCTCAGAGAGCCCATTTTATGTGTATTATGTTAACATTTTATCAGCGTTATTATCTTAATTGAACGTTATAGCAGATTTCGTATGACTGTGATAAGTACCGCGACAAAGTTGTGCCGCGCCGCGACCGCGACCGTACCGCGACTACGCGATTTCATTCCGTATCTACAGCAGGCCAGGTTCCGCGCCGCGACTGCGAATTTGCTACGCCGTGTCGCGGCACTTTTCACAGTCATAGTACAAATCTGCTCTATTCTCGCCATTAATATGATAACTAACTTATATTATGAACCTATGCCACTTTATAGATTCTGACTGACTAAAAGTACGTAGCGAAACCTAGTTTGCTCGCTTTTTGTGACGTCACTTTTTACGGCATTAGGTTTGATACACTGAAATGACGTCATATTGTTGTTGACAATTGATACACGCACCATGGAAACGGAAGCCAATTTTGCCAATATTCCCGTTGAATCTATTATGACTTTTTCCAAGAAAGCGTTGCCTAAACATCTACTTTGAATTTGAATGTGAGAAGGCCATGTGCCTCAGCAAACGTTGAAAGCCCGTTTCATCGTGGAAGTTGTCATATTCGACTTTGTTATGTCACACACTCGCAATTTTTTTGCAACGTGCAATACGCCCGCGATAAAATTATAAATTACAGCAGCTTATCCAAGTAAAAACATGAATGAATTTCCATGGTAGAAGAATGGGAAGTGTTCGGATTTCACATGGCTCTCCTTGTGAATTCCACGTAAATACTCCAGTTTTGAATTCTCTAAACTACCGCTGAATAGGCATCTCTAAGCTGCAAAAAGTATAATGAACATATTTATTATTATTTTTATTATCGGCGGCGCATAACTTACAGTTTGAGCCTCAGTTAGAAGTAGAAAAAGTTGTGAATACCGACGAGAAACTGATGAAGCTTGAATGGAAACATTCGTTTCCAAGGAGCAATAATCTGGACTAGCATCAAATTTAAGCTTTCTATCAAATTCAGTTTTTCTAAATTCATATTAGTCTCTCCCATTTCGCTTTCTCTTTCATCACCTTGTCATCACCGACGTATTCTGTGTTGTTTGTATCTGTGCCTCGTCTGACGTTTTCATTTAATCGTACATATGGCCCTGCTGCCTAGCTCGATTAGCTTGTTAGTTATTTTCTAGGTAGCATTGATATCCAACGTATGTGTTTTGTTTTTCATTCTGTATATAATGTTTAGTGTTGATATGTAAATAAAGAAATTTGTGTTGTTATGGAGACAATAGACAAACTTTTTGGACTCGTTGGTATTCGCAACTTTCCGTTTCAAACCGAGGGTCCTACAGTATTTATACGATGCGCTGTTGATGTCTATTCAACGGTTAGAGAATTCGAAACTGGACTATTCCGAACACTTCCCATTCTTCTACCATGGGAAAATCAGCTTTTCCTATGGATGGGTTTCTACAGAAATTCCCTATTCTCACTATCACCGTGAACTCATTTGTTTCTTAGCAAAAATATACTGCGCGAGATAAAAAATGGCGGAAAAATTATTAAAAAGTGTCATTGAAAGTGTTTAAAAAAGTATCACGTACAAAATCTTTTGATAATTTTTCTGCAATTTTACAATACAATAAAATAATCGTCATATACAAAAAGCACGGTTCGTAAATACGAACTAAAAATAGAATAAAATTTTAAATAATTTTATAACAATCATGGGCCAAATGAGTAACCACTTTGAGCGAAAAAATAATACCGTAGCTACTGCCGATTATATAATTTTTCGAAACTCTGATTGAATCAAAAGTCAAAGCGTGTTTAGCAGATTCTTTCGATCGCAAAAATTCCCGGGGGGGGGGGGACTCCCATATTTTTTGGTCGGGGATGATGGTCGTCTCACTTAGGGGTTAAAATCACGGGGCCTTGGTCTCTTTTAGGGGTGATTGGTTTATTAGGGAAAATTAGGGAGATTGGTTTCTTTTAGGCCGAAATATGTGTCCAAATTGTTTTGTATCATGATGGTGGTCCTTAAAGCCGTGTAAGAAAGAGCGACGAGAAGACAATAAAATAGACAACATTAAAGGCAGATTTGAGTCAAACACGGAAATTTCTTGATGGGTAACTTTTACCTGTTACCTGCCCCCTTCGAGCCTAGTACTTGGCACACACGACCTCATCTTTTAAGGTATCTTTTAGGGTAAGAAATTATTTGAGCGACGCCATGTTTGGTATCTTTTAGGGGTGAAACTGAAAATTTCCAAAGATCATCCCCGACCAAAAATATTGGAGTCCCTCCCCCCCCTCCGGGGGGGAGGGGGGGGGGGCGAAAATTATGTTTTGCGATGTTTTGCCGCGTCGAACCAATTCAGTTTTTTTTCCAATTTATAACCAAAGAAAGAATAAAAAAAACCGTTTACATTACTTTTTGTTCTGCTATGGTTCACCTAGATTTACCTTTTGCACTAGACAAAGTGTCCTTTAAGCTGCAAATTAAATTTCTAACTATTGGATTCAACGCGGCAAAAGTTCGACGTCTGAACTAGCCTCAGCAACACAAATATCACTCAGGAGTTTTGCAAAAACTTTCGGGTTGTTTAGGCCTAGGGCATAATGTCCAACAGACCTCATCGGTTTGGGCGTAATTTTTTGCCCATTTCAGATCACGTGGCATTCCCATGAGTATTCTATCTTTGTTTGGAATGTTTCCATATTCATATATCCTTCGGTGCGTAGCAGAAAAAGAAAGAGAGAATACATTCATGGGAATGCCACATGATCTGAAATGGGAAAACATTACACCCAAGCCGAGGAGGTATATTACGGTCGCGTCGATAACATTATTTTCAAAAGATACCGACTCATTACACTTTCAAATACTAAATTATGTATTGCTTGACTTTAACTGGGCGTATGCGCTAGGCCTTAAGGCCAGTTCACACGGCGCGATCTTTGCTGCGATTTGAGGCGCGATTTTTGCGGCGATCGTCGACGTCATATCGCGCGGTGTGAACGGCGCGGCCGGCGATTTAGCTCTGCGATATGTGTCAGTTTGTTGGCGATCACAGGAAATCGCTTCCGCATCGCAGTGTAATTTGAACATGTTCAAAACGCCTGCGACGTCGCAAGTGAAATCGCCATAAGATTGCCGGCAGTTCAAATCGCGCGATATGACATCGCGACACAAATCGCACCTCAGATCGCAGCTTAAATCGCGCCATGTGAACGGGCCTTTAGATGTTTAATTCAGAGACGCTTTGAAAACTATAGTCGGTGAAGACTTGCCCAAGTCGTCCTTTGTGCTTTTCCTAAGAGCGAAGCGAACAAAAAGGTCTTGTATTAATTTTTCTCAGTGCGCGAAGCGAAGGGCGCGTTGACTGAAAAGAGGAACGGCTTCGGGAAAGTCTAGTGAAGAGTTCACAGAATTATGAAACCTCGCAGTTAAAGTATAGCTCATTTAAAGACATGTTCTTTTTCATTTTGTGAAAGCATTGCTAAAAATGATCCAACATTTTGGCAATCGATCGAGATGTGATAATGAGACAATAAGCCTAGTTGAGTTTAAATTTCGTGTTTAGTGCGCATGCAATTTTAGTCCGAATTTCTTGATTTCTTTGTTTAACAAGAACAAAGAGAAGTTAAACAAAATATTCGGACTAAAATTGCATGCGCACTGAACACCAAATTTAAACTCCAACAAGGGTCATTGGATAAAACCAACATTGCCGGATTTCAAGCCGTGAGTGCACTGGGGCGAATCCTTTAATATATACCGTTTCCGGGATACGTTGTCACTGGAAAAAGCAACAAAGCCTGGTGCGCTAGGGAGTATGGGTAAAGATTTATTTGAATTTCTGTAAATATAAGAAACAAATATGCTTAGAAATGTGCTGAAATTTAATGATTTTACCTGTGGTTGCGATAACTGTCTGAATTCAGATCAAACAGTAGCAGTTTAGCTGCCCCCATTATCCTTTGCGCTTCAAGCTTATAGGCTTTTGGGGTGACAACGTTTCCCGGAAACGGTATATCAATTATCCGTTCAAGACCGACATGGAGAGAAAGAGCATGCTCAACTATACAAAATCAAAGTTGGGTATCAACCTGTCAAATAGTGATCGAGAAACAGCCATTCAAAAAGTCCAAAATTTTACAAGATTTGTGTGAAATCCGGACGCAGCGTACGAAAAACCATAAAGCTTATAAAATTCCGGCATCTTGGAATGGCTGTATCTCGATCGGAATTTACACAATCAACGCCAAACTTTAGGATTTTGTATGGTTTAATATGCTCTTCCTCTTTATGTGGAGCTCGTTTCGATAATGGCAATATTAAGGGATTCGCCCCAGGCACACTCGGATTGAAATCCGGCAATGTTGCACGGCGCAGACCGGAAGGCACAGAGTCGCGAATCCAGACATTTCATTTGATGCAAGATGTGAGACAAGCTTGCATGGACACCGTTTAACGTTATCATTATGGTGTTTTTTGCTTCTTCACTTTGTCATTATCCTTCCGGACCTTATTTAGACCTCCACCAATTATCAACCGCATAATTGAGCATTTTATTTTATTTTGTTGCTTAGAAATTTAATTTCAGAAGCCTAACGACGTTTTTTTATTCGCGTACTTATCGTGTGTCAGCTTCTTTTTCTCAAACAGACGTTTGCCGCCCTGTTTGGCCATCTTCTTCTTCTTTTGTAACATCGGAATTCTGCTCAGTGTTCGCCAACGGCTCCAATTCAATGTCCTCTTCTTGGACTTCCAAAAGAGGAAGTTTTTCGGGATTCGCTCGAGACGAATTTTGGTTCTCGTTTTCCTCAGATTCGTGAGGTATGTTCCCGTTGTATTTTTCGTCGCCTTTTTGGCGCGGGTCATGCCCCTCGTCATCCGAATGCTTCTTTCTGTCCATAGTCGGAGAATCACCATCGAAGGACGAAGTCGAACATGATGAGACCATGATGCTGATTTTTCTCGCTTCTTCATCCTCTGGTCCTGAACAATAGAAAATAATATATAGATTTAGCCACTGGCTAAAAGCGGAGCTCCCGGTTACATATTTTTTGTGCTGGGGTCTTGGTTTACCTGTGTGGGGGGGCGCACACAGACACGGACGCGCCAGCAATACCCAAATGGGAATACCGCTGAACCATGAAAAATGAAGTCGATTGTATACCTGAGTTCTACTTTGAGCTATTGTATTCTTCCTGCGATACCTATGGTGCTCCGCTCTGCGGCCTTCGGCCGCTAAGGAGCTCCGCTATAACGTTGCTTTTAACTTGAGTTGCTTTTAACTTTTAAAACAATACAATACAATACAATAATTATTTAACAGCCCATGTCAGCTATTCCTTTGTTGTTTCGTTCGATATAGAAGACGAATGACGTGGGAGCGTTTCTTTGGGAAAAATCCGGATTCGGATTCGACGTGAAATTTCATGGATTTTTGTACTAGAACGAAAGATACGCTGAAATTTTCGCATCCTTTCACAGAGAAACGCAAGGACTCAGAATCCGTCGAATCCGGATTTGGATTAAATCTTCTGAATCCACGACGATAGGGGATTTTGAGGATTCAGAATCCTTTTTTGGATTTTTCAAAAGAAACGAAAAATCCGTTTTGGGGTTCCAAGAATCCGAATCCGGATTTTCCCAAAGAAACTCCCCCTAAATCAACATCTAAAGACAAAAGTACCAAATTCTATTTACCAAATTCAATCTAGAAAATTGCTCTGTATTCTCCAACTCAGCCGATGGAAATAAATGCTTTTTCCTACTATGTTGCTATGCTGTCAAAATGGCGGCTGCCACAGGCTCTGGAGTCAACCCATTCTACCCAGAATGCACTACTTCGCCGCATTTTCATAACCATTAAAACTCTGAGACTTGAGAAATGTTTCGACACTCGTCTGAAATCTTTCGACACTCGTCTGAAATCTGCTCTAAGTTAGGAGTATTTTGTTTTACTACAACCAAGCGAACGTTTAGCGTTGATCGGGTCAATAGACCCCCTCGGCTTGGGCGTAATGTTTTGCCCATTTCAGATCACGTGTCATTCCTATGAGTATTCTCTCTTTGTTTGGAATGATTCCATATTCATATATTCAAGTTCAAGTTCAAGTTTATTTCTATATACAGAATACAATAATCATTACCAGACCCGCAGGTAGCAAAGCTAATCTAGGCGGGCAGGAAATATATATATATAATAACTGTTTGAGAAAAAAAGGAAATGGAAGACACATAAAAAAAGAGTTGAACAACAGGATTTAGTATTGCAAAAGAGAAAGTAGGAATTATGTAAAATCAAGCATATCCTTCGGTGCGTAGCAGAAAAAGAAAGAAAGAATACTCATCGGAATGCCACGTGATCTGAAATGGGCAAAACAAACGGGCAAGCCGAGGAGGTCTATCTCGATTCAAGACACAACTATTCCAAGATGATACATAGGGAATCTGCAGAAACCCGTCCATGGGAAAAGCTGAATTTCCCAAGGCACGCGTATGGGAAGTGTTCGGAATTCACAACGACAGCTATGGGAATTAATCCCAACACTTCCCATTCTTCTACCATGGGAAATTCAGCTTTTCCCATGGATAGGTTTCTGCAGAAATTCCCTGTGATATGCCGAGGTTCTGTAACATTTGTATGGTTTGCCCAGGGAAATTTCCTTGGTTTGCCGGACGCCACATCCGAATTTAACACGAATCTTGTAAACTTTTTGGATGGCTGTTTCTCGATCTCTATTGACCCGATAAAAAACAAACATTGGGATTTTGTAGAGTTCAACACGCCCTTTCTCTTTACGTGTGTCTTGTACGGTAATCGTGGATTCACCCCAGGCACTTATGCTACTCACCGCTTGAAATCAGGCAATGCTGTTTTTGTTGTTGTTGATATTTTTGTCAGTAAATGGACGACTTTGACCCTGGCCTCATTTTAATGCAAAGGCCTCCGCATGGATTCTTATTAAAGCGAAACCAGGGAGGTCTCTTTAAGTGCGTTGTTCTCAAAACAATTGCTCGTGTGTATAATCACAACTAGTGGGTAAAAGGCTCGAGATGTTTGTTTTTCATGTATCAAGAAAGTGCGGGCTGCCTGTGTGATTTCAATCTCGTCTCAGGCCCTGACCGGGAAGAAAAAGCAAAACAAAATGGCGACCAAGAGAACGATGTTTCTCGAGTGAACTTTCCTGCTCAGTGGATATCTTTAACAATTAGACTACGAGTTCGAGTTTTCTATGAGTCAATAGAACGAGCGACTCATCGAGAACGAGTAGTCTAATTGTTTTAGTAGAAACCCACTAGCATACTACCTTCGAGTTGTTGCTAGACGTATTCATTTTAATTCATGGTTTTAGGAAAGTTTTGCGCTAGGCGCTAGCGTTTTCGCTACTCACTATCTATTACGTGATAGATAGTGAATAGCGGAGCCAATCAGATTGCAGGATTCGTGATAGTATGCGAGTGGGGTGTGGGTTTCTACTAAAAAGCTATAACTTACAGACCTTCCAAATAAGGTGGAGATTTCCTTATAAGGAAGTTTTGCAACGTTGGTGGAGAGTCGACAGTTTGGCGATATGTGATGCTGTCGTTTTGTTTCGAGTAGCTCTTCGTGAGAGACCTATCATTCGCTTATGCGTGGCTCCGATCCGGGCGGCTGCGAGGAGACTATCATTCGCTCAGACAACACAACAACTATCAAGACGTTTGTCACCAAACGTTGACTTGCCACTGTTGCAATGTTACCTTATTAGGAAATTCCTTATTTGGTCAATGTAAGTATATGTTTCCTCATTATTTAGCGAAATAAGCAGAACAATCCACCAAAACTTACAGATGTTCGAGAAACATGCTACTCTTGGTTGACATTCTGTTTCTTTATCGGCCAAAGGGCCTGGGGCAAAGCACAGGTAGCCCGGGCGTATTACCAGAAACATGATGGCAACGCTAAGCATCACAGGATGCAATCTTTTTTTTAGAATGAATGCAATGGACGATTCCAGCTATAAGCGCGCGCGCTCGTCTTTATTCAGATGCCAGAAACATATAACATTAACTTAGTCACTTATATGTTTCTGGAAATTCCCAATCCGTGTCCCACAACTACCAGAATGCTGCGCGCCCTTTTTTAACAGTTTGTTCGACAAATGTCCCACATCTACCGACATGCAGTGCGCGCGTGCGTTATAGCGGGAATCCATTCTACGAAGCTATTAAAGGTTCTGTGCAGAGAAATAGGTGTAAATAAGAGCAGGTTACAAGGAGGCTTTATCTTCTTTTATACAACGTCCACAACATACCATCCTTAATGCTAAAAGTTGAATTTGCTTTGAACTTTTACCCTCTCGATAACAGTCCCTTTCAAATTTCTTCGCCCTATTGTGATTCAAATTGAAAATCTAGTCTGAAATCATGCCTACCGTTGGCCAATATTTTCTTTTATTTTGCTTTATAGTAGGGTCTGTTAGCGATTTTATCGTGCACTTTTGCGTACAGGCACCAAACTTGGCACAAGTGTACCTTGGGTGATACCAAACAGATTAAGAGGGGGGTGCCACAAATGTTCGCCCTAGGGGGGAGGGGAGGGGGCATTTTGTCCAAATTAAAAATGAGGGATCTTTTTGGGGCTGCAAAGACCGTACAGGCACCAAACTTGGCACAAATGTTCCTTGGGAGATACCAAATATCATTTAGAAGGGATGCCACATATGTTTGCGCTAGGGGGGTAGGGAGGGGTAATTTTTGTCCGAATTAGGCATGGGGGTCTTTTGGGAGCCGCGAAGACCGTACAGGCATCACACTTGGCACAAATGTACCTTGGGTGACACCAATCAGATTAAGAGGGGGATGTCACAAATGTTCGCCCAATGGGGGTGGGGTGGGGCAATTTTGTCCGAATTAGCATGGGGGTCTTGTTGAGCTTCATATACCATACAGGCACCACACGTAACAAAATGTTACTTGGGTGCTACTAAACAAATTGAAAGGGGTTCTCACAAATGTCCGCCCAAGGGTGATGGGGAGGGGCATTTTTTCGAATTAGCATTTGGGCCTTGGGAGCCGCAAGACCGTACAGCACCAAACTTGGCACACATGCCTTTCTTTGGTGATACCAAACTGATTCAGAGGGGGCGCCACAAATGTTCGCCCTAGAGGGGGAGGGGAATGGGAATTTTGCCCAAATTAGCCATACGGTCTTTTTGCTACAAATCCTTATTGGCCTGAAACCCAAACAAGTTCCGACACAAAAAGTTTGGCAAAGAGGGAGAGGGACAAAATTTCCATTAAGAGGGGTTGAGTCCAAAGGCACCAGACCTAGTGCATAAATTGCCTTGAGACTGAACAGGTGCACAGTTCCGTGTATGGGAGGTTGGACTTGTCGCACTTGCAGCGCCCGCTGGTGCATTTGCCTTTGCAACCGCACTTCAGTAGCTCGAACACACTCTTGAAGCCGGTTGGAGTCCAAAGGAACATTTGTGCCAAGCCAAAAGATCCCTCATGTCTAATTTGGACAAAATGCCCCTCCCTCCCCCCTAGGACGAACATTTGTGGCACCCATATCCCCCTCTTAAACTGTTTGGTATTAACAAAGGAACGTTTGGCCAAGTTTGGTGCCTGTACGGTCTTTGCAGCCCCCAAAGATCCCTCATGTCTAATTTGGACAAAATGCCCATCCTCTCCCCCCTAGGGCGAACATTTGTAGCAACCCCCTCTAAAACTGTTTGCTATCATCCAAGGAACATTTGTGCCAAGTTTGGTGCCTGTACGGTCTTTGCAGCCCCCAAAGATCCCTCATGTCTAATTTGGACAAAATGCCCATCCTCTCCCCCCTAGGGCGAACATTTGTAGCAACCCCCTCTAAAACTGTTTGCTATCATCCAAGGAACATTTGTGCCAAGTTTGGTGCCTGTACGGTCTTTGCAGCCCCAAATATCCCTCATGTCTACTTTGGACAAAATGCCCCTCCCCTCCCCCCTAGGGCGAACATTTGTGGCACCTCCCTGTAAAACTGTTTGGTATCACCCAAGGAACATTTGTGCCAAGTTTGGTGCCTGTACGCAAAAGTGCACGATCCGAAGGTTTTTTGACCCTAACAGACCCTACTATTACACCATTTCTGATATTAAATGAAATTTATGAAGCACACAACAGCTATATCAAGTGTGAGCTTGAATTCTAATGGTTTGTTAAGCTTTACAGCAAAGTTGTTCAACGGTTAACTCGATTCCAGGCTAGAATTTCAATTTGAACAATAGAGGGAGGAACTGCGAAAAGTACTTTTAGCAGAAGAAACCCTAATTGAAGTCCACACTACGCATCAAAATGTACGTTCCTTACGACATCAGCAGCTGAGATTTCAAATTACTGTAAATTTCTACAGTGGCGGATCCAGGAATTTGGGAAGGGAGGGTCACACGACTACACCTATTTCAATTAACGTTGCTCTGCAAAACGTAAAACCATGCATCATATTAAATGAAGACGCTATTTCTCGTATTTTCCTTGAGTTTGGCAAGCCAAACTAAACTAACCCAACTAAACCGACTGACTCCCTATAAAAATAGACGGGGGTGCTCGTCGGGAAAATTGATTTTAACCCTAAGGGATAGCAAATTGGGTGTGGTCAGCAGCGAATTTTACCCCGTAAGAGATAGCAAATTGGATGCGGAAAATCCTATGTTATTGCAGTCCTTGAAATTACCATCAAGTTGAAACAATTTATTCTGTTGTCGCTGAATTTCTAGGTCACCATTGGCGTGAGACCCCCTAAGGGATAGCAGATTCTTTGGACATCCCTCAGAGATAGCAGTTTGGTGAATTTTATACACTAAGGGATAGGACGAGCACTCCCGTCTATGTTTATGGGGAGCCCCTCCCCCCCCCCCCCCCCGGGCTAAAACCACCCAATGGCACTTTGTTTACTACTTTGAGACACAATTTGGCGTGAACTGCTTCGTTTTAGGCAGGAGTTACATACCATTACGACTTATGAAGCATGGTTCATGGTTTTACGTTTTGCAGAGCAACGTTAATTGAAACAGGTGTAAAAGATAACACAAAAGATAACACAAAAGATAACATCTGAAACGCTTATACATTTCCATAAATTTACTCTTGGAAGGGGGAAGCACCTCCCCTAGATCCGCCAGTGCTGCAGAATTTGCGGTTCTATTTCTATGACAAAGAGAGGATACGCTATCGACAAACATGGCCATGGACGGCGGAACAGTTTTCAAAGTGGGGGGATCATTATATATAGTAAGATTGTATGGCAAGGTGGTGGGGCTGAGACTAGTGAGACTTGGCGAAATGGGCGGAGGGGGCTAGCTTTAGCCCCCTAGCTCTCCCCGGGTTCGCCGTCTCTGATGGTACGAGATAAGGCTACTTGCAACCGGCTCCTGTGTAAACCGGATTAACCAGACTTACCAGCTTTGATCTTGCGACTCCTATGTTTCTTATAAATAGCATCAAAGTTGGAAACAATCACTGGGACAGGTAGCGCAATCGCCAGCACACCGCACAGGGCGCAACAAGACCCAACCAGCTTCCCCATAGAGTCTTAGGCACCAAATCGCCGTACCCGACGGTCGTCATGGTAACCAAGGCCCACCAGAATGCATCCGGGATACTGCGACCCAATTGAGTGTCCACTGAACCAGCCTCCGCGTAATACGCCATGCTCGAAAAAATAACAACTCCAATGAACAAGAAGAAAATCAGCAGGCCAAGTTCTCGTAAACTCTTTTTCAGAGTTAGGCCTAGTATTTGCAACCCGCTAGAGTGGCGGGAGAGTTTAAAGATCCGAAATACACGCACGAGTCTTAGGATCCTGAGGAACGCGAGTGACACATTCCCGTTATTAGTCTCCACTGCAGAATTAATAATCAAATCGATATAAAACGGAATAATCGCAAGAAGGTCAATAACATTCAGAAACGATCGGACAAAAGGACATTTTCTCGGACTGGATGAAAACCGCACTAAATATTCCAGTGTGAACCAAGCTATAAAAGCGGCCTCTAGATAGCCGAACCATTTTCTTGCAGTAATCGCTACATGGTTGTGCTCACTGACTCTTTTAACTTCTGCAGTATTGTTTGGGTTTTTGACTTTTTGTACACTGAAGTCCGGCAGTGTCTCTATGCACAATATAGCAATAGAAGCCACAATGATAGATACTGAGAATAGAGCAATAACTCGAGCTGCTGGACTAGAATCTGGGTATTCAAACAAATTCCAAAATGCGCTTGTAATTTACGTTCCGGCATTTCTCTAGGAGACTCTTCAGGTTCTTCCTCTGTTAATAGTTCTTTCACGGCGTTTATTGCTGTTTGCCCGAGCTCGAAAAATTCAACTTCTTCGAGCAGAATTTCAGGGGCTAAATCTGGCGGGCAGACAAGCCTACCATTCGACTGATAAAAGTACAGAATAATCTCAAAGACTTGTTTATTGCGATCGAAGAAATACTCCCGAAATTCACGGTCGTAGTACTCATTTCGTTTTGATGCATCTCCTAACAGAGTCGTAGGGAATTTATCCAGTGTATCCACGTAAGTCTGGTAACGAAAGCCCGACACGTTCAGTGTTACTCTCCGCCGCTTGTGCGCCCGTATTTTGTTACTATTACTATCCGGGGGGGCTTTTCCATAGCTGTCGCCCCAGCCAAAGGCTTCGGACTTTACTTCTCCATCTTTTCCCTCTCGTGAACCTACTAGATCTTCCTCGCTGTAAAAGCCAACAGATTTGGAGTTCGACTTTTTTTGCGAATATGGTTTTTTGTCAACAGCTTTCGAGCGTGGCTGCAGAGTAATTTGTTGCCGAACAGCGTGGCCCGTCAAGTTTGCTCCCATTTCCCCTGCAAAGAAACAAACCAACGCTATTAGAACCTTATAGAAACCCTCTCTTTTTCTTAGGGGCGTCTTACGTTTTAGCCACAGAACTGTTACTTTTGTGCGAGATTATTCAAAATCACTTACCCAAGTTTAGGGAGACTACAAGCGCTCATTCGAGCAGCGCAAAAGGTCACGTTAAACAGACCATACCAACGAATTCTTGTTTTCTGTTAGGTTTTACAAAACGTATGCATCCAGCTATACCGTGGTTGAGAAGCTGTTTTGAGTTCCATTCAAATGGGTAAAATGATAGTATAATATAATTGTATGCTCCCAAGTTATGCGCTGGAGGAAATTGCTAGAAGCGAATAGCGCTTACATTCCAACTGATTGTCATGGCTCAGCGTACAAAAGCTCCCTTGGATAATTAGAATAACAGATTTTTAATTCAGTGCTTAAATAGCGCAGCCTAATAATATTACTTAATTTATGTATAACAAGAAACATGATAAATAAAACAAATACAAAAACTGCCGACGCCTATTTTCGTGCCAGCAAAAAGCATATTTCCGTCTTTATTGCAAGAGATGATTTAGCATTAAAATAAACTTAAAAAGTGAAAGAAACAAATGGTTTATGCTGAAAGAGTTATGGCTATATATATACCTAACAAAAGGGGCAAAGTGGTCATTAAAGAAGATGTAATTCAACATGCAATGCCAGAGGGGATAAAAACACGCTAACATTGCAGGAATGATGCGTTACATTAATTTGATTTCCATTAAACATTAAATAAATATAACCACCTATGTAACATAGAAAACATCGGTTGGTTGTCGTTTAACACCGTTGTACAAAGTACAATATTTTGGCATAAATGGTGGACCGATTCGATAGACAAAATACAAGAATCAATACGCATTTAATAAATAATGCAAATATATTAAAGATAAAGGGAAAAAATCAAAGCTCAAACATTGAACAGGGAGAAGAGAACCAAGCTCGAGCACGAACATGTGTCGTAACAATATAACAAGGGCCTAGCAACATTAGCTGTTGTAAAATATCGTGAAAACAAAGCTAGAGTGGAAGTGACGTATTGGAGTTTAAACAGTAACTGCAATTTCAAATGTACATTCAATATAAAACATACATGGGTGGTTCCGTAACACATCTTTGTAGAGAAAATCGTCGTTCTCCGCTGTTAGGCTGGTAGACGTCGGGGAAGAGCTCGTTAAAACTGGTAGCATGTCCTTAATTTCTCGTTAGGTCCACATAAACACATATATCAGGCCATTCACGATTTACGACGACAATTCCGCTGCGCAAATCTGTTCCTTAAACATACTGCTCCCTTTCCCGCACGTGCCAAACATTTGATTCCATAGATTAGTATTCCCTTATGGTGAGACAATATCGTGTTATAAAAAGCATGGTTTGTTGGGAATTGAGAATACGGTGATAAAGTTGGCTAAGGGCTTAAGCGCCTTCGCTGAATGGACTCGAAAAACGAACTCCAGAACAAGCAACTGACCAGCCTTGTCAGAAAAAGGGGACCAGAGATAAAATCTAACTTTTGGCAGAATTATAATCCAATAAAGCTGCTTCCAGTTTAGCTCCCATGCGCGAGCTGGCATAACTAAGAGGAAATCTCTACTTCTTTCCCGTATTATACATCTCCCATTTTACGACAATAGATCATGATTGCTTGTTAAATGTTGAAAAGTAACAATCAAATCAAGCGCACACTAGAAAAACATGGCTCTTAGAAAAAGGTCAACAACTAAACAATCAAAGCTGTGGTAAACAGTGATACACAGGGCTAACATAAAAACACTAGGTGTGCTGAGAAGGCTAATTGGTAAAATATATCTATTGTCCTCTGTTGACTCTATTCACTATAATCCACAACTACAGGAGCTGGAAATCTGAGTTTATAATATGTCAATATGGATACAGTTTTTACATACTAATGAATTAACTAAATTTGTTGCACCTGTAGTAGGATGTCAATAATAGTATAAATGCAAACTTTGAACTTTGGCATGGAAGGTACTTCTCGGGTTATCTGCATGAAATTTATCATTTTCGGCCGCAAATATTGACAAGAAATGTTGCTCGCTCACGTGTTTCTACTTGGTGATTGAGATTATTTTCGAGTGTCGTTATTAATATCCTAAAGAATGCGACGAAACATGAATAAAAATCGTCAACGGCTTCTAGAACGTTAGGAATTTGGTTCGGACATCGAGCACAGCAGGTTTTACGATGAAAGATAAATATTTGTATTATTGAGCAGACGAGGGAGGAGGTGAGGGATATGGAGTGGAAGCTGCATATCATTAACGGAAATTGAGCGATGTGATTGGCTGAGTTGGTACTTCGAACATCAGACACAGCAGGATTCAAGATGAAAAGAGTGCTTGTAATTTCTCTTGAGCTGACCCAGATTCAAGGAGGGATAAAAGTTGAATTTAGTATTGTGAGAACTGCAAATTAAGGGTATAGTAAGACGTCATTCAATCTCAATGTCGAATTTTGACATTTGCCTTCCGGGTACCGGCGTAAGACGCACGGGCTCCCTGTGTTTATCTAAATACGATCCAGCCAGGTTACTAAGGCAAAGCAAGATGGCGGCTGGGCCAACCTCGTCCCCAGGGTCTTATGGGTAATTTTCAAGATGGCGGTTGTTCGTGCACAAGACCCTGGAGGAGGCTGAGTCACATGACCGTTTCGAAACAAAGGACAACCTCGTTCTCATGTCTTCAAACAGTGGTCATGTGACTCAGCCGCCTCCAGGGTCTTGTGCTCGACCAACCGCCATCTTGAAAATTACCCACAAGACCCTGGGGACGAGGTTGGGCTGTAGTGAAAAAGCGATCGAGTCACTGAACTTTCTTAAAATTCAAATAGTTTTTGTGCCAAATTGAGCAGAATTCTTAACTTCCTAAAAGGTAATGACTATCGAATTTGGTTAACAGTGACACGCGACAGAGCTCAACAATTAGGTTACGGACTACCTTACTGGTAATTTTCGTTCAAATGCTATAATCTTTACTTTCCAACGCATCGGGTCAAGTTTCGAGAGTTCTTAACAACATTTTACCATGGGCTTAGATGTGTTCTAAAAAACCGTGTTGGGATTTTCGAAATTTTAAAAAGAGCCGGATTTTAGAGCCAATTTTGTGCGAGGCCTCCCAAGCACGGAATATCAATAATCGCGAGATGCAGAACCAGGAAAGTTGTTTTTACCACCAGCTGAATTCCTTCGATCACCCAGGAGAAACTCTTTGGTCTCGATGCTGGAAAGACAATCACGTGTTACATCAAAACAATGATCACGTGGTACAATCTACCAAACAGCTTTAGGGCCGCAAGGAATTTAACCGAATTCAAGAAGGATTTGCGCTCTCTCCCCGCCCCTGCCTCTTGGAAATTGATTAATTATCCATGAAATGGAAATGGAAATGTACGGCTATGTGACGCAGCGTGTTTGTGCACGGCACACTGTGCGTACGGTCCTGAGTTCGAATCCCGGATCGATCAACCGTATCGACTTTTCTCTGTTCCGAGTAGCTTGCTTATAGCTTTGAATTCCTTTCACCTGGAGCTCTGATAGAGAAAGCAGGGCAAGTACTGCACCGTCTCCCCAATTAGTAGTGCACTCGTGCACGGCTAGAAGATTTGAGACGTTCATAAAGTTGCCTACTTTTTTTATCTATAAAATTACCCCATTGAATAACAAAAAAATCTCATCAAGTCACGAAAATGTGGCAACATATACATCGTGGGACACTTTTTCGAGCTGTTAACATCCAAATCATAGGCGGCGGACCAGGGGGAGGGGGAATTGGGCGAAGGGGGGGGGGGGGTTCTAGACATCCTGAGGATTCTAAAATTGTATATTTCGATGGTCGTTTTTAAACTGGCAAACATATCTGTCCATTTCTAGTGACAGGAGACGGCCAGAGCATGAGTCCAGATGCCAAAAAAGAGCAAAAAAAAAAACACTATACAAGCGCAAAAAAATTAAAAAAGATATTTCCCAATATAAGTTTCAAAATTATAATAAATTTTACAAGACCCCTTAATTTATTTGCCAGCAAACGTGAAATACAAAAATGTTCCCTGCAAGATACTGTTTGGCCGCTTTACCGGTCAGCAACGAAAAGTGGCGAGAAACATGACCCAGTGTGTGCTCATGTGAATTGTCCTTGGCTTATTCCCAAGTCTATGACCTCGCTTTACTGACTAAAAGTCAAATTCTTAAAAATACATGTTGGCAATGTCGAATAGCAGAATTTCTTATTTCGATCAATCCGCCTACAAGGCTAGGAAGACTACCAATAGTATGATATCAATGGTTTGAATATACCAAGCTGACACTTCAATATTATCAGGTTATTTTTGATTCACAAGACGTTGAACCTGTTTAACAATGCAAAAGTTTGTATTCTATCTTTGTTGTTCAAAAAAGCTATTCGAGTGTTCCTACACAATCGCGGGGCAGGGGGTATTCTGCTCGCAAACTTTACACGACAATTACAGAACAAGAACTTTGAAGTGATACAAAGTTGTCATATTTTAAAAATTCCAGAAGGATTTTTCAGCCAGATATTGTAAGAATGACAGAACTTTGAACTAGTTAGTGTCTTGTGTTAGGAAGGTCGCATGTTTACATTTGATCATCGACCGTAACTGCTCTTTTAAGTAACGGAATCTGTGAAACATGCATGGGAAAATGGTGCTAAAAGTACCTTGTAAAGAGGATAAAACTTTGCCAGGATACAAGAATAATGCTTATTTATCTACAGCTACTTTTAAAAGCAAGAAACTTACTTGGTGTGGTGTTTGGCTTGGTGAGAATTTTACAGTTCTTCTCTGTTTCGTTACGAATAATTTGCAATCGATGTGCTTGCATTATTCAACGAGGTAAGAAATTTTTTACCGGCCATCAAACAAGCCGCCGTGGCTACTGTAAACGACGACAATGGAGTCCAGTATGAAGGAGCTTAGCAACATCAACAGCACTCGATCCAAATTCGAGTTTTGTTACTTCAGACGCGGCCATGTTGTGGCCAAAAAGAAAGCACATTTAGAATACACGAATAAATTAACTACGCAGTCCTTTGAAAAGAACAAAAGGGCAATAGACTCCCAACAATGGCCCGAGGGAAGTTACTTATGTCGGTATGTAGACGAGAAACGACATCAGGGGTATTGCGGGGTCTTGTCGACAGGGCAGAGCTCTGACTATAGAAAATTAAATTACACCTCATAACTGTATAGAATTACTGCAAATATTACGAATAATTTAGGGAAATACTCAATCCTTGGAAAGTAAAACTACTATTTGTGAATGCCTTTAGTCATAGACTAATTGACAGAACTTTATAAATATTGGGCTAAGAGTTCGCGCCGTCAATTACATCAGTTCAGTTCAGTTTATTGTGCATTATTTTTGTTTTGTTTACATTATTTACAATAGAAGATACATCCAAAAGAGAAGAAAAAGAGCATAGTACAATTAGGTAGGAGAAAAAGTAAAGGTGCGCAGTGACCACGGAAGCTTAAGCTTTCGAGATGGTCACCGAGGCTAACAAATCATAGATCAGAGGAAAAAAAACGATATAGTGGATAAAGTAATATATAGTAAAGTAGATTTCAGATTCTTCTGTCAATTTTGTTTGCTGTTGTTTTTTCTATTAGAAAGTAAATATTTAAGTTATATTCACATCATGGGTAACCAGGGAAAGATGGCGGCGGGAAGTGAATTAATCAATTATTTCATTTCAAAAGTATTCGTTTTCAAAGTGTGGACGGGAGATTCAGAACATTTAGCTACACAAAAAGCGATCAGTTTTTATTTAATGTTGACTTGTGCAAGGACAGTCTCAAATTAAATGGTACAGTTGACGTCATCGTTTTCATTTTTACCCGGATTCGACCGTCCACATTAAAACGATATGTATACGGATTCGTTTTTATTCACTTTCGATGGCGTTGCACACTTATACGGATTCGATGAAAACGATCAGCGTGTTAGTGTGGACGGAAGGCCTAAAGGTATAAAAAGTATACGGATTCAAACGAAAACGCATTAGTGTGGACGGGGTCTAAGTGTAAAGTTGATACTACAAGTTCTCGCAGGGACAGCTTTTGAACTGAACCCGATGTGGACTGTTTCTTACTGCGGACTCTCACTTTACATATCATAACACCAAACTGCGTTTTGGCTTCTGTCGATCAAACATTTAGACTTAGTTTACACTAGAGCAAATATCTCCGGAGGCGAAAATTTCTACGGAGACGCGTTTTCGAGTATACGGATAGGTGAACCGTTTACACTACGAAATGCCACGGATACAAATGTACCCGAATACATGATCCCACTTTCAAAACCGTAGACGCGTCTCCGGAGAAATGACCCCAATCCGTGATAGTTTGATCCCGGATTGACAAATTTGTGTGTAAACGGCAAAACGTCTCCGTTGACAAATGATACCGGATTGGTCATGTATCCGGGACAATTTGCCCTAGTGTAAACGGGGTCTAAAGACAGGTGCAAAGTTTCAGTTTGCATTTTATGGTGAAAAATTTGGCTTTAAAGCCCCCTTGCTTGTCATTTGTTCAAAAGAAACTCCACAAAGCCTGCGTAAAATCACCCAGAGCTCAGTCTTCACTCGTTTGATGAATAAGAGACTTTTAATACAGCCCTCATACAACCTGAAATCATATGGCTCTAAATCCTTTTCTTATATGGCACCTAAACTATGGAACGCGCTACCTCTTCAAATAAGAACTTGCGAATGCTACAGTACGTTTAAATCTCTGGTTAAAACGCTTCTTTTTAGGAAAACATATGATTAAGTGAGTATACCATTATTATTATTTTTTATTTATCTTATTTCTTTTAATTCTATTATTGTAATTTTTACTACTATTTTAATATTTTTATTGTACATTTTTATGATTTTAGATATTTGCAGTAACTTTTATTTTTCATAGGAATTTTAATCTAGGCATGTTATCACCAATTGTAAATATCTTATCAGCTTTCATTTTAAACTATTGTTATGATATATCACTGTAAAGCGCCACTGAATTTTTAGTAGAAGCGGCGCTATATTAAATTGATTATTATTATTATTATTGACGGAAGCCAAACCGCGGTTTGTTCTGGCGTAGAGTCCGCAGAATTACAAGTAACATTAATACTAATTGTGTATTAAAGTGTCTATTGGTTGTTTATCGATAATATAAATATTAAGGGATTCGCCTCAAGCACTCACGATTTGAAATCAGGCAATGGTCCTGGCTCGCTCAAGTTGCTACAAGACGAAGTAGCTACAAGATACAGAGAGTTCTGAAACAGGTCCACTCAACGAGAGCAACATTTCTCGTGGTGGGGGAATCGGAAATCAGCGAGTCCATACAAGCATGAAAACACGAAAAAACTAGATCCCTTAGGGTGTTAAGGAGGCTCAAATAGTTGTTCAATGGCAGTGCGCTAATTAGTTAATTATAGTTGATGTCCTTGTGGTTTTATCTCCCAACTTGGACCCATGAGTACTGATGAATTTGTGTTACAAAAACACCCTCTAGAATGTGTGTCAAGAAAAGTAACCACGACGTAAGACACTCTAAGAACCCGTTCACGCGAGACCGGTACAATTCTGGTACGGTACCGTCGTGCGTTCACACGGGACCTGCGGTCCGGACTGATTTTGGCACGACTAGGCGTGTACGGTCCCGTGTGAACACTGTTGCAAAACGTGCCAGAATTGTACCGGTACCGTATGAACAGACGGAAACGTACCAGAATTGTACCGGTCTGGTTTTGTACCGGTCTCTTGTGAACGGGGTCTACATATAGCCTTCATTTTAACTTTAAAATAGTAGTACCTTTTATAATTCTTAAATCGGAAATAATGAGAGTGAAAAAGAGGAGCCTGATTTAGTTGAAAGTAAAAAAAAAATCGACCACTAGCAAAAGAACACGTCAGCAAATATTTTATCGAATAATTTTTTTTGGCTTATACAATTTTCGCCAAAAAATTGTCAACAGCTAATTACAATTGCCAACTAATTACAATTTAAAATATGTATCCAAAATTCAGACATTTTCACCGTACTCAGGTACCTCCTAATCGCCTACTGCGCACGCGCCAACCATTCATAAAATAGATAATTTAGTCAGTCTCGTACCCAAGATCGAGCTCCCCGGCTCGTCTGCTCGCAGGGGAGGCTCTGGGACATCCACTTGTTGGCCTTCTGATTGGTTATTTATTTTGGTGACAGCCACCGACGCATGCTCAAAAGAAAATGGTGGTTTAATGCCACCCAATTACTTTTAGAGCGTCCAAGTCGAATGCATAGGTTGACAAGACGACTAGGAAACGAATGTCAGTGTTATTTTGACAAATACTTTTTACAGATAAAACGAGATTAAGCTACTTTTTTCAGCCAATCAGCGAAGGCCCTCAAATGGATGTTACCAGAGCCTCCCCTGCGATGAGACAAGTCAGGAAGCTCTGGGTTCGAGAATGGGGCATGGCGCAGCTCTATAAATATCAAGAATGGATAATGGATTCTCAGTTACCCAGAGTTGAAGTTGTACCCGCTTTATCTATGTAAACGGTTGGCGCTTGCGTGACGCAGTTACCGGGATCGAGAGAGTGATTCTCAAAGCTCATAGCAACTTCACGACCGGGGCCTCGGAATCACAATTATAATTTAAGACTGAAAAACTGCAAAAAAATATACGAATGAACGAAGAGCGACAATTCCTCGATATAGTACACGTGAGAAATATATCGCCAAGTTTGTGGTAATACCACTTGAAAATGGCTAAGAAATCAGTTAAAATGTGAGGAAACAATGAGCATTGTGTGATGTAATTGTGCGCTGAGAGTGAATATATTTGTTTACGTTCTTGCTAGAACCATGGCAACATGTGATTTCCTAATGACTTTCGCGGGCGCCATCTTTTATTTTACCCGTCATGCACTACTCAAAATTTCTTCCACCGTCGGGAACGCTTCACGGTCAAAACGAGCAATGTGGAGACACGTTAATTTGTTTATATGTTGAGAGGAATATCGTTTTTGTTTTCAGAGGAAAGAAGAATATCAAAAGGACCTTGGCGAAACCACTGCCAAAAGAAAAGTAGGAGGTAAAAAGTGCTTGTTATCACGAAATAAATTTTCTTCAGATTCATCTTTATCAAAGTTCTGTGATCAAAGCGGCCCAAACAGAACAGTAATTAGGTGGAAGCCATGCATGATTTATTTTGAATATATAAACAAATGAATCATTTTTTATGAACAAGAATGACTTCCAAACTAACTAATAATATAGTCTAATTCTCAATCTTTTTGAAATGACAATCTTCAGCCCTACGGGAACAATACCAATTGTCGAAAAATATAATTTGTGTCACGTAAAATTTCAGAAAATTCTGTTCTGGAAAAAGAAACATTAGATGTAATAATTTGGATAAAAATGTTTTTCATCAACACGAGACTTGGAAATTGAGACGACGAGAAAATATTATATTTGCTATTGTGCTAGATCTTTGAGAATTTCAATGCAGCTCTACTAGCTGCATTTTTAGAATTTCGTTTATACTTGGTTTTGTTTGCTAATGGCATCATAAAAGAGAATAAGCCAAGGATCGTGATATGTAATCAGAGTCAATGAGTAATGGTGTGGTTTAGAAAGGTTAGGTAAAATATGTGTTCCAATCAGTTCAACACGTCTGAGGCTTATGAGTGTAATAAATCTATTACTAACTAGGGATACCTGGTAGAGATAACGGGGGTGAGACATCGTCAGACACAAGCCGCGATGCTCTGGTTCTTCTGTTCACAGTAGCCGCACTTGAAGACTGATGTCCTATCACCGAAGCTGAATGCATGGACGGTGAAATCTTCCCGAAGTCATTCACTGAATGCAAAGTCTCTCCGTAAGGTATAAAGCTACATTTCGATGTAGTTCACAGGATAACCGATGGACCTCTTACGGAAATCTCGCATTGTGATTGTTTTATCATAGGAAACAATAGATCAAAAGGTAATTGGGCCTTCCGAATTAGCCAAATAGTGATAAGGAGACAGTTTAAAATAGATTTCGTGGTTGTGTAAAGAATTGGGGAGTTTTGCTGTGGTATTGTCATATTGTGAGGAACAGCACCAAAGTCAAGTAGATTTGAAGGACGCAACGAAGACTACAACTATTTTTTTTTTTATCGAAATGAGGTATACGCACGTTGTTATTGTTGATGTTGTTGTTTTCGTGGCGGTGTTGTGGGTTAATTACTCATTCTGATCTGTCATGTATTCGACGCCAAAATTCAACTACAGTATATATGAAACTGTCGTATCTATTCATATATCTTGTGTTGTTTAGAATATGGGTCTAAATTCAATAGGTTTAATTCAAGAAATTATTGGGAATTAGCAACAGTTTATCGACTCATTGTATTTAAGAGAAAACACGAAATTTTTATAAGCAAGATGAAATTAAAAACCATTCTCTCTCTTGAACAACTAGAAGTGATGACCGCACGAAATTAGAGCAACAATAATATGAAAATATAAATAGATATAATAATAATAATTTATATAGCGCCTAAACATTTTAAATTCCTGTATCCCTGAAGAAGGCAGTATTGCCGAAACGCGTAGGATTTTCTACCTATTAAGCGTCTAGTTTTACCTTCATTTTATATTTACACTTACAATTTTATAAGGTCAAGTGGCACAGCTGTTTCTGACTAATCATAGAGTTTGAGCATGCGCATCAAATACCCTCCTTCCAGACCAACTTTCGGCCGAGTGCGTTCGGTCTCCCTGTGGTGCCAAGAAGAAGGCCTGGTGTTTGACAAGGAAAATCGTGGCATTCGCGCGTTCGATTTCAGTTCGAACGGGTTTTGGATGTTGTCAGAGAATTAATCTCACTGTTCGATATGATTTTGTCCGATATTTCTACTGTTCAATATTTTGTCTTCTCCAAGTACTGGTGTCGATTTCAGCTAGTTCGAGAAGTCGAATTTTCGACAAGAAACTGTGAGAATCCTGAAGTTTTCCCAACAACCTCGCCAACTGTTCTGGAATCTTCAATCTTCCTCCGAGAGATACCGACCAACTTATCCGTGATACGCCGACAGAATTTTCTGCAGGTAATTTTTGAAACTACTGTACTTTACATATGCCAATTCAGTATTATCTTCTTGCAAATTTCATGTCATTTAACTTGTTTGTTGTTCCAAACTTCTGTCTACAATTTTGCCCTCTGGTCACGCTTTGTTGTGCTGTGGTTTAAGTTATTCTTGTATTTTCAGTTTTTCGGACGTTTAGCTTATTCGCTTATCTTCAAAATTGGAGTTATTGCATGCTTGCAGTGCTTCCCTCCTGATTGTCTTGACTTAGAATTTTTGTAGCAACTTAACCAATTTTAGGGGAAGATGTGAGAGTATTTCTGAGATAAAATGAATTTTAGAATTGTCATGAAAGTTTATAATTCATTTACAATTGTTTACAGTAATATAGTAGCCAAATCCAAGACCAGACTAATGTGATCTGTCATATGGTGCAACTTGGGAAATAAATTTTCTTCTGGCATCTATTTTTGGTATGTAGCCATTAATGTCAATGCAAGTTGCTAGAATTTTTCTTTTCACATTGTGGGGGAATTTCCACAGAGCAAGGCTCCAATTAATTCCCAAGTATTTGTAGTAGGTTAGTGTAGGATTCCCAAGTATTTGTAGTAGGTTAGTGTGTTATGATTCATTGAGGGTACAGTGTGGACTATTACAGGACTACTTTTCTGCAAAGAAACTCGAGCAGTCGCTGAACAGTCTGAGTTTGATCTTGTATCCACTGCAGACAAAGTGGATTGTTTTCTAGGGGTATCATTATTTTACTGCTATATGAATATGCATGCTGGATGTTATGATACAGTTAAGCAGGGTTTGAGTTTACATTTACAAATTTATTTGAAAACAAAAATAATTGAATGTTTTTTAAGTACCCTATATCAGAAATGGTCTCTGGAATAGAGCATATTCCAGATGGCTGTCATAACTCACAATAACTATGCAGTCAATCATATAAATTTTTGTTTAAAATTGGATTTAGTTTCACTACTGCATCACATGACATCAGCTCTACACCCGTATGTACTATAATGTACTGACTCATTGTATGCTTCCTTCCAGGTTGCTGGAGCTGTCAGCTACATCCTGCTTCTGCTGATTAAATTGGGCCAGGGACAATATTGATGTAATATTTAAAGGCCGACTATGAGGACTTGACGGGATTTCAAAGTCCGCGCAATTAGTTCCAGTCCGAGGCGAAGCCGAGGACTGGAACTAATTGCGTGGGCTTTGAAATCCCGTCAAGTCCGAATAGGAGGCTTTTGAATTACTTCAAATACTCAATAATTATTCATGACCTAATTAGCCAACACAGAGGGAAAACGATCAATGTTGAAACATCTCCATTTATTTATTTTTTAATTCCTTGGTCATTTGAAATACTCAGCCTGTGACATAATCTTCAATCACCAACCCCTCTGTACCCTACCTAAACATGATTTATCAATATAATCATTTTTTTTTACTTGTGAAACTTGAATTACGTCACTAGTCATGCGCACAAATGAAAAAGTCAAGATTGTTTCCACAAAGCCTGTCCGACATGAAAGTTGGCGGCGCACATGCATATTGTCTGGAACAAGAGGAGACCTGTGTCTTTTCACGGAACGTTTCTACAGTCTGCCTTTGTACGGCGTAGACTGAATAGTACAAAAAAATTCGACGGAAAGAGGACCTTGAAATTATGAACTTGGATTCCGTCACTAGTCATGCGCAGAAGTGAAAAGATTAAGAGTGTTCCAAAAACCCTGTCCCACATGGAGGTTGGCGGCGCACATTCATATAGTCTGGAACAAGATCCTTTGTATTTTACTTCTCCGATAGAGGAGACGCGTGTCTTCTCACGAACAGTTTCTACAGTCTGCCATTGCATGGCGCAGAGACTGACTAGTACAAAAACATTTCGATGGCGAGTGCCTTGAAATTATGAAAATTCTGAACTTGGATTCCGTCACTAGTCATGCGCAGAAGTGAAAAGATCAAGAGTGTTTCCATAAAGCCTGTCCCACATGGAGGTTGGCGGCGCACAAGCATATAGTCTCCAACCAAAATTCTTTGTATTGACTTCTCCGAGAGAGGAGACTTTTGTCTTCTCACGGAGTGGTTCCTACGGTCTGCCTTTGCACTGCTCAAAGACTGACTAGTAGAAAAACGTTTCGAGGGTGAGGACCTTGAAATTATGAATATTCATAGTTCAAAGGTCCTTGGATCTAGAAAACATTTCTAGATCCAAGGACCTTTGAACTATGAATATTCATAGTTCAAAGGTCCTTGGACCTTGAAAAGTTTTCAAGTCCCACTTGCAGTATCTTCCTGGGATTTCAAGGTACTGCACGTGGTACAAAATGAGAGCTCTGGTTGGCTGATTAGGTCATGAATAATTAATGAGTATTTGAAGGAGATAGCAAACACCTTTGTAGACTTTCATAGATAGTGAATACAAACATAATGCCTGCTGCATTTGGATGGGGTCGGGGGGACATTGAAACTTTCATGGGCCCAATCCTTTTGCCACCCAGCTTTATTTAAATGTTGTTTTTAGAAATGGTTCTATAGTGCCATGGCAAGTTATCTAGCCTGAATCAAAGATAAATTGTATGTGTGAGCTAGCTTCTTTTACAGTAAATATATCAAGTCATTATGCACCAAACCAATGAGGACTTTATTGTGATACTAAGGCCACACATGGGCATATAATATTACCCATATCAGTCTTCTAAGGAGTGAATGAACAAAACAGACACCCCTGGGATCTGTACTGTTTACAGTACTTTACACACAATCATTGTAATACTGTAGAGACGTAAGCACTTCTAGCCAGGAGGACATACACATTGTAACCCACTGGGATTGGAATCAAGGAGCAATTTTCAATCACTTTGTAATTACTCTTATAGGTTTTATTTGAATTGGGGTAATCACTTTGTGATTGGTTTCACTAAAAGTCATATGAGATAGACCTCCTCGGCTTGGGCGTAATGGTGTCCCATTTCAGATTACGTCGCATTCATTTGAATAATCTTTCTTTGTCTGGGCTGCTTCCATATTCATATATCCTACGGTGTGCAGCAGAAAAACAAAGAAGCAATACTCATGGGAATGCCACGTGATCTGAAATGGGCAAAACAAACAGGCAAGCCAAGGAGGTCTATTCACTCCAACATGTACATTTACATTTCATGGGCATCTAAAACTTATTATTATTATCTTGTGCTTTCTATGCACCATTGGTACTTGATACTAGGCTACCATAGCTGCTGAGCCTAAAATGTACACCATATGTATTGACTGTAATACTGTACAGTCAACTTCCAAGCCCTAGGCTTAGCCATAGGGGCTACAGCGGGAGTTCTAACATTGACAGGAAAAAGTATACCATGTTTAAGTAGTAACAATATTTACACAGCATTTTGATTATGGCTGTCGTGATTTTTTTTCAGAAACTTGAAATGCCTAAGCACATTAATCCCAATAGTATAATTACAACTTAAGGGGTTCTTAATGTAACCAGGGAGGGTTTGATAGGTTTAGCTCATAACTTGGGGAATTGTAGGAAATTTTGCTTACAGCCAGGAGGGCATACACATTTTTCATGGGGGAGCGGCATAAGTAAAAATGCACCACTTGAAAATTTTCATCCAATGTTTTCACTATAATCACAAGGAAAATATAACATTCTAGATTTCCTCTGATTTTCACATGCCGTTTAATTGAGCTCTCCTCCTGTTACGGTAGTGATTCCTATCGATGTCTTCCCCTCAAATTTGTCTTTAACAAGTACCGGGGGGGGGGGGCATAAGTAAAAATGCACCAGGGATTAGGGGGCAGAAATATGTGGAATGTATAGACAATCTCTCAATGAAATATAAGTTGACATTTCATCAATCATCCATATTTCATTTAACTCGCTGAGATATTCGGTGCATCTGTGACGCAGATGTCTCGGTTGGTTTCCGCACAAGCGACACTACGCATGTAATAAAGTGAAGTGTTGTTCTATGAAGGCGCTGCATCGTAAGAAAGAAAAAAAATTATTTTAGGAAATCCAGTCGGCGTATCATAAATTTTTCAGCTCGCATGTATCCGCAAAAGCCTAAATTATATTCTCGATATTAGCGTTGTTTTGAGAAAACTTCAGAACTTCCGAAGGAGCTTGCTGTTTTCTTCCTTGATCAATAGCGCTGAATAGTAACGCGAAATTCTGCGCTCCAAACAAAAGTGCGTTCATAATAGTTTCTTTGTCATTATCTGGTCATGTATTTTGCCCGTATGAAAGTTTAAAGACTTCCCTCACTGGAGCAATAAAAGAAAATACGAGAAAACAGCGTTAAATATTTTTTTACTCGCCTTTTAGTGTCAGCTTCCCGCTAGTCACAAATCAAAACTCCCGCCATCTTGAAAGCTTCTGTGCAATGCCGCTGGTTATTTGAGCCCACAAACGCTACGCATGCTCAGACTCTAATAACGAAAATCCCGGTCCCGAAACAGCTGTGGTGGAGAAGGAAGGTTGAAAAAGAAAAAAAAGTAACCTGCGTTGGCCGGGAATCGAACCCGGGTCAACTGCTTGGAAGGCAGCTATGCTCACCACTATACCACCAACGCTAGCGTGACCATAGTGGAGGAAAAAATCGTTCAATACAATTTGTACATGTAAGGTCTGAACATTTACTTCTTGAGCTTTTGTTAACGAGTGTAACACGCTTCATGTGTAAAGCGCTATATTAATGCACTATTATTATTATTTATATTACTAATATTATTATCATTGTGAATCGGAGTTTTTATTTCACCAAGGGGAACCTCAAACTAAAATAGGAAATTTGATAGCGAAAGCTACGAAAGAGTACGTCAAGAATGCATAAATGCAATTTTCAGTTCCTTTTTTCTTTCGTACAGTAAGCTGATAGTGATAATATAGGACTTTGAGCTGTGTATGCAAACATGTTTGCTTTATTTGATAACAGTTTGTTGGGGAGGGATTAGAAATTCCAAAGCCACTTTCTGAGCTAGAAAAATAAGTCTCTGCAGGCTGGTTACTAACTATTAAATTATACATTGTACCCACTACTCTCCATTCTGATTGGCTAAGAGCGCGCGCTTTAAATTTCGAATCACGTACCCATGAGGGTCTCAAGAGCTTTGAAGGGATTCTAGGCGCGCAATGCATCATGGGACTAGAGCACCTGAATGCTTAACAAGGCGCTTGTGTATAATATTGCTTGACAGAAAAAAAAGTATTTTTTACTGAATCAATGTATAATAAAACAATTATTGAATTCGGTTTTTGATCCAATAATTGCTTAATAACAGGCTCGGCTCACAGAATAATTCCGGCACTCCGATAGCTATGCAGGAAATATCATGCACACTAAGACCCCGTCCACACTACACTGTTTCAAACGAAAACGGATACTTTTTGCTCCGGATATGGCTATCGTCCACACTACAACGCCGAAAACGATCACCGAAAACAATACGAAAACGATAAGTGTGGACGCAAATCTTTTTGAAAACGGAGCAAAAAGTATCCGTTTTCGTTTGAAAACGGAGTAGTGTGGACGGGGTCTAAGAAATCCTGATGATTTTGGATTATTGCAATAATTACGCGCGCGAAAAGTTAAAGGCCGTTAAGTTCCCTATCTTTAGAGACGTTGTATTATGAGGCTCGGACACAATCTGTCCGACCTCCATACATACTCTATACAGACTATGAAAATGCAACTTTTAGAGACCTAATTTCGCTCCGAATTCTCGTATTTATCCCAAACTTTCAGAATATCTTAGTTTTGAGGTATTCTAACTATATCATAAGGGACTTGAAAAGAAAACCGAGGCATTGTCCAACTGCTAAAATGCAGGGATCGGTCAACTGGAGCCTACATCTATATATTTAGTAGGGGAAAAGAAAATCTATAAAATAAACAACTTTAGAGTACTTATAACTTCGCTGAATAAAGAAAATTTCGCCAAAAGCTGTCGTTTTGCCGACGTTGCAAAACTTCCTTATTAGGAAATCCCCCTTACCTTATTTGGAAGGTCTGTAAGTACTTTTCCTCACATCTTAGCGAATAAAGCAGGAAAATTGACAAAAACTTGCAGATACTCGAAACATCCTTCTCTTGGTCGCCATTTTGTTTTTACCCCCGCCGAGGGGCCTGAGTCACGTTTTGAACACCACAGACAACCCGCGCGGATTTGCCATAAAAACGACAGCACTTTCTTGTACTCGTATTACTCCTAAACTCTCAGAATTTAGTTGTAAGGTATTCTAACTATAGCATACGAGATTTGAAAAGAAAACCTACAGCTAGTAGGGGAAAAGAGAATGTATAAACGAGTTCAACCTACAGCAATATCAAACTGCGTTCACGCCGGGAATCTATCTAGTTTTTTTTAGTGCTGTGGTGTGAGCAAAGGATACCGAAAAACAGGATTTTGAAACTCTCATCCAAAACACGTTTTCTGACTTACTTCGCTCATAAAAGAAAGCAAATCCAAAATCTGTAACATGAAGTTCTTAATTAAAAAGCTAAAATCAGCATTTAATGACCATAAAAAGGCCACAAATGGTGAAAGGCATTTCGATAACAATTCAGGGTAATCACTCAAGCGAAACAAGAAAAATTGCTAAGAGCTTCTTGTAAAAACTAAGCAAGCGGACCTACCATTCAGGCGAGACAAAAGAGTCTCGAACACCATGGTTGAACTTCTAGACAGGACTGTGTTTTCCTGTGAAGATTGGTTTTACAGCAGAGGCAATGTCCTTCAAGAGGTTACACGTTAATAGATGTAATAAGGTTGTTTGGGTACATTTAACTGACGTTACCTGTCATTCATTTCGAGAAACTAATTAACGGTTTAAGGCGTGAGAACATAAACCAACTGCTGCTTGTTTGCCCATGTTTGAGGGTCAAGCGTTGCGGGGGATTATCCACTTGTATCTGTGTTTGTCTAAATGGAATGGACCACAGAAGAACCCATGTAGCCCATAGACAGAAAACAACCAACTATTGCGTCAAAAGAGAAACCAAGATAAAGAAAACCAAACAAAAACTAATGAAACAAAATTTATTAAAAAAAAATTCAATGTTCAATAGCTTAGAAGTTCCAGGCTTGTTTTGACTGACGGCAGAGCAAATATAATAAAAAATTACGCCGCTGGGGTTTTATCGAATAAGCGTAATTGTTCAAAACACACCAATAAATCTGTGTTGAATTGAGATTTTCAAACATTATTTGTGGTTTCATAATTCTTTGCCAATTGGTTTTGAAAGTTAAAATAAATAATCAGCAGAATTACGAATTATCTGATTTCAACATACAGTACTTCAATACTGGCCATGAAAAGGAGAATTCAAGCAATTATTGGATGAGGTTTTTGTGATCTCCAGAATGACAAGTGGAATCAGGAGAGGCCGTGGGGGCCGAGCTTGATTCCACTTGGCGAGACATTGTTTATTATACATTGATTCAGTAAAAATACTTTTCTTTCTGTCAGCAGTTTATTTTACACAAGCGCCTTGTTACTTAGGGAAAGTGCTCTAGTCCCATGATGCATTGCGCGCGTATCAGCATACTGATATCTTGGGGCCCTCAAAGTGCGTGATTCCCAAAGTAAAGCGCGCGCTCTTAGCCAATCAGAATCGAGATAGTGAGTACAATGTATAATAATATTTCTTATCCACACGCCACAAGAAGTTCTTTTTTGTTGAAGTTCGCTGTCTAAAACGCGTTAACACTTTAGAAATAAGCGAAACAAAACCACAAAATGCGCTCAAAACTTTAAGGCTATTTCAAAATAAAGAAGAGATATAAACAATGGAATTAATTTGCCTGACAAATGGAATACTGTTTCAAAATGAAGAATAGATAAGCAAGGAATTTACCGGCTAATAAAAATATAACTGTTATCCAGGTATACGCTTATATAAACAATAACAATAATAATAAAAAGTTAATTTTTATAGCGCATTTCTCTTACGGATCCAAAGCGCTTTACAATAATTTTATATATACAAGATCATGTAATAAAGTATCTAAATAGTTAAAAGATAAGATACTATCGTATGTTCACGTGTACTGAGATACGAAATTTCTCACTGGCATAAATTTGTGTAAAACACTGAAGTTTATTATATAAAACAACGATAACAGAAAACAATACCAAAACTACAACCCAATGATTATCCGTTCAAATGAAATTACATAAATAAGTGGTCATTGCTTCTGTTCAAACTGTCCCCATAAGAATGTTGGTTAAACAAACAAATCGCAATATCCTCTTCAATTGAAAAAAATAAAACACAAAACGGCCAAATCCCCTGAAAATAAACAGATAACTGATAAAGATGAAGAAATTTACAATTCTTAAATCGTCACCCCCAACTGTTTATTTGCTGTTCTTCTGTTGTTAAAACATGATACTAAATTGTAAACAACCTCAGGCTGGAAAACACGGCCGAAAACACGCAACGTCGATTTTTCGCGTAACAATGTTGCGCTAAAAACCGATCGCCGTGTAACATGGCACAGGGGACGATTTTTCGCGCAAGATTTTTTTTTTGGTTCGGACTATTTTGGATGATGTTCATTTATATACATATCTTCGTTCTATTTATGTTTTTAATAGAACGAAGATAATAATAATATAGTCATGTCCCCCAAATGATGATAATCCTCATTTCAAGGCCATTTAACAATTGATGATAATCCTCATTTTAAGTTCGAGGTCATGTTGTTTTGTCACAATCGATTTTAGCTTGGTAACCACGTCAGAAAGCCCACAGCTAGACCACACGCGACTCGACCCAGTCCTCCCATGTGCAGTTAGCGAAAACGACATTCACTTGACACAAGTTCCAAACCGTCTTCTACAACTACCAGAATGCAACGCGCAATATTTTAAACAGTTTGTTCGACAAATATCCCCCAAACAAGCAGCACGTGTGAGAGCGAAGGGACGGATGAATTCAGGCTAGTTTTTCTGAGGATTATTAACGAAAATTTTAAAGTTATATATAATTTAAAAAGGAAACCAGTTGCCTGGACACATGCAAGAGAAATTCAGTGGAAAATTGCGAGACTGAATAAAGGGCGGGGAACTAAGGATCTACGCGCAGAAACTATTAGCCAGTAATTAAAATATAATTGCAGAGAACAGAGTTGAATGTTATAGAATTTGAAATGTTAAACTATGTTCGTTTATGAAGGAAACGGAGCAACATCAGATCAACAACTGCTCTCTAATCCAGAAAATTGGAGTTGAAATATGATTTTTTTATACCACTTGATCTCAACATTAGTAATGGACCAGCTCATAGTGTCAAGTACAAATATATGGCATTGAAATCAGTATAGAATATGCTTCATATAACTAGAACACAATGCTGTTACAATCAAGAAAACGAGGATATTTTCGTTTACGTTAAAATTAGAATTGACAAGGTTCTACTAAGTTTAATAGGCGAACAGGCAAAATCACAACAATAACCGCATTCCTCGATTAATCGTACTATATATGCTATCAAGCTAAAATTATTCGAGAATCTAAATAACAAGTGTCATCAATTAAAAGTGAAACACAAAAAAAAATCTTCAAACTTATGTCCTGAAATGACGGAAAATAACTTAAAATGTTGCTTGCAAGGTATGACGATGGGATAGATGATGCAAAACTGAGGAACAAATAGCTTTTCTTTTCGGCGTGGTATAAAAGCAGGTTGAGTTAATTAAATTAATTAATCCCAGTGTTGAGCTCAAGGGAAGTAGGTTCAGTTCATAAGATTTGATTCAACAATTCATGAACGAGCCTTCTGAATCCGACGAATCTCGGTAAATATTTTTTCAATGCATGTCAGCGATGTTTAACGTTCGCTATTGTTCAATGCATTTGTAGCGTTTTCCAAGTGAAAACATAACTGTGAGAAAAGCTGTTAAAATTTACGTGAAAAAAGATGCGTAATAAAAACCAACGTTCCGCTCGTGTAAAATGATTCTAATTTTCCCAAATGCTATCTTTTAAGCCATTGCTATGAGCTGATTTGAAAGTTGCTGAGTATCTACTGAGGTCGCCGATAATTTGGCGCTTAGGAGAACGAACGAATAGGTTGAGTGTTGGATTAGTTTGGCCTCACAGCCCAAGGGTGTATAAAGCTCCGTTAGAAACAGAAGATGCGGGGTTATTTGCCAATAGGAACTAAGAGAATTCTGACAGAAGGTTAACAAACCCACCTACTGCCAGAGCGACGGTTCCACAGCCGACGACGGTACTGGGTCTTCGTACGAGATTTGCCACAGCTAAATGTGACTGCATCTTCTTTTAGTAATAAGACAGCCGCAATGACGACCAGCTAGTGAATGTTTCACGTAAACGACTTGTGACATATCTTCTGTGACAGACCACCAAGTCTTAATAGTCTAGAGATACACTTTTGACATTGTAAACGTATTTCTATCGGTGAAGACATTTCCATGCTCTGTGCACGAAAAGTGACTGTTCAAGTTCTTGAATAGTCCCCTGCCAGACAGGTAGGGATTCAGCGTCGGGGATTTTCAACACACACTTACAAAGAAAGAGGATTTTTGAATTTGATCTCAGGATAAAATTCAATGTAGAGTATAAAAACAGGTAATTAACTTTAATGCGCAGATTTCGTTGTATCAGTTCAGCTTCCGTCGCGATGGCGTAAAGGTGATCTAAACACATTTACAGGAATTTAACGAACATCTATATTAGCAAACCATGTGTTGTCAAGGTGAAGGCTTCTATAAAGAATGCCGTGAAATGCTATGAAGCAAAAATCCCTATAATTCAAATATATATAAATAGATAGATAGATAGTTAGTTAGTTTTTAATAACACACAGCTCTTTGGAAGAGCATATTCTTACTATGTAATTTTTATGAAAAGATTCTGTGTTAAAATAATTGATTGATTGAAGAAGAAAAACATACTGTGTTGATTCCTATGAGAAAAAAAACCCGCCTTTTTAAAATATTCAGTCTACCAACCGTGATCCTGTGCGGTCGTTATGTTACTGCAATGAAATGCAAAACGTTGGCGCACTTGCATCCCCTTCTCTCTCCCTTCGCCCTTTCAATGTTGCCAGATGAGCTGAACAAGCGGCCTAGTTCTCCAGCCAACACTGAAAGAGGCAGGGAAGAGAATGGCAGACCAAGTGCGCCATCAGTAAATTTTGCTCAACATAGACACAATAATTCATAGACAGTAGTTTAAAAATATTGCTTGAAGTTTTGACAGCCCTAAAATCGATTTCATAAGGGATGGACCATTAGAAATTTTAGGGGGGGGGGGGGGGGTTGCATTTGATTGTAGCATGCAGCAGGAGCAGCCCTGTAGTGTGTATACGGAGGTCTGGTAACTAGATTCATCGGGAAGAATCCCATTGTGTTTGACGTCTCTCTTTTGTGTGCGTTAATCAGATGCAAAAACCAAGAAAAATCATGTCATGCTCCGCCGAGTTTTGAACGAACTATAAAATGTGCGAGAATTCTTTTGTTCATGTGCTCTCGTGGATAACTCGGCCGAGCGCGATTATTTAAATCACCTTGTCGAGTTGGTGTAGAGAGTTTTACGGTGGGTTAAATTTAAAGGAGAAAATGCGACCACTTTAAAGAGTTGTTTATCCCTGAAACTTGGCATATGTGTTCTTATAACGTGGTTCAGTATGCTGGAACCTGTCGAATTGTTGTAGGTAGTTTTGTTTCCAAAACATTTTCTCGAACTTCTAGACGAACTTGAAATACCATATAAAATCAGATAAAAATTGGCCTGTGAATACCTTCAAAATGCGACCACTTCTGAAGCGCGGATATTCTATTTCTTTAGAGGTTTGCCTTGTGTGTTCCTTAAACTAGCTACCTAGATATGTCGAATTCTTACAAGGGCTCCTCATTTCTCGAAAACTTGATAAATGTAGAGGCTAGTTTGCGTGATTTGGCCGATTTCTTTGTAATATGGTCTGTATAATGAATCAAATTTGAATTTTACCGCCGCGTAATGAGATGCAAGTTAAGCTCAATGACGCGCGATTCTTCCCGATGTTGTTACTGCGCACGCGCGAGTTGGCACTGCCATGTGAGTTTGTAGGATGCTTTGTTATGAGTAAAAGATAATTGTTTATCGCAAGTTTGAGGTCCTGAGAAGATATCACCCATTCATGATCCAACATCCAAAAATATAGGGGAAAAAAAAAAACAGACTGGAGAGCCAGTCGCAGACTAGCAAACATATCAAGAATCGACTCAAGAAGGCAAGATAGTTCAGATTGAAATGTGTCGATTTCCAAAATTTCCTTATATGGAAGTTTCTACTAACCATATTTGGAATTCCAGATGTTTTCCTAGCTTATTTCGTACCCTTATTGTCAAAACGTTCGTCAAAACTTGTCTGTTCGTGTTGGTCGCCATTCTCTACCCAGAGCTCCCCAGCTCGTCTGCTCGCAGGGGAGGCTCTGGGGACATCCATTTGAGGGCCGTCGCTGATTGGTTGATTTTGAGCGTTGGAGCATGCTCTCAAAGGTCTGTCTCTCAGCGCCTATCAATCTCGTACCCAGAACCCGTCATCTTTTGGCCAGCGGCAAGATTCAGGGCTCTGGGGGAATCGATTTTTTTAAAACCCAGATTCTGGGTTTCCGGTTTGATTGTTGTATGAAAGTTCGTTACGTTTTGACCTACCACGCATGCTCACAAATCGGATTCACCCAGGGCCCTGAATCTTGCCGCTGGCCAAAAGATGACGGGCTCTGGTTACGAGGTTGAGCGCCTCTGTATAAAATCTCGCGCATGCGTCAGTGGATGTCACCCGAGCCTCCACGCGAGGTTACGAGCCGGGGAGCTCTGGGTTCGAGAATGGTTGGCCGCCATCTTTGTTTTTGCCCCCAGGAACCCGGAAATATCTACACAGTTATCCGGCCGCGTCACGCAAGGGTTCGCATTGACACAATCAAGTAACGCCTTTGTCGGAGATAAATGCACACACTCGTTTGACATTGAGTGACGTGACCTGGTTAGTCACGCATGCCAAAAGAGGAACTAACAAATATTTCACACTAGACATTACATAATGGGAAACGAGTAACAAGAAATACCAACGGAATTGGTGCTTCATGTATTTTCGGTTCTACTAGCCTCTCCCTCTATTTAACCAAAAAAAAAGGATGCCACTTTGGGCCATACTTAGCGAGCGATTATTGCATGCTTGAATAAGATGATTGAGGAAATTCAGGAGCCGATTTGCGCTAGCCTGTCATATCAATTGAGTGATAAGACAAAATAACCACATTCTGAGATCGCGATACAGAAATTCTAAGCGAATATTGATAAAAAAATTATGTGCGTTCCTATAGGAATGCAGATTTATTCAGATGCAAATTCTTGTCCATGCTTGTGTTCTCATTTGACGCGAAATATCAACGTATTTTTATACTTGACAGAAAGATATCAAATGAGTGAATACCGACCTTCAAATGCAGAACCATCTTCGATTCCAACAGATACCAAAGAGCTGTAGCTTTGCTTCATTTCAGGCGGACGACTTGTCCAGCTAAACATTGCGCTGAACTCCCAAAGCTGTACCAACTCTTCTTTCTTCCTTGAGATCTAGAACAACTGATTTGAAACCTGAAACTAGGAAGATCTCCACATCCGCCTGCGGTCAAATGACGTTTCAGTCAGCAGTTGCAGTCACGCAACACTTCGGTCTTCAGCCTTGTTATGTCACATTACAGTACTCTAGGATCGACTCTAGGAAAACTTTGACATCAATAACGTTCATGGATGCAAAAGGTACGGCTTTTTTCACTCAGCATACATGCTTACGCAAACTGCTACTATCTGCCTTGTGTAGCAAGAAATCCAAACTTGCTTTCGAGCGACGGAGGATACGCTTGAACTTGTCATGATGTATGATGATGTATGGACAGTCTATGACATGATAGGTCAGTCAGTCTATGGTATGATGATAGGTCAGTCTATGGTATGATGATAGGTCAGTCTATGGTATGATGATAGGCCCGTCTATGACATGATGGTATGATAGACAGATCTGTGATACCTTTCCGCGCGCGTGGTGATTATCTGGGCACCGCAGGCTAATTAGCCCTACATAAAATAGGGTCTCGGCTCCGGTTGTAGCCTGCTAGCCTGCGGGATTCCTGTGTCAATTCTTTCCCCCCGCGACACAGGAAGACCGCGCCCCCAAAAAATCAAATATCCGAAAAAAAAACACTGGAGAGCCGGCTAGCAGGCTACCTCCCCCGCGACAAAGGAATCCCGCGCACCAAACAAATCAAATATCCGAGAAAACCCACTGGAGAGCCGGCTAGCAGGCTACTTCCCCCCGCGACACAGGAATCCCGCGCACCAAACAAATCAAATATCCGAGAAAACCCACTGGAGAGCCGGCTAGCAGGCTACTTCCCCCCGCGACACAGGAATCCCGCGCACCAAACAAATCAAATATCCGAGAAAACCCACTGGAGAGCCGGCTAGCAGGCTACTTCCCCCCGTGACACAGGAATTCCGCGCACCAAACAAATCAAAAATCCGAGAAAACCCACTGGAGAGCCGGCTAGCAGGCTACTTCCCCCCGCGACACAGGAATCCGACGCACCAAACAAATCAAATATCCGAGAAACCCACTGGAGAGCCGGCTAGCAGGCTACTTCCCCCGCGACACAGGAATCCGACGCGGCAAACAAATCAAATATCCGAGAAACCCACTGGAGAGCCGGCTAGCAGGCTACTTCCCCCGCGACACAGGAATCCCGCGCACCAAACAAATCAAATATCCGAGAAAACCCACTGGAGAGCCGGCTAGCAGGCTACTTCGCCGCGACACAGAATCCCGCGCACCAAACAAATCAAATATCCGAGAAAACCCACTGGAGAGCCGGCTAGCAGGCTACTTCCCCCCGCGACACAGGAATCCCGCGCACCAAACAAATCTAATATCCGAGAAAACCACTGGAGAGCCGGCTAGCAGGCTACTTCCCCCCGCGACACAGGAATCCCGCGCACCAAACAAATCAAATATCCGAGAAAACCCACTGGAGAGCCGGCTAGCAGGCTACTTCGCCGCGACACAGGAATCCCGCGCACCAAACAAATCAAATATCCGAGAAAACCCACTGGAGAGCCGGCTAGCAGGCTACTTCCCCCGCGACACAGGAATCCCGCGCACCAAACAAATCTAATATCCGAGAAAACCCACTGGAGAGCCGGCTAGCAGGCTACTTCCCCCGCGACACAGGAATCCCGCGCACCAAACAAATCTAATATCCGAGAAAACCCACTGGAGAGCCGGCTAGCAGGCTACTTCCCCCCGCGACACAGGAATCCCGCGCACCAAACAAATCAAATATCCGAGAAAACCCACTGGAGAGCCGGCTAGATAGATAGGCTACAACAGGAGCGGAGACCCATATTCTGGCGTATTTCACTGATGCTCAAATTATATCAAGAAAATTACACCAAAAACTGTCCACTTTTCGACTTTGCAAAACTTCTTTATTTAGGAAATCGTCTTTATACCTTTTTTGGTACGTCTGTAGGTATGTTTCAGCGGCTCTGTATTAAATCTCAACGGCTCTGTCATTCTCGTACCCAGAGCCCCCCGGCTCGTCTGATCTGCTCGCAGGGGGAGGCTCTGGGGACATCCATTTGAGGGCCGTCGTTGATTGGCTGATTTTGATCATTGGAGCATGCGCTGAAAGATTTTTCTCTCAGGGGCTCTGTATTAAATCTCGCGCATGCGTCAATGGCTGTCACCAGAGCCTCTCCCGCGAATACGAGCCGGGGGAGGCTGAGTCACATGACCGTTTCGAAACAAAGGACAAATCTCGTTCTCATGTCCTCAAACAATAGTCACGTGACTCAGCCTCCCCCATTGTCTTCTCTGAGCTAACCGCCATTTTGAAAAACGACCGAGAAGACCCTGGGGACGAGGTTGGGGGGAGCTCTGGGTTGACTTTGCCAGTAGAAAGCTCGCACATGCGTCATTGGTTGTTACCTCAGTCTCGTCAGGGTACGAGAATAAAAAAACAGAGATACACTTTGTGTTGATAGATTTTAATCATACTATAACAACTACTCAGTTTTCTGTGTTTCTTTTTTCTAGACTAACCAGTAGTACATGCCTTTTACAATTAAAATAAGATGGTTCAAAATAAAATGTGTATATCCATAATTGCTAAGCCCGATTTCATAGGATACTGACAGCCTGTCATGCTCTCAAACGTCACCGGAACACTTATTTTTAATAACATTTGGAAACAATTCTTGGTTTGCAATCATGCCTTTGCGAATAAAATACCAAACAACGAGGTAGTCATGTTGCTAATAGAGACCTTAATAAACGACGATGGAACAACGAGGACGACAACGGCACAGAACAATACACTTGATTAGAAAATAACACCTATTTTATATGGTGAATGTGCGCATTCTGATTGGTTAAAAGGCGTGTTTGTAAGAGACCTGAGAAACACGATTGTCACGCAACGCTGTCGCGCGTGTGTATGTTATTTTCTAAAAGCAATAAAAGTACTTTCCGCTTGCTCTCTGGTTTCTTACAAACACTCGGGGAATGTTGGTCGAACTGATAAAACTTGAAAGACACTCGCCTGCGGCTCGTGTCTTTCAAGTTTTGCTCAGTTCTCCCAACACCCCCCTCGTGTTTGTAAGAAACCAAAGAGCACGCGGAAAGTACGTTTATTGCTTAATTACAAAACACAATGCGCGCACGTGTAAATGTGTGAAATCAAATATATTTCAACCGTTTTCTTCTGAACTAGGACGTGAAACTGCTACGTTTTACGGTCTGATGAGAACGTGAATGTGGCTGGCGATTTTGTCGTAATTTTGCGACATGATTGCAGATAGATGTGTGTTTGCTCCTATCAATGTTAAAATGCAAAGGTGAATTTCAAACAGTTACAGAATGTGGAGAAATATGAAACGAGTAAACGAAGTTCGGTGATACGCCGTCGTCCTCGCTGCCTAATCAGAACAAAGGGAGCAAATAAACTTCCTTTTGTTCTGTACTACCAATATGGCCGCTGCTGCAAGAACCAACTGCCAAGAGGGAGGAGGCTTTGAGAACGAAAACCGTGTGTCCGGGACCCGTTTCTCGAAACTCCTGAGAATTCTTGGGCCCCAAACATTTGTTTTGCAATTTTAATAGTTTGATCACCAACCGATTTCCAGCCGTTATTTGTATCGTTCTGCGATCATCGAGCCTGTTTTCTACCCTGCTGATTGATAGTCTCACCCAAAAACTTTTTTGGGCTCGAGAATTATTAATTGTGGGTAACAAACATGGCGCCGCGGGCGTACTAGGTAACCACTCAAATCTAGGCCCAGGTTCTTTGAACAAATGTACGATGTTTCCCGTCTATATATGAATTCATTCTATTCACGAATTCATATCAGACGGAAAACTCGTCAGACGAAAAACCCGTCATGACGAGTTTTCCGTCCTCTAGTGTTAAAACGGCTAATGAGTCTATGAGATATGCGTCCATGTTTTGTACTAAAAATAGAACTATTTTCATTTGAATTTCCGCGTCCCCACTACTCGTCATTGTGTCCTCGTCGTAGAATTAAAACATCGAATGAGTAGTATTTTCAGTGAACATGAAATTATCTTATACTCTTATTACAACAAAGCAACAGCGATTCGGTCAACCCAAAACCTCACAGCTTTGCAAGACGGTTTGCTGGGAAATTTTCATCACTTTTTTGTTCTCTTTTTGTCACAAAACGGGGACACGATTGCTCAGACGGCAAACCGGGCAGCCTTAAACAGGACGAAGAATTAAAACGTGTATTTACAACCACAACGTATCCTTTAAATGGTTTCTTCCGTTCCTTCTGTAGGTACCTGAGCTCACTTGACGTTCGAACATTTAAAATCGTTTTTTAACGTCACGAGTCAGTATCAGAGGATGTTCTGAAATGAAACTATTCGCCGATATTTACGGAGCCTGAGGCGACTAACTGTTTTAGTATAATTACTCAAGTGACTTTTAAGATTTTGGTCAAATCTTTTATACTGACGAACAGGCTTGGGCGGCCTGTGGCTATCACAGCATACAATCGTTTCCGGTACCTACAGAAAAACCGTTCCTAGTACCAAATTCTCGCCCATCCATTACATATTAGATATTATCTGCACTATTCTACAATTGCTTCCCCACTCTGTGTTCTATATACATATTATATAGGTTATGTGTTGGATATACAAATTGTACTCTGAGACCAAGCTCAGACCGAGAAAGTTTTCAAGAGCGCCTGTACACTCTGTGCTTCATATGGTAACTTCACGTACCTCCCTCCGTATCCTTGTTTTGACGCTTGATAGGAGGTTCTGGCGGTAGACATTCAGTGAGCAATTCTGATCGGCTAAGGGGCGACCATTTGATTTTTGAGGAGGAGGGGGAGGGGATATTCTGTGAAAGAATTGTTTTAAGACAGATTTTTTAGAACTTCGAGCAATTTTGCCAGAAAGCGGCAAAAAATATTTTTAATCGGAATAAAAAAAGTTGCTGCTTTGAATCTAGTCTCACTTCAAAGATCTTAATGGTAGTGTTCGACGTGTATTATCGCGCCGGTAAAAAATTTCCAGAGGAAGCTGAGAAAATAAATTTTAGTTTTTACAGATAGACGTATTTTTCGCACCCAAAATGGTGATGTCAATCACAGCCTATATAGATTCTATAGAATTTTTCCATTTTTGAACGCTTATTTCTGTGGCGGCGCGAACCCAGTCCTCTGCCTTTTGTGATATTTCGAAATGTGAACCACAATTCTACAAATTAGGATAGAAATAATTGAGTAACAGTATTTTGGGCCAAACGTTGCTCGAAGTTGTAAAATAACCTGTCTTAAGTCCTTGATCATGGTGACATTCTATTTTAGTGAAAAAAATGTTTTGTGAAAATATTTTGAGGAGGAATTTTTTTTTTCAAAATTTCCCCTCCCCCCTAAAAAAAGTCAAATGGTCGGCCGCTTATGGAGTATTCGCCAGCCATTGAGAGAATGTCCCAGATTCCAGGACTTCCCGTTTTTCTGCAACCAGAACCTCAGAAAGACCGATAGAGTTCTCGCAACGAGAATGAAACGTAACAAAATGTGATCCAGGTCTCTCAAAACCAAGACGGCAGCCGCCCGATTTCCACCAGTGTTACCACCGGCTACTTATACATTCAAAGCAAAATAAAATATTCCAAGACCCGATCATAGCAGCTTCTTTGCGTGAGGGGGGCACAATACTTCAGTGAACTGGTGGTACTGTTTTGTTGAGAAGAAAAGGTACCGTGCCAAATGAATTCAAATTCAAGCGTCTCGGCCTGACCAACGATGGTAGACGCGTCCGCATATGGCGGACACCATAAAGCCATCAAGCACCGGATTATGGGCGGACTAAGGGGAGGGGGCCCAGCCCCCCTTTTTCAATAGATTTCCCATATATTTACTGTATTTGCTGGAGCAAGGTTCAGGAGCGTAGCCAGGGGGGTCCAGGGGGGCCGGGGCCCCCCCTTTCTCGGAAATTTTCCATACATTTACTGTATTTGCTGGAGAAAATTTGAGCATTTTCGTCCCATGTTTTCACTATCCGCCCCCCTGCCCCGTCCCCCTCCCCCCTTCAGAAATTCCTAGCTACGCCGCTGAGGTTACAACTTTGGCCTCTATTATTTTCACTTTGCCCCTCCCCTCCCCCCCCCCCCCCTGTCCCGGTTCTGAAGATCCTAGATCCGGCCCTGTGGATAACCTTACCTCGTCATCTGAGTGCGTACATAATCTTACTATTTATTTGTCTTACTTTTATTTTATTATTTATAACTGCCAATGGCCAACCTCTACTGTTCAGCTACGGAGAAACAGAAAACAATAAAAAGGGGAGTTCAGCAGAAGCAAACCGCCATATTTCGTTTAGGAAGTGGACCTTAATTAGTGGGAGGGCTACTTTTTGTCGCAATTTTCTTTCAAGCCAATTAGGGGATCAGGGAAGGAAAGGGACTCCGTAAAAAAGCGCTGGCTTTTGTAAAGTTAAATCAAATTTACTTTAGCCACGACATACGCTCTAAAATTAGGTATTACTTTTCAAGATAAGATTCTTTTTTGTCAAATTATGCCATTTTAAAGTAAACGTACCCCGATAGTGTTCCGTAACCTTAGTAAGCAATACAAGCATCACGTCTACATCGTACCTTTTGTTTTACTTGCAGTGTGGATAATTTGTAAAAGACTTCTGCCAAATTCTTCTAGAATCATCTTTTCAGCCACGGCTGGCGAGAGACCCATCTTAGAAGGAGAAAAATTAAGGTAGTACATGCAAAGGCCTTAGGAATGATTACTGCCATAAGGTAGGGAAATAGTACATGCAAGGGTTTTAGGAATTATTATTACCTTTTCTGCTTCCACGGCCTGTGCTATAACACACTGGCAAGTCGCTTGCACGACGTCTTCCGTGACAAACGAAAATGGGAGTCTTTCACCAGAACTTGTCATTATGGGGGGACGGGTGGGGAGATCTTCTATTTGGGATTCTAATTTGGTTTTGGCGGCATTTTGCTGTTTGACGCGAACCTCTGAGAAAAAAAAAGAGCACAAAATCATTTTCAGAGAGCATGACTAACTTTTTTAGCACGTGCTCACCGCGTGATAGTGACTGAACTGATTGGATTACAAAGAAACCAGTCACATGATCACCGTGTGATATTTTTACTTGGCCTGTGATTGGCTGACGGGGGAAACCATTAAACAGTAACAGGTAACTTCTAGTCTTGTTCATGATTGGCTAGATACATTTGTTCCTTACTGCAGTAATTTGAATATATAACTTTTATTTTTTTCTACAAATACATAGAGCTTTTATTCTTATTATATTCATTTGTAATCTGTTGTTTTTTCATCCAATCCTGACGAATATAAAGTGACCTTACCAGCAGCATCTGCCAAGTGCATTAACGTCTTTCTCTCGGGGCTTTCTTCGAAGTTCTTGCAACCGGTGCATTTGCACAGGCTTGTACATAGGATTTTAGCCTGAAATGTACATATGGAAAGGGTAAACAACAGAACGTTTGAGAAAAGGGAGGCAGGAACAACAATTACATCAACAACAACAATTACTACAATTTTCATAATTTGCTAACTCTACACCGACCAACAAACCGCGGTTTGGCTTCCGTCAATCAAACAAGTGAACAACTCTGGGTGATTTCACGCAGGCTTTGATAGATCTTGTGATCTCATAGAGGCAAGGCTAGGCTTTAAAAACAATTTTCATTGTAAAATGAAAAACCAAACTCAGAAAACATGCATGGACTTAAAAGGTTTGAATGACAGAAGCCAAAATGCAGTCTGGCGTTTGGAAATTTGAAGTGGGAGTTTGCAGAATCATGAAAATCACAGTAATCACAGTATTGTTATAATACTTGGCTAAACTTAGCATATGATGTAGAACTTTGTGATTTGAGTTTTCACGCACCTCGTAACATTCACAGTAGTTTTTCAGGCACCCAGATCTCTTGCAATGACATCCTGTCAACGCAGAAACATCAAGCAAGACAGCAATAGATTAACATCATAAATCACTCCTTATCTTTGAATGGGACTACTGGTGAGGTCTCCAAGTTCCTTCCCTTGAAATCATAGATTGTCTTTACTCACATGGAATTCCAGAGAATTGTCTCTTGACAAATCATGTTTACCCACTGTGGAATTCCATTTTGGGAAAACTCAACCTGGAATTTTGCTCCAATACCAGTGTACCTTGCTCTAGGACACCCTGGAATACCAGAGGTCTTTGACAAGGGGGTGATGATCTTTTGCAACTGGCCTATATGGAACCAGTACTGACATATTATTTATCACTCCCATTTTTCAAGAGTTGGTGTACATCTCTTGAACTATAGAGGAATCATAGCCTACATGGTTTTCTTGATGATTTTATTGGCTTTAGTTATTTCTCAAACGTTTTCTATGATAAACGTGTTGTCACTTTCCCTTGCATAATTTACCAAATGTATACCCAGTCATCTCTGCTCTGTCAGCCTACACTTAGGTGCAAATCAGGTGATAAGCAGACTTATTCAATGGACATAACATGCATCTTTCTCAACAAACAAAACTAAAAAAAAGAAAACCCTCACCTTTATTGTGCCTTCTCTCAGATTCACCCTAAAGGACAAAAATTATACCAAGCAATTTTAATTTATGTCAAACAATTTATTGAACAAGAATTGCAATGACACCAATAAAAAACAAATAAGGGAAAACTTCACAATGATCGCACATACCACTTTTCCCTTCCCTATCTTTGGGTGAAAGGCATGAGGGTTTCGTTCAAGGCAAGCCTGTGAAAAAGATAATTTGTGTTTGAGCTGGGCACGTGGCAAACCAAGATCTGAAGCAAATATAAGCCTAATGGCAACTGGTTCGCATTCTCTAACCCAATAAAAGTAGATTGTGAGCATAACAAAGAAAAAAAACCTTGATTACTGGTTGCGGTTTGTTGCTCAGGTTCCCTATTATTTCATTGCTGCTCATTCATCCTTCCCCTTCCATTTCTCTTAGTTCCTGCTGCAGTGCATGTTATACCCAATTTAAAGCGATTTAAGTCTATACTGAAGTGAAATCCTATTTAGATTTCAGTTTTATACCTTGATGGCTTTACTTCGTTCTCTTTCATGTTCCATGTTATTACAACAATTAATGCAGTTGCAGTTGCTGCAGAATTCTCCTTGAGCAAAACAGTCACAGTATCTGAAACAATAAAAGGCACACCTTGTCAAATATGTTTTACAAGTACCCTGATGGCATTTTATAAATTGCAAGCCACAAATAGAATACTCAGCAGATATTAAATACATAACTGCAGTTTTTTTAGTCATCTACATGGCTCAGAATTAAGAAGTCTTGACCTTATTGAATTTACATGTCGATAGATATCAAATCAAGTAAATGTAGTACCATATAATGATTCCTATGCCCCATTGACTCCACCTTCTTCTTGTGAATCAGTGATGTGTTCAAGTGGCAGTACTTACAATTTAAGACATTGTGATTTTGTACAATTGCAGGGTTTTCGTGGTCTGTTGCTGGGTGGAGAGGTGTCTGGCGATGTTCTCCTAGAAATTTAGCAAAGCAAATCTTTATACATGTAGGCTGTACTGTAGCACTAAACTTTGGCAGTTTTCCATTGGTTGAGAGTGGTCATGTGACATGGATAGTGTTACTTTGGCAGGTGACTATCAGCCAATAGTCCTCAACTGTGAGGTGGAACGTTGCAAATAACACACACGTTTGAACAATTTCCCATTGTTTTAGAGCCGCCCGGGTAAGCTGATGGGAGCAGAGTGTGGACTCCTATTTCCCATGGCAAAAAGCCAATCACTTTACAAGAAGGATAATGTTATGATAAAAACACTGGTAGTTCAATGCTTATATTGGGCAACATTTTACAGCACACTGGCAAATATTTTATCAATATGTATATTGAACATACATTCAATATAAAGGTGACTATGATTAATAGAAGAAATTTTTTATGTCTCCGTGAGCTTTCCATTGATAAGCCAACTCATAGATCATTCATACCCCCCAGATGAGAACACAATAGGGAGGTTTAGAAACAGAATGTCATCCTGAGGACCATGGCTGTGTCACTCACACACTCACTATCCGCTAACATCATTATTCCACTTGTGAGCAGGTATGACATTGCATGGATTTCACAGCCCTCTTCCAGGCACTCTGATCCACTGTCAAGTCAGCTGACAGGCCAGACACCTTTAGGTCATCAGTGACCACCTTAGTTTTCCTTGGCCTGCCTCTTCAAGCTTCTGTGTGCAGAAGCTACTGACCAATAAAATTGAAGATTTGTCAATGCGCACACAACCTCACGACCATGTCATCCACATCACATCCTGTTTCTAAAACTCCCTAATGTATACACTGTACAATGATGCTGTTTATTTGTCTTAAGCCCTGGCTAAACTAGGACACATGTAGCATGCAACATTGTAGCCGGACACTTGTTTCCTCTTTGTTTCCCAGTTTAGCCATGCGTGAAACATTGTTGCGTGTGACAAATTTTGTAGCCGGGACACAAAGAAATGTTTCTTCGCAAGACAAGAAAAATTTGATGTGTCCGAGACACACACATGCGATGTTTCCTAGTTTAGCCACTCTGGGGAACATGCAGGACACAAATGTTGCACGCTACATGTGTCCTAGTTTAGCCATAGCTTTACCCATTGACAGAGAGATTTGCTTGCTGTTGGCTGGGAGTGAATGCATTGGCAGTTGAACAGTTGAATGGCAGTGGAACAGCAATGGGGAAGCCTCCAGACTGAAGGGCTTGCTGAAATTGAACAATGTTTTTATTAGCAAACTTCAAAATATGATTACATGATGGCTATGTGTGTCTATCACTTGACTCAATAAAATTACAAACAGACATGAAATTTCAGAAAATTAATCAAACATGGCAAAAGAGACTCCATCTTCTACACCTGACACACAACATTTAGTAATGATCAGTATTTCGTGGGCAAGTACGGTAAGTACAGGGGTACATGTACTTCTCTAAACTATTCACTCCCTTTAGGGATTTTATGGATCCAGTAACAAGTATTTAAGTACTGTCACTTACCTGGGGTAAGTAAACAACTCCACCACTAATGACCCCATGGGGGAACTGTAGGTTGGTACTAGAGGAATTTGGCGCTAAAGCTGGAATGAGAAGTCGCTGTTGTCCCTGAGCACTACCACCAGTGCTTTGGGCTAACCCTGCTGGTTTGGGGACAAGCTGTGAAGAGAGAAATCATTTAGAAGTAGCAAGAAGATCCTTTGATTTCCAAATTATATATATACGATATTTATAGACAAGCAGATATGTAATGATTTTTAAGGTGTTGGGGGTGGGGCGTAAATTGTGTGAGAAAAGTCTGAAAAATTTCATAGATTAGCCAGCTGATATCTCACCTAAATTTCCAGTTTTCAACAAATTAAGAAAATATGTTTAATTTCATCATTTTGCAGCCAACATGACTGAATTACTGATAGGTTGTTATATTATCATGAACTGAAGCCCACAGAGCTGAGGTTTATAAATCGATTATAGTCGTGGACTAAATGGCTGGGAAATGGGTCGTAACCAAATTTCCAAAATGGTTAGTCCTTGTTGGTACATGATAGAGAAAAGGTAGCTTTTCTCTGCTGATACAATGTCTGACCCAACAGCACTTATGGTACCAAGTGCAATAGCAAATTTTACTTCAAGGTCTTTTTTTATTGGCAGTGCTATTTTGTTTTCTATACAATTCACCTCTGGTCTGGAAAAAGTTGGTATTCCCCAAAGAAATGAATATCCAGGTCTTCTGAGTGGGACATTAACTATATAGCAATACCTGTATAGCCTGAGCTCCTGATGGCGCTGGTGCAATACTCATCTTAGGCGCAATAGCACGCACTGTCACGCCCCCACTTGATGACGTCCCGGTCGTTGCATGCCCTGATGATGGCACATGTGGCTTGGAAGTTGCCATGGTGATTGGTATAACCTTCTGTAAAAATAAATGGTATTTACTGGTAAGCATGCATTATCAGGGATTCAAAAACATTGATTTGGGACTTGCAGTATTAAACAGCTGATGCACCCTGTCCATGATGTATTGTTTTGCCACCATTTTTGACACCATCGAAAATAGAGATTCAAGAAAAAGATTTATCATTTTGTTAGCCTGTCATATTCTGCCTAACAAAAATGTGAAAGACATATAAAAGCATGAATCCTCTGCGTGAGTCAGACTTCCTAATGCACTGAATGATGTGAATAAAAATCAAAGCAAAGGAGCTGCAGCTGCAGACGTTGAAAATTGATTTTTTTAAGTTTTCATGCTAAATCCCAAAACTGGGTTTTCCTTTGCCCTTGACAAAAAGAATGAGGAAAAGGCCAGAGAAAATAAAAAGAAATGAACAACTGTCGAGAAGGGTGACTGAAAGTTTACTTTGGTGAGAAGCACTTGCCATCTGGTGACTGATAATAATAATAATAATAAATAATAAATATGTTTTTTGCAGCTTAGAGCGGAATTACAAGTATGGTCAGTAGTAACAATATTACAAACTAAATACATGCAGGCTAGTCTGTGTCCGTGTTGATGTTCAAGTGGGAGCAAACTTATGCGTTAAAAAGTTTGCAAAACGATCAGTGTGTGTTAGTATATATTTCACACTTAGTCTCCATGGCTTCCTAGAAAAAGGTGCGTTGGATATAGACATTATAACTACCTGAACCACAGGCATCCCAGATTTTACAGGTGAACCTTGCTTGGCTCCAGGATTCATATGCTGGACTTGGACAAATGTAACATTGGACATCTGTTGGATCTTTTGCGTAGAGCCAGGGTTTGACTTGAGATTAGGAGCCCTGACCTGGGTCAGTTTGATAGGGCTTCCTGAAAGTACTACCATTGGTGGAGTAGAGTGGCCAACAGTAGATACCATCTGGACTTGTTTAATAGGTGTACCTGGTGAAGGTACTGTTGAACAAGAATCATAATAATAATAATAATAATAATAGAATTTTTATAGCGTGACATCCAGCTATTTTTTTTAAACCTATTAAAATACAATTAACAGTCACTGTCAATTTACAAGTAGGAATTTACTATTGTCAGGTTTCGTGACATCATTTAATGATATCGTTCCCTGCTAGCCGAGGCCTCTTTTCTTTGCATTTTGCTGGCTGAGGGTCGTAAGGAGAATAGACATCTGCCCTGGTACAAAACTAGCTTTGTTTTGCTGTTGTTCACATGGATGGTTTGCTGACTGTTATTGAACCCACTTATATGGGTACATATAACTACAGACGTTTTCCGCTGGGGGGCTCAAATAATAGCGGAAAAATTCTGTAGATATGCTTGCTCATAAAGTTGGCTCAAGAAGCGGTAAGCAAACTGTCAAAGGTTGTGGACAATGACAAAACAAAGCAAGTTTCGGTCCAGGCCATAGGTCTCGTTTTCTCACGACCTTCAGCCAGTGAAATGCAGAAAAAAGAGGCCTCTGCTAGCAGGGAAATGCTATCACCAAAAGCAGGAAACATACTTGTCCAAGAATTCTTTAAATGGGTGTTCAAAAAACGGTCCCTTGTACCTTGAGTTTTATTTGACATGGCACATGCTTGTCTCGGTTGATGTGGAGGTGTGGTTGGCTGAAGAGGGATAGGTGCAACAGTAGTTTGGCTGGATGTAACCAATACTGGTGCACTTGCTGTCGTTGTGGTGGCCACATTGGTGGTAGGAGCCATGAAATTCTCACCCACTGGCTCACGCTTGATTGTTATTATCTTCTCCATAAAAGCTTTTTTTTTAAAACCTATTAAAAATACAATTAACAGTCACTGTCAATTTAAAAGTAGCTAAAATGCTTCAAGAAAAAGTACTTCATCCTATTAAATGTGCATTTGTATGTTCGGTAATCTACCATGACTACTATTTATGCATTAGAGCATAACTTTCTATGACTTTATCGGCGCAATATAGCACGAGTGATGTTGGGAGAGACACGAGAATGTTGTAAAATCACGGGCCGCAGGCGAGTGATTTTAAAATGTTTCCAGTGTATCTCCCATCATCACAAGTGCTCTATTTGCCGATAAAGTCATAGAAAGTTGTGCTCTAATGCTTTTATGATATAGTGGGGGAGAACCATTACTTTATTGATGAAATAGAGCATATAATTTGGACCAATCAAAGCACACGATATATATTGTAGCTATATTATAAATACTAATTAAAAGAACAAAACTACCTAAAACTCATGCCATTATAATCTTTGGTACTTAAATACTTAAATAAATTTAGCTCATGGTAGCTTACACTAATGTCTGAGCTGCAGGACTTTAAGGTCTTATAGCCTGCGTAGGTGGCCAGGAGCCCGCATGTTAGTGATGGCGGGCAAGGCGGCATCCTTAAAGGACTGTAGGCACGGCATATTAGTAATTTGGGAAGATAAGAGGTTCCATGTCCTAATAGTTCTAGGAAAAAGGGAGAAGCTATACGCTGAGACAGATGCTTGGGGTTGGAGGTACTTTGTCTGGTTTGATCTGGTAGGGCGGGTATTTGGTTTTACACATGGGGGAAAATTTATGTTCACAAGATTGTTACGGATTTTATAGAAAAGACAAAACTGGGAAAGAAGGCGTCTGTCCTCTAAGGTATGCCAGTTAAGACGAAGAAGCAATTAGCTTTGTTGAGCTGTGATATAGAACTGAAGCTACAGTTTCATCTAGCAATTAACAAAAAATAAAAATGCTGCATCATTAAAATTATCAAAGAATTCATGAAAAATGATAAACGTTTATTTTCTGTCGAGTAGAATAATCTATAAAGATTAAAATTGCACTAATTTCGGTTAATGGGTCTCAGGGTTGGGTGTTGTATCATTAGATTACAAAACTGGAGCAACTAACCAGCCAAAAGTCACCAGCATAAAAATCAATCAGTCCTTGACTAGTGTAATAAATGCAAAATGTTATTCGCGACGCTAAACAAAACTCACACGTAGTGCCACTTTACGATGAATGTTCAGTTCTTGCAAAATCGCGGCAAAATTTGTAAAAGACGTGGCCATTTTGTAACATTTTTGGCCTCCACAAAATTTTTGGTTACTTGTTGTTGTCTCTGGTTTTAAAATAGCATGTTTGGGTTTGATAGGAAGAAGTGCATTACTATAAAGCAGCTAGCACTAAATGATTACCTATTCTATTTTTCCGATAAAAAGTGAGTAAACTTTTGCGATGATTTCAATGCCCGTCGGGGTTTTCTAAAAGCAAAACAAAGAGAAAATTTTGATCATGATTGCGTGAAAACCTACAGGGATAGCGAGTAAAATTTTGGCTCGAGATTATAGCAAGTTTTCGGCGATTATGACTATAAATTTGTAGGAATGGATTGTAATCTAAATTGTAAGACATGGTCAGACAAATTTACACACAAATTGACTATCTTCTTAAAGTAAATAAACCTTCATCGGATGAAAATCGTAGGAGAAATTAAAAGACGAAGCGAGATTCATAATTCTTTTGAACGACAACAAGTCGACTAAAATCGCTTTCAAAGCGGTGTCTCTGTTCGTAACAGCGCCATCAAAGGTTGATTTCTTACCTGAGTATTAAATATGAGTCACTGAAATCCCAAAAGAAGAGGATGGAAGTGGTTAAAATCCCAGGAAAAAGCCATAGTAAAACAAGAGATCGAGGCAAACTTTGCGGACATCTTGTTGTTCAAAATCACGCGCTTCTTCGGGGTAAAGAAAATCAACCCATAATGCAGTGCTGCACCGCGCCTTCTGATTGGCTGAGAAGACAAAAGGCTTAGAAATACTCGCTTGTGATTGGTTGATCACCGGAGGTGGAATTTGTCCCATCCCATAGCTCTGTTGCAGACTCGTCGGCTGAGAGATAGAAGGAAGAAAAATCTTATATCTTTAACCTGTAATAATACTTTTGCGACGGGAAATGTAATCTTTTTGGCTGCTGGGAAAGTAAGTTCACTGTCCGAGATTTAATATGCTTGATTAGTATGTGATGCAGAATCTTTTTGCCTTCGTGCAGATGCTTTGTCATGCCATTTCACAGACTTCAACCTTGGCCTTGTGTCGTAAGCTACATGAAAGGGTGCTGACTGCTAAGCCGCCAATGTAATCTGCATGATTTGAGCACCTGTTTATTTGCTGTTAAATCCGTTTGCTTTTTCATGTTTCATTTTTGGCCCGATATTCTATTAATCGATTATCTTGCAGGTAGCACCCACCCCCTCCTCCAAGGTCACATGTACCCGTACTTTCAACTGTTTGAGTTATGCACCAGTCAATTGACAGCCCCGCACCTCCACATTCGCGCATTAGCGGGGTACTAGCGGGGCTTTCGTACATAATTCACACTACATTACTGCCCCGTTGGTCGGGAGATGCACTTTCTTTCACGGCTTCCACACAGTACATCGAGCGGGGAGTCACTCTCTTCCCCGGGACACAACACAACAGAAACCAGCCCACTTTCAGGGCTGCTCACCTCCATATGAACACCCCTTTACTTCACAAAAGACACGACAAATACAGATTTTTGTTACTTGAATTACACGTATTAAATTTTAATCTACACTAGCGAAAGTACATGCAAGTAGAAAAATATTGTTTTATTAGGGACCGTTCATTTTTTATCAGGGAGGTGGGGCTGGTGGAAATGAGGGGTGGCCACCCAAAAAAATACGGCCTCAAAGGGGGGGGCACCCAAAAAAATACGCCCCTAAAGGGGGGGGTCACCAAAAAAAATACAAGCACATAACAGGAAGTTTGTATTTTTTATAGCATGCTGTAGGCAGAAAATACTCACAGTATAACTACAACTCAGTGTCTATTCAAGGCTTGGTATAAGGAACGTGTGAGGGCTCCTATTTTTGTGGGGAGGGTCCTAATTTTTTTCGCGTGCCTATAGGGATGGTACAAATTTTTCTTGTTCTGGAGAGGGTCGTAATTTTTTCAGCAAGATTTGGACAATGAAGAGAGTGAAACAGCTACGGATAGTAGTTATTCCAGCAATTTCTCTATCATATGCATTTTTCTACTTAACTTCACCAGAAACATATAGCTTAGTTGAAACATGTAACGGCGAACCATGCTGTGGATTATTCGTGACAAGTTTATGACCATATTCATTAAATGAACTCTCGCCTGCTTACCCAATCAGGTTTTCTTTTCATAATATTTCATTTTTTGCTCAAATATAGTAGTGCAACAGTGGTAAGTGATATTAAGTGATAACGTACTGCAACAACATTTTTTTCAAAATCTGTTCAATTTTTTACTCTGCGAATATTTCGCAGCTTGGTACTAAAGCTGACTTCACTCAATACTTAATAAAAATTTTGGCGCGCTTCGCGCGCATGAAGAATAACATCTAATATGCGTTTTGAGTTTTTTGACGAGAAAAATAAGCCCTCCCTACAATGATAGTCCTGCCAGGCAATTATCTTTTTTCGAAAGAAGACCCCTTAGGTAAGCGTGAGTTCAACGTTTGCTTACAAGCATAGAAATTCGTCATTTGGGCCGCGCTTCACACACATGGATAATAATAAGTTCGTCATTTGCGGCGCATAGTTATAACATAAAGGCTCAGGAGCCTTTCACTAGGAGCTTTCAGTTAGCGTATTTAATTCCTGGGCTCCTGACAGGCTTTGTTTACTATACACAAATAACGGAATGTTCATCTACCCTTTTTCTGAGGCTTGATGAAATGCGCTTATCAAAAGTTGGGCGCGCTTCGCGCGCAACGAAAGAAATATGTCCACCCACTCTTTCTGTAAAATGTCTTCTACTAGGTCAAAAAGGGGACTGGAGGGGGTTTCACGAAAACGTTTAATAGTTCTGAGGGGGGATCGGTTCCTTAGCTTTGACAGAAGAAAAAAGTTATCTGCTATTAAGAAGATAGAGACTGCATCACTCGGACAAGAGTCTATCTGGCAGGGCAAGCATTTATAAGATAGGGGGGGCATCAGAAAAAATACATTGGATTTGTGGGGGCCACCTAAAAAAATACGGACATGAAAGGGGGGGCCACCCAAAAAAATACAGGGTCCCCCCTCATTTCCACCAGCCCCCCCTCCCTGATAAAAAATGAAAGGTCCCTTACGCTTTGCGATCGGCTGCGGCTGCATTGAAAACTGGGCACCATTGACATGACTCTTTTCAGTGAGTAAAATCCTTTGTGTTATCTTCTAAATTCATTGGGCAAGGAGCGCATTCACTCTTAATTATTACCCTGGGAACGGTGCATTCACCTCTCAGATTGTCCCCGCAAACCGAGGCGCTCACTGCCTTTCATTTGCCAAAAAGTGAATGCCCCGCTAATGCGCGAATGGGGGGGTGCGGGGCTGTCAATTGACTGGTGCATTACTGTGTCTGACTTAATTGAGGTCCAGGGGGCGGTACTCTCCTTTCCTGTTTGAATATTGAAGGAATGTATGCAAATGGTTCAAATGCTTTCCTCTTCCCGTGCTTCGTGTTTTATATAATGTGCAATTGTGTGACCCCAATTAAGGGATTGGAAATTCTGGAGGGGTGGGGGGAAGTCAATTTACCTGATGTTTCCACACAATTACTGTTTTTTTTCTTTAGAAATTCCAGAGGGGTGCGGGGGGAGGGGGGTCACTTTTCAACACCCTTCCTTGGGCGGGGAATGGATATTTTCTAGAACCACATCCAGAAAAAAATCCGTACCCCCACCACGTAGGGAATGCACTTACCCCACCCCTCTGGAATTTCCAAGGAAAATACAGTTTATGGAAAAATAACAGGTAAATTGACCCCCACCCCTCTGGAATTTCCAATTCCCTCTGAGGTGGGGGTATGGAATTTTTCTGGTATTGCACAATCATGGTGCTCCCCCTGATGTATCACTTGCTTTTGAAATTTCCACCCCTATTGTTCAATCATACTTATAAAATAATTCAGATATTTTGATTGGTTGAGAGCTGTGTGTTGCAAAACTCTATGATGAGGTCATAGAAATGACGCAGCAAATCGGTGGATGTGCTATTGAAACTTCTCCTCCTGCGTATGATTATTGTTCTCACTTTAGAAATTATTTTTATAAAAGAAATAAAACATTTTTTCTGTGCCTTCATAGAGTTTTGAAAACTCCGGGTTTTGTTTAGGAGAATTCTTAATAATGTTATTGTCTCTATTCATTTTTTCCCTTTTAGGATATCTAGCACATGTTTATGTGCCAAATAAGGGTCAAAGTAATGGCATGGCTACTAGCCGGTGGGGCTGCCGCTGTTGCTGGTCTAATATATGTCAATAGCGACTGGTTTAAGAATGTCCCTAGAGCTGATTATTCATACTTGAGAAGTATTAAGGTGCAATCCCTTGATGGATCTAACAACATAGTACCTGCAACAAATTTGTGGAAGGACAGAGGGGCAGTAATCATGGTTGTTCGCCGTCCTGGATGATCAATGTGCAGAGAGGTAATAAAACCACGGGTGAGAGGAGCATACATGGGAACTCTCCAGATTTTCATGGATGATTTCAGATCTTTTGTCAAATCTCCAGCCTCAGTTCTTCCCAAATCTATTGAGGGGATCCACAGGGGTTTATTGGCCATGCACCATTGTTTTTTCAGTTTGCAATATAATTATATAGCCAGCTCGAAATCCCATTGTGCCGGCAGATCGATTTTTCTTGAATCATCCAATTATTTTTTAATTGGATCGCGCGCGCTCTAATTGGACAGTTCGCGCTAAAATTGGACAGTTTGGGTTTGAACATTGATGTTATATAATTAATAAATAACAGGACTCCATGCTTGTCCAATTAAGCAAAAAGTGGATGATTCCTCGGAACTCCAAATTGGACTCGGCCTGCGGCCTCGTCCAATTTTGGAGTTCCTCTGAATGATCCAATTTTTTCTTAATTGGACAAGCATGGAGTCCTGTTATATATACTTATTTGTTGCACACAATGGTGTGTGATATATTGTTCATAAGCTACAGCTAAACTAGGACACATGAAGCATGCAACATTTTGTGTCCTTCATGTTTCTCCCAACTTTATCAAGACATTGTCCAGAAAACAAGAAAGCTGAATAATTCCTGATTCCAAGATGAGGAACAGATACAGCACCAAATTCTCCCATCAGGTGTATAGGGTAGTGTATTATTTTCAGTAAGGAGAAGTTAAAGAAATTAAAAATTAAATACCCAGGATTGTCCATTCGGGTAGCAACAAGGGCCACCCCACTATCAATAGGAGCCCTGGGTATAAACTAAGTGCTATTAGGTTTTGTGCTCAATAAGTGCTATTTAGGTTTTGGGAGTGAAGGGACAGATCCTCTTACCATACAGGCCACCACAAAAATAATTTTTGGAGGTGAAATCCTGGCAGATTAGTTGTGCTTTAGTGAGCTTAATGGGATCGCTGTGCTGTACACATAATTTTTTTCAATCCTAGATAATATGATTTTGTTTACTTTAGGAAGCTTCCGAGCTGTCCTCTCTGCAACCAGAACTTGACCAGTTGGGAGTTCCACTGATTGGTATAGTTCATGAGAAAAAGGGAGTCAAAGAGTTCCAGCCCTACCTGAAAGGAGAGATTTTCTATGATCCTGAGGTATGGTTGCATCCATGTATTACCCTGACTGCAGAGTTGTTTTTCAGCCAGCCTTTTATCATCTAAAGTTGCAAAGTTGTCCTAGTGTCTATAGTTTCATGACATTTTTTTTTTCTGGTACGAAACGAAACAGCCTTGCAAAATACCAGACATGCAAAAACAACTCAATTGTAGATGATAAAGGAAGGTAAGAAAGATACCCTTTGCTTGGAGAGGGGAACCAATTATCAGATATGAAAAGTATCCTTTAAAAACTCAGCCTCTAACACCAAGGCAGTGAGCTTAAAAATAATTTGTTTTGTTTTTTAACAGAGAAAGTTCTATGGTCCTCAGGAAAGGAGAATGTTTCTCAGTGGTAAGTTTTGCTTTCCTTAAAATGGGTAATTTATTTTACTTGGATTGCACCAGTCCATTTGAAACCCTCAACCCCAGCCACCATCCGCCACCCCACCATCCCCCACCCCACTTTGTGGATATCCAGGGATTTAACTTCTTTTTCACATAATTTTGTCCCCTGGTAGTCGGGGATTGCAAACTTTTCATGGCCCGATACATTTAGCAGGAATGATTTCACTTCCTCTGTGATCATGGAATTAATATGTGATTGAATATCATCAAAAATTGCCTCTTCTGTGCTGTGATGGTCTGATAAAAAAAGCTCAAGCATATCTATCAAATAGCGAGACTAATCATTTTTTATTCTTGTAGCTACCCAGGGCATTTGCTCATTTCCATTCACTGCAACATCCTGAGTCTGTGTCGAGTCTGCCCTAGCTGTCATCTAATGAGTATTGTTTTATTCCTTCCTCTAGGGTTCTTGCGGCTTGATGTTTGGCAGGCCTACTTCAGAGCTAAGGGAAAAGGCATACCAATGAACATGAAGGGCGAGGGACGTATTCTTGGGGCAGTATTTGTGATGGGTGCAGGAGATCAAGGAATACTGCTACAACATAGAGAGGAATCCTATGGAGATCATGTTGATGTGGATGATGTAAGGAAAGCATTGAAAAAGATCAGGCCATTTGACCCAAAACTCTAATTGGAAATTGAGCATTGCTCATACTTTGCATTTAATACCCTGTGTCTGATGAGTATGACCGCATGAGAATGTTATGATCTGTTTGTTTTGTTGCTCTAATTATAATTCCATGGGCAGTTCTAGTGGCCAGCCCCCCCCCCCCCCCCCTTTTTGTGTGTGTGTGTGGGGGGGGGGGGGGGGGGGGTGCACTCATTTAAAGTGTTTGCTGTAGGAAATTTACAAATGTTTGTTCCATGTTTTCACTATCGGGACTCCCATTTCTCAAATCCCTGGATAATAACATTAGTTTCTTGCTCTATGACAACTTATCACTAAAATAAGGTTTAGACCAAAGAATGCAATGAAACTTCAAGGGCAGATCTAGAGGCCGGTTGATTAGGGTGGCTAGCCACCCCCCTTGTTCTCATATTTCTTGTAAAAACCTTAAGATTAGCCACCCCTTTGGTCTGAACTCTGTAGTATATCCTTTGTACTAGCCACCCCTCTTCTTAAGGGTCTGCATCCGCCACTGAACTTCATGGGTTTGCAACAGGTTGCATCTGTTTCTGTTACCTCATTAGAATAAACTTTTTAGTCGGACAAGGGAGTTTTTTTTATTGTAAAATAAACCCCCATTATCAGACACAGGGTCTTCAAATGGAAATTAAAGAAACAGGGATGACTTTTGCCGCACAATTTTAATAGTAATGCCACTTTCGCCTCTGCTAACAGGCTCCCTGTGTATTTAGTTGGAAATGTTTGTTTTCGGGATTGGGGTTCCTGTGGTGAACCTTTCCAAAAATACACGCAAGAGCCAGTTAGTCACCTTGTTCCCTGATAGTACTCTCGAAACGTTAATGGTTGCGTGCAAATGATAGCGCTGAATAAATCCGCACAAGGAAATTCAAAGCTGGATGAAAAAATCGCAACCATTTCTTGTGGAGATGTGTCCCATTTCGTAACTAGAAAAAAAGATCAATAAAAAGTTTAACTTGGCTTACTTTGTTTAATACTCACTCTAGAGGACACGGAAATGAATTCTGCGTTTTGATTGGTTCTTAGAGCGTGCGTGCGCGGGCAACATTTCCCTATCATTGACCGCGGTCACGGGCCCGTTTGCGCACCCTAGTTTTCATCGAATAACCAGATTTTTACAGTCAAACCGGATGTTCGAAGAAGAAAATCCACCAAGGTGCTGAGTTTTGATTAAACATATGGCTTATTTAAAGAAAAATCATACAAATGGTGAAAACCTGAGCACCTTGGTAGATTTGCTTCTAGGAAATTGTTCGGCGCTAGTTAGCAACTTGCTGACACATTTGCAAATTGATCGAGCAAGTTTATAATCAATATTGCAATGTTGTTCAGCAATGTTGCAAAGTGGTGAGGAAACGAACATCCGGTTTGACTGCAGAGTTAGAAAACACAAGTTATTTAGCGGCTTTAGGTCGGTCCGTATAGCAGAGACAATTAGATGTACTTGTTTTACACAACAAATACAACAACGGGTTTTCTCAAAAAGCAAATCACAAGCCGCGTGCGTGTAAACGTTTTGCAGTGCGCAAACAGCGCCGCCATCCATGCATTTGTAGCTATGGACTTAAAACCGATTTTACCCCCACGATATATTCTAGATTTCCACAATCCTGCACTGATTACTCATGCCGTCTTTTCACTAGTGAAGTAAGCAAAGACGGAGAAGGAGACCGTTTCCTTCTCCGTCTCTGTTTACTTCACTCGCGAAAAGCCGGCTTCGTGGTGTGTCTGAAATAATGTGGACTCGTCTATATAAGGAAAATAATTTCTTCCGTATAGTTTTTTTTTCCTTAAAAATATAATGTCAGGAGGAGGGGTCCTTTAATTTTATCTTCGACATGCCAGTCAACCCACAAGGAATTTCACTTCCCATTCTTGTGTAATAGGAAATTCAGCTTTTCCCATGAATGCATGGGTTACCTGTGCCTCTTACCCTCGAAAATGAGTAAGAACCAGTAAACTTTAGAGTTCCAGTGTACATGGGACATTCAGTGCAAGTTTAATTACAGCCCACATCACAGGTTACTGAGCACGCATTTCCTACAAACTTTATTCCCCATGTCAGTTAATTGACTATCGATCGAACTCCCAGTTTGTGTCCAAGGTTCTAGTACTAGTATAAAGTTCCCTGGACTTTGAGGCATTCGACAGGTGCGGATTAACCCTCCAACATTCGCATATGACGCAAACGCATGAACTATGAAATATTCTCGTGTATAACCTGTCTCAGCGAGCATACACTGTTAGAAGCAGTTAAAAAAAGTATACTAAGAAACCTTTCACTTTGAAGCTTTTGCTTGGCGAGCACAGCTGTGTCCAACAACGCGCGCGTCACGCGAGCCCAACGTCAACAAATTTCGCATATGATGTCATGCCGACTTCGTCCCATATATTTTTGTTTATTCCTTTGATATTGCTTTCGGTTCCTTTTAAAAAGACCTTTAATCAATTCCTGAAAATCATGTGCATAGAAAATAACATGTTAAGATGACCTTTGAAACTAATCCAAAGTCAATAGGTACGAGAGCAATAAACCCGCATGGCAGTCAGACCGGTCATCTTGTGTTCTGATTGGTGTTTTTAAGCTTTCGAATCCAAAGTCAATAGGTACGAGAGAAATAAACCCGCATGGCAGTCAGACCGGTCATCTTGTTTTCTGATTGGTGGGCTGACTCTGTTGATAAGATATTTAAGCCATGTCAAAACGGCGAGAGTCTTCAGTTGGGATTCACTTTCTTCCGCGGAGTTTCTTTCAGAACTAGCACCAGCTTTGGAATACTGAAGATGAAGGCTACACTGCTTTTCTTCTTTGCTTCTATTACAGGTAATTTTACTTTTCTTGAAAATAGTGTACAATGTACAAAAGTAATACTAATAATAAATGTTTATTATTATTAAAAGTAGGTTATACACTTTACATTTGTGTCTAAAGGTTTTATTGATTTAATGCATTTTCTCCTAAAAATTGAAAAAAAGATCTGTAGGAATGCCGCAGAGTTTCCAGTTTTCTTGTCTTAGCTTGTTGGTGTTTGGAAATGTTAGCGATTGGCGAAACATCAGGGTAACGTCGTCGTCGTTTCTTTAATTTAATTGCAGCTTAAAGGGAGGATGTCACGCAACTGCGCAATTTCTGCGCATCTCAAAACAAAGAAGTATCGTCCCGTAACGATGGCCAGCGAAGGCTGAAAACCACGAAAGCAATCCGTTTTGATCTCGCTATTTGTTGATCCATCCGACCAAATGTTTACGTTTTACATATTCTTCAATAGTTTTCTGATAGGATAGTCTAAATAGTTTTGCTCAGTGATCGTTCCTGGAGCATGCGCGTATCGTGACAGCCTCCCTTTAAGGAGTAGTGAAAAAACAATATCAGGCAGGAAATTCTAGCACTGGAAACTTAGATGAAACCGAAATCAGATTTTTTTTTCCGCGTATCAATACAGCAAACGTTTTCGGAACGTTTTTTTTAGATTGATCAGCTTTCTAGTATAAATCTAAATTTTGTCTAGAACTCTTGTCACTAGTTTCTAGTGGAATAATAGGCTTAGTCAAGTTAGCTCGTTCTATGTTATTATTTTCGTAAAGTCGACACTAACATCAATCGCTTGTCAGCCACTTTTGTTATTGTTTTCATTCGAAGGGCCAACTAACTTAAGACCCCGTTCACACGTATCCGGATATTTTCGAAAACAGAGACCTTTTTTTTCGCCTAGAACCTCCCGCGCCTTCCCTTGAATCCGCCATTGATTCTTAGCGGAGCTCCTTAGCGGCCGAAGGCCGCTGAGTGGAGCACCATTTGCCGGTAGAATTGAGGCGATCTCCATCGCTAACTAAATTTAAAGACGGGGTCACGCACGGCCTCTAAGTGACACGGCATCCTTGAAAAGCAGGTTTTTTTATTCATATTATATATTTATATATTTGTAGTATTTTCTTTCTTTTTTTTTTTTTCTTTCGAATATTTATAAATAGATTTCTCGAGTATTATTATAGTATTAGAGTATTATTATAGTATTATTATACCTGAAGGATCTACCGTGGATAAATAAAGCTTTTACTTACTTACTTACCATAGTTATCGCAGGAAGAATATAATAGCGCAAAGTAGAACTAGGTATACGAACGACTTCATTTTTCATGGTTCAGCGGTATTCCCATCTGGTTATCGTGGGCGCGTCCGTGCGTGCGTGGGCACCCCAGACATACACCACCAGAGCTTCAATAGGACATTTGCACTATTGCGTCATTTGACTAACACTACCAGAATCCGTTTCATTTTTCCCTGTCGTAGTTAGATACGTCATAATGAAAATGTCCTATTGGAGCTTCGCTTTTAGGCAGTGCCTAAATCTGTATATTATTTTTCGCACAGTTTCAGCTAATGCGGCGTCTATTGTCGGCAGCACATGTTCATACGGACCCTCCTATTGGTGCTCGAGCTACAAGCAGGCGGTCGAATGTGACGCCGTAGAACACTGCAAACTAAACGTCTGGGCCAAGGTAAGAAATGGCTAATCGCATTTTTCATACAGTTCCAATTCCAAGCTTTTGGTACATGTGATGCAACATCGCGATATCATTTCCTCGCAAAACAAGGTTAGAAACATTATTTAATCTATGGGTCTAAAATTCATCAAACCGGCACGTATCATTGGCTCTCTAACAAATATTTTTATATTGACAGGAAAGGTGCGCTTTTTGTGAGATGGTAATCGGAAAAGTGAAGACTGTGCTAGAAAACAAAACCACCCAAGTAAGCACATATCAGCCTAACCCCTGCCGTCAACTCGGGCTCCCTGTTGAAAATAGAGCGTGATGTCACAGGAAAGTCCCGACCTTGTGCCCTCGCGTTTTTTTTTCGACTCAGTGCGAGGGACGCCTTGCACCAGACGGAGCACATCTCGTAATTTCCAAATCCAGTCATACCTCAAGCGTTTCATCTCAGACCGGTTTACACCGATTTTTGCGCCGATTTGTTGTGGCCTTGTCGGCGTGTCGCATGTTAACGCGATTTTTGCGCCGATTTGTTGTGGCCTTGTCGGCGTGTCGCATGTTAACGCGATTTTTGCGCCCATTTGTTGTGGCCTTGTCGGCGTGTCGCATGCTAACGCGATTTTCCTCGCGGACGAGCTGCTGCTAAACATTGGACGATTCCAGCTTTAATGCACGCGCTGCATGCCGGTATATAGTTGTGTTACATTCCGTGAACCAAAGTGCCTTGTATGCGCGCGATGCATTCTGGTAGTTGTGTTAGTATAGGAAATCATACGACTTCGAGTTCAATTTGGAATTAATTTGCACGAGTGGGTTTTTCAAAAAGTATCAAAATTGCACGAGCCGAAGGCGAGTGCAATTTGAGCTTTTTGAAAAACCCACGAGTGTAAATAAATTCCAAATTGAACGAGAAAAGTCGTATGATTTCGTATTAATAATACACATGAAAAAATTTCCAAGGAGTCATTCACAAATCTGCTTACAAACTGAACAAGCCGCACGTATTTTTCCTTGATTGAAATCTGGACCAAAACCTGACAGAATTTGAGCATGAACAAAAACCAAAGTTTCCATAATATAGCTCTATGTTATCAAAATATTTTAACATTTCAAAAGAAAATTTGCATTTTGTTAACCATTTTTGCACTTTGTTACCTCTTTTTGGCACTTTGTTACCTCAAAACTGCACTGCTCTCAGCCAATCAGAATCCAGAGATTTCTTCATGTGTATTATTACAACAGTTACAATCCAGATGCATTTCTACAGAAGAGAGAGCGCGCGCATTTATAGCTGGAATCGTCCATTACCAGTGTAATGCATCGCATTAGAGGTTAGAGGTTAACATCGCCATGAACACGGGGCATGAAATCTATACGTACTGTTCTTTTTCCAGCAAAAAGTATTAGCTGCTCTTGAGAAAATGTGCAGCAACTTTGGCCCGCAGGCAGATGAGTGCAAGGCATTGGTTGACCAGTACTTTCCTATCATTCTGTCACACCTCACGCAACTTCTGGTAAAGCCTGGTGCACACTTGCGGCATAACGACATAAGAAAAATATCCCGCGAACAAAATTCAGTGGTTTTAAAAAGTTGAAGTCTACAGAACATAACATAAGATTGCTTTGGAGAAGTAATCTAATGATGATCCATTGATTATTTCAATTATTTTCCCATGCTTTTTTCGTTGCAACATAACGTCCTTAAGTCGTTATGTCGCTAGTGTGCACCAGGCATAAGTTGAAATTTTGTTAGCCATTCGACATAAAAACGAAAAACATTCGACATTCCCGCCCTTTGCATCCTTTTAAGAAATGTTGACTAGAACAAGTTACTAGGTGTCTCTGCGGGGATGTGTTCGGAGCCTGTTCGCGACTTTTCCCCCGTAGCTGAGCATGAAAGCTATATTTGGTTGTAAACGCCTTATATAGAAGCGCGCGTGTTGTTCGCAAGAATAAATCAGTCCAGGAGTTCGCCTTCGCAGAGCGTTGTCCTGTGTAGTTTCTTTCTTGCTCGTTCTCTCTCTCTTCTGGCCGCTAGCCCGGGTCACATCACCATATGGCGTAAAGTCCACCCTTATCCATGCCTACCTAACCTAAATATGCCTACCAGAGAAAACTACCTGGATCTGAAAAAATCCAGGCTGAGTGGGATTCGAACCCACGACCTTCGGGTATCTAGACCGCCGCTCTACCAACTAAGCTTTCAGCCCGTTGGGATTGGTGTGTGGGTCGAATCCCTACTCTTTTTTTTCAGATCCAGGTAGTTTTCTCTGGTAGGCATACTTAGTTTGTGAGTCCCTGAAGACGATTTATATATTGATTCTACCTAACCTGTTCTCACACTTGTCTTGTGTCTATCCCAATGCAGCAAGACCCTCACGAGGCCTGTGTGAAACTAGGACTTTGTGCATCAAGTGACGGCAAACGTATCTTGGAGGAAATACTGCATCATGTTATGAGACCACAGCCATCCCGTCTGGTTAAATTCACACCACATGGTGACCAGGTACTGACATCGATATGTAGAATTCCAAGAATTCCGAGAAGTCACATTTCTCAGAAAATCTATAGTGTAATGCAAAGTGAATCCTATTTTATATTGTCATAGTATCCGCAAAATATTTTTTGTTGAAGAGAAATTCTACGTGGGCACATGGAGCGATGCAGATACAATATGTTTATTTGGACTCGTATACCCAATGGTAAACATATGAGAATTAAATTAATAATAATAATAATATTTTTTATTAAATTCAATAAAAAACATATCGAATTACAGAAAAACTAAATAAATATAAATGTCAGACCACGTGGTTGAATGCACATTAAACAAACGTTATAGCTCATTTTTTCAAGTTGTACCAGCATCTCTGAAGTTTAACGAATAGATCAAAACATGAATGAATTTAGTTACCCGATTTTAGGGCTGGGGAGGACAGACATACAGATCGCAATAAGCCGCCAAGACAAGGGACGGTTAGATTAGAACCTGAGTGATTTTAAATATTTAAAATACTTGTTAATATATTCTCTTCAATAAATGCTTTTGAAAAGTCCTCATTGAGTCAGATTGAAAAATCATTCTTTTTTTAGGAATTCTGCCAAGTTTGCGAATTGTTTTGTGGACAAGCTAAGAGACATCCTAGCAGATCACCCCATTCAGGTAAACTTTGAAAGAAATTAAATAGCAACATGAGTTTTTAGGATAACGTTCGCCAAAAGCTATCGAGTAACCGGCGTTGCAAAACGTCCTTATTTGGAATGTTCCCCTGCTATATTTGGAAGGTCTGTAAGTAGCGAATACATATAGATTTCTTGATCCCTTCCGTAGAAACCTTTTGTTCCTTTTTCTCACTTTTTCTATATTTCATTCCAGAAACAAGTGCAGTCATTCCTGGTGGAGATATGTGACAAGGAGTTTGGCTCTCTGGCAAGTGAATGTAAAAGTGTTGTTGCTACCTACTTCCAAGTCGTTATTTCTCATCTACTCGACCTGTTGGTAAGTGCAAGTATAAGGACAAATTTTGAGTTATTTGAGAATCGCGCTTCAAAACAGAGGCGTACAGCGGGGATCTTAGATCCGAACAAGAGAAATAAAATTACAAAATCACGAGTCACGAAAGCCAAAATACACAAAATACAATATTTCCCGAATAACGAGATACGAGGTTCAGGAGAATAAACAAAAGAAATCAACTATTCAGCATTTTTCGATGCCGATATGACGATTCCACAACGTGGCTTTGAGTTCTCTACACTTGTTCCAAGTCGAACCTCTTATAATACTGGGAAAGCGAGCGAATCGTACGGACTCACTAACGCAGGCACGTAGACGGCACGTAGACGGTCGCGGTCGCGGTCGCGGCACAGGACCTGGCCTGCTGTAGATACGGAATGAAATCGCGTAGTCGCGGCACGGTCGCGGCGCGGCGCAACTTTCTCGCGGCACGTTTCACAGTCATACGAAATCTGCTCTTGTCTGCGATGCACTTTTCGGGCAAGTTAAATTAGAATGTATCTTTTTTTTTTCAGCAAAATTCCCGGCAAGTGTGCACCGCATTGGGACTGTGTCCGGGGAAGACATCTCTCTCCCCACCCCACCCTGATAAGAACGGAGTAGGTTGTATGCTGTGCGACTTGATCGTGAACATGTGGAAGCCCATTTTGTCGAGCAATTCAACAAAGGTAACCCGTAACACGATCACACAGGGAGTCCTCTCTGCCAAAATCGACAAAACAGCATGAAATGATTTTTAATCTGACCCCGCAAATCACATATGAAAATCACACCATTTTCAGCAAAGATGACACCCCTCTGTAACAGACCCACGGAACTCTAGTTTCCCCTGGGTTTTCAGGAGAAATTCATTGGGTTAGACAATTTTAGCTTGGTCAGTTCATTTTCGTTTTGACGAAATTTGAGTACCCGGTGCGCGCTTGGAAGCACGGACTCAAACACGCTGGGTACTCACATTTCGCATTGGGTTAGGAAAACTCGCCCGGATCAAATTAAAAAAACAGTTGGGTCTTGGATAGGCTAAAAACTCACTGGCTAGAGCCAACATTTCCGCTTTGTCGGGTTTCGGTGGGTCTGTTACAGAGGGGTATAAGGTGGGGGGGGGGGGGGGGGGGGGGGGGGGGGGGGGGGGCACCTTTTTCATAAAACCAGTCCAAACAGTCTGGAGATCAAGGAGGGAGCGGGGAAAGTGTGGTTTTTGATCTGTTATATAGGTTGTGTATCAAAAAATAGGGCAGGATTAATCGACTCCAACAAGTAACGCACTTTTCTCTTTCATTCTAGCAATTTGTTGATGCTTTTCTCACAACGCTGTGTTCGTTCCTGCCAAAACAAACGCAGAAACTTGAGGTAAGTTTCTTTTCACAGTCCATATATCCAGGGAAGTGTATCCAAGACTCATATCAAGAATATTTCGCCGAAATCTTTCAATATTTGCCGCCATTACAAAATGTCTAGACTGCCAGCAGTCAAGAGTCTGTAATGCCGAGGAAAACCCGAATACGCGAGTCTGCAACGCCGAGGAAAACCCGAACACGCGAGTTTGTAATGCCGAGGAAAACCCGAACACGCGAGTCTGTAATGCCGAGCAAAACCCGAACGCGAGTCTGTAACGCCGAGGAAAACCCGAACACGCGAGCGGGTCTGTAACGCCGAGGAAACCCGAACACGCGAGTCTGCAATGCAAAGGAAAACCGAACACGCGAGTCTGCAATGCAAAGGAAAACCCGAACACGCGAGTCTGCAATGCAAAGGAAAACCCGAACACGCGAGTCTGCAATGCAAAGGAAACCCGAACACGCGAGTCTGCAATGCAAAGGAAAACCCGAACACGCGAGTCTGCAATGCAAAGGAAAACCCGAACCCGCCAGAGGAGTAAACTGCTGATAGCCCCTTCTTTGGCGAGCGTCCGACGTCAGTGAAACGAGTGCGTGAAAAGCCAGAGGAGCGGGCGCGTTCGCGCCTTCGGCTCTCGCTCGTGCCTTCGGTACTTCAAGCCATCGGCGCTCGTTTTTCCACGCGCTCGTTTTTACGGACGTTCGCCAAAGAAAGGGACCGCAAGCAGTCTATCAGAGGAGCGCCCTCTGGTTTTTCCTCGGTATTACGGACTCTCTCCAAAGTACAGCCTGCTAGAGGTTTATACATTAAATTTCGATCCACACAACACATATTTGACATGGATTGTTTTTACTGGCGGCGTGTAAGCAATATAAATTTCAGTGCCGTTTTGTTCCAACAACGTTAACTAAAAATGTATGCAGTTTTACAGTTATTCAAGAAAAGTATCTCAAGAAATTACAGTTATCTCAAGAAATTCAAGATCCTTTGTTCTGTACACGCTTTCTGATTGGCTAACTTCTTACAAAATGGCCCGGTTGACGTAGTCGCATAGTAAATGTTGTTGTTGTTTTGTTCTTTTGAACCCATTGTTTACCATCATTGCACAAGGTGACCTATGATACATGACATATCCCTATTTGTTTCTTTACCTACAAGTGCAACGCCTTGAAGCTGTTTATAGAGAAAGCCCTAGCGCAATTCAACTCTGAGATGGTCTGTAAGAACATTCTTCATGTCTGCTCAGGACAGACTGCAAGTGAGTGCGATGCCTCGGGTTGCCCCATTGCAGGTAGCATCTCTAGGGGCGCAGGGGCGGATCAAGGAATTTCAAAAGGCGAGGGCCGGATAGTGAAAACATGGGACGAAAATTGGCAAATTTCCTTTAGCAAATACAGTAAATGTATGGAAAAATCTCCCGAGAAAGCCCCCCTCCTCTCCCCCCACCTAAATCCGCCCCTGGGGCGATATCAGAAGCCGGTCCCCGGGTTCACAGGGAACATCTGCAGAAACCCATCCATGGGAAAAGCTGAATTTCCCAAGGCACACGCATAGGAACTGTTTGGAATTCACATGCATAGCCATGGGAAATCCGAACACTTCCCATGCTTCTGCCATGGGAAATTCAGCTTTTCCCATGGATGATTGGCTTCTGCAGAAATTCCCTGTGGTGCAAGTGACCGTCGTCGACTGTGATGGCGGTGGATTGCTACTTGGGAGGTTTGATCCAAATAATCTTAGACTGTAATAATCCTTTTAATATCGCGAACATCAGAAAGGAGAGAAAAGTTAAGCGATAGATGCGCGCGCGAAGAGTTACAAAGCGCGCGCAATGAACTACTCGCTGAATTTCCTAAAGGTTCAAAGGGACCTTTTGGCAAAAATAGTTGTCATTTCATCTGCTTGTAGATTGCGCAGAAAATCGTCTGATACTTAGCCGACGAGGGACGCAGTCCCGGGTTGGCTAAATCAGACGATATTCTGCAGAATCGAGCAGGATAATGGTTTTATTGTTCAAGCATATCAATATCACAAAAACCCTACTGAATTAATCTACTGAATTGATCCTTATTCCTGTAGAGACTAGGCTCCATGACCTCTCCGCCATGTGTTCTCTAGGAGCCTCGTATTGGTGTAAAAGTCCTGAGTCGGCGCAGCAATGCAATGTGAGTTCGCCAGTCATTATTTCCTTCCCATTCCCAGAGCTCGCCAACTCGCGAAGGGGGCCTGGTGACAGCCATTTGTGGGCCTTTGCTGATTGGCTGATTTTGAACGTTGGTGCATGCGCACTGATCACATTTTGTCACCAGTCTTTCCCAAGGTGAGGAGCAGGGGAGGTCTGGTTATGAGAGTTGCCAGCCATCCGCTTTTGGTCATTTAATAGACTCAGGTTCAAAACACTAAAAAATGAAATAACAAGTATAATCAAATTTCCTTTTTTTCCAGGCCGTCCACTACTGCAATCGCTTCGTCTGGCAGAATTGAGAGCCCTTAAGCACTCGAAAATCTACTCAAGTAAAGACAGATAAGTGCGGGATAAGCTGCACTTAAACGAAAAGTAAAACAGTTTCGTCTATCTGAACACTATATGTGGCCACGAGGCACTTAAAACTATTGGGAAATTGACATTAACAGGGGCTAATAAAGAGAGGCATTCCTCTGGTATATATTATTGGTAAGGCGTTTTGACAGACCAATAGACCCTTAATAAGGTCCAGCACGCATGTTTTCCGCAGATGACGTCAAATTTATTCTTTTAAAATGTGTTCAGTAGACCAGAAATTGAAAAGAATAAATTTGACGTCATCTGCGGAAAACATGCGTGACTGCACTTATTTTAAAAGGGTCTGTATTTAGTTTGTTTCTATTCCGCTGCTGTCACGTATGTTAGAAAAACAACGTCAAAGTCTGTCGAAATGCTTTATCAATAGGGGGAGAGGTCAAAACAACTGTATCCAGTTGAGGGAGTTTACCCGAGACCCACCACCTCTTTCAATTTTCCTAAAATCGGATTTTCGACTGTTAAATATCTCGTGAAATAATTGATGCATTGTGGTGATAACCCAACCATAGTGCTCTATATGAAGGGAGCAACACATTTCTGCAATAAAATCGTATATCCCTTATTTGTGCTTCGAGAACATAACCACTGGATACTTAAGGAGGTTGTAGCACCCGGTACCCGTTACCTAATTCACCATCCCTGGATACCTATCGAGTACCGTTGTGTTGATCTCTTCCCTAGGGCAATGCCCAATACTAGAGAGGAACGCCCCTATTTATGAGCCCTGGCCCTGCATTATTAACATTTCCCGCAAATACCTCTTTCGTCTTTGTAATTTTAAATAATTCTTTTTTTATGATATATCCAATAAAATACTGTAGTTATAATACCGTTTGAACATGTTGAAGCATAACGCCGACTTTGTTCGTCTTTTCTTGTGTGGTTGGGGCTTGCTGTGGTAGAGAAAAGACGGATCCCGGTTACTCTCGTCCTTAGTCTTCTCTCCTACAGATTAATACCACAGGAATCCTGGCTTCTATTAGTGAATAATGATGCCTGTAAAAAAGCGCTATCAAGCTGGCTTAATGTACGCATGCGCGCCGTTTAAGCCAATCAGCAATCTCGTTCCCAGAGCCCGTGAATCTTTGAGCCAGCGGCAAGATTAATCTCGTTCCCAGTGCCCGTGAATCTTTGAGCCAGCGGCAACCAAAGAAATGCGGGCTCTGGGAACGAGATTAGCCAATCAGCGAAGGAACAAAGCCGCGATACTCCAAATCAGTTTCTAGGAAATGTTCCGAGCAGACCTTAGCATGGGTGGATTGGCGATTTTGATTGGCGATTGGCCTGGTTTCATCTTCCGGGGCCACTTTTCTTTTTCCATTTTTGGGTAGCTGAACAAGGAAACTTGCCTTCCATCTCTCCCAAAATTTCCTTCTCGGAAGTCACAGTCTACCACACAACAACTCCGCGACATTCTCACAAAAAGAAACTTGCAGCCCACGCAAAAGAGAGATAAGAAATTATCGGACTCAACACTCGAGAAAACCCTCCCCTTTTTTCGCTTGAAATTCACAAAAACCTCACATTTTAACCTAAGAGTAGTCGACCATAAGGCTAAATCTTGTCGCTTTAACTTGTATCCTCTTCCAAGAACCCAAGAAACGCTTAAAAAAACTGGCTTTTTTGTTACTCTCTTCATGGCCGGGCTGAAACTTTCCTGAGCAGGCGCCATGTTTGTTTATATTTTCAGCCTCGTTCCCATGCCAGTCTCGCCATACGTCTATAGCACAGCGAGCCCTGGCTATTAGACTCTGATTCATAGTACCAACGGGTGTTTCACTGTGTCAAGCACACCTATCACAATATGGACACCATGCAAGTCTTACGGTGATCGCTTTGGGACCAATATCCATGACGGATTCTCTTAAAAAATACACATTTATTTTTTCGCTATTTTGATGAAATCTTTTCTTGAGAAATATTTACTCTCAGCTTGGAGTTAGGAAGGAATTGAAGGTGAGAAAATATTCCGTGGATCCAATGGCGCCATAAGTGTTATTCTTTTAGCGTGTTTATTTTACAATTATGTGGCGAGTAAGTTAAAAGTTAAATACGCAGTAAGCTACTTACATTCGGGTCGCCAGTCGCTCAGGGAGTGGCTTATGAGCGCCACTCATTCAACTAAACGTCTCAGTATTTTAGTCTTTTTACTATCAACGTTTAAACTCGGCAAGTAAGGAGAACATATTTCCTTATTCGCGACGGAGCCGATTTCAAGCCGTCAATACCACGAAATATTGATCATGATCATGACTGTTCAAAACAAAACAAAATGACAGGATGAATCGCGATGCAATCTTATGCTATGCTACCAAATTACTGAAGTTTTACTTATAGGCCGTTTTCACGCAATATTGATTAATAATATTTAATAGATATCAGAAAATGAAATCCATTATTCAATTCTACACATCCGTATTAGTAAAACTGCAAAGTTTGGTGAAGAGTGCTTGAAAACTGGCTGAGATATGAATTTTCAAACCTTGTTTTTTGTACAAAGAAATGTATGGGAAAATACATCGATGCCCGTCCAGCCTCGACTTGACGTTTTTGCCCATACATTTCTTTGTAAGAATACGAAGTTTTGAAATTCATATCTCAGCCAGTTTTCAGGTAATTCTTTTGAAACTTTGCAGTTTTACTAACACGGATGTGTAGAATTGGAAACTGGAATTCATTTTCTGATAACTATTAAATATTATTAATCAATATTGCGTGATAACGGCCTTTCCCTGTGGAATTCAAAATGATTTAGCTACAGACTCGAAACTGGATCATATTTTTAGTAAACTATTTAGCTTTTCCTGATTAACTTCTAACAATCTGTTCTCTTTATCCAATAGCATTTTGACATTTTAGGGACCGGTTATTATTGATCACCTGAGCAATACTTAACCATTATCCTGCGAGATTGCGCAGAATATCGTCTGACGATATTCTGCAAAATCGAGCAGGATAATGGTTTTATTATTCAGCACATCGATAGCACAAAAACCCCTGAAAAAAACATTACGTTTGTGTATTATTTACGAGCTCAATACAACCAACTGCCGCGACCGCGGTAAATACATGTTTAACTAGTATTACAACCAACTGCCGCGACCGCGGTAAATACGTGTTTAACTAGTATTTTATGTAAAGCCATTATAACAACACATCATATTTCCCTCAGAGACGGATATCGCAGGATATCTGTCATGTACAGAAGACAGCTATTGGGGTTGCAATGACCATATTTGGGCAGTGCATCGATGTGCTGAATAATTAACAATTATTCCTCGAGCCCGAATGAGCTCTGAGTCAATAGCCCATGAGGCGCCGAAGGCCGAATGGGCTATTGACTCAGAGCCCATGAGGGCGAGAGGAATAATTGTTTTAGTCAAATTACACTAGTAGGTCAATTTGTATAGCCAAAACAATGGTCTGGTCTGATCATTTGCCATTTTCTGGCTTTCAAATCCGACACCTTTCGCTACTAATAGGCTATAACTTAAAGCCTACTAGTAGCGCAACCAATCAGAACGCAGCATTGATGATAAACCACTAGTGTGATTTGACTAATAAAAGGTATTCGCTGCTAGAGTGCGTTGAAATTTTTAACGTATTGAGTGAAGTGAACTAGGAAAATGCAAATGATATCAACATTGCTGGAATACCTCTTCTAGATCATTTCTTGTGGTCCCCCCTTGGATTTTACTTTTTTTCATGAAACAGAAGTTGTTTATTTAACGGGGTAGGGTTACCATTTTTGTTGTTGGAAGCTCACAATTTTTTAGATGCTGTTGTAGGGGGAGGGACTCCCCTATTTTTGGGGCGTGGTTGCTCGTCGGGAACTTTCAAATTTTATTCCCTAGAAGGTACCAGAAACTTGATTTTAAACTCTAAGGGTACGACTAGCACATCTGTCCTTAAAATAGGGGTCCAACCCCCCCCCCCCCCCCCCCCCCCCCCCTCCTCCCTTGCTCGGGCCAGGATCCCACTGGCAAGGTTTTTTTTTAGTACTGTATTTTGCTTTCAACATTTTCTTGTCAGAAACAACTTTATCATAAACAATTTACCAGTTGTTTAACTAACCACAATGACAAAGGGGGAGGGTCACAGTTTTTATTCAACATTCAACCCTGGGAGGGAGGGTCACAATGTTGTTAAACATCTGCTGGGGGAAGGTCACATTCTCTTTTTTTTAAGTACCTCCCCCGTTAATGAGCACTCTCTAACTTGTTGGATCTCTTTCTATCTGTAAACTCAACAGAAAAACTGGGGATGCGAGGGGGAGGATACTACCAAATCACATGGATGATGCTGATGATAATTATTGTGAATCACAAGCTCAACTATTGTCAGATCACCTGCGAGAGTGTGCTGTTGGACTGCGCGGAGGCCTTGCATAACATAGCTGTTAGAAGCGTATCCACAGAACAACTGAGAAAACATCTCAGGTATCAGGAGCCAGTAGAAGGAGAGCTGACCTATCTCGTACTAGAATATGGGTTGGGCATTTTTACAGAATGAGCTATTTTTAGAAACAATGCGATCTTTGTTTTTAACAACTCTGATTACAGCAAGCATATTCGCCCAACAACTGGAGAAAATATCATGTGTATCAGGAGCCAATAGTATAGGAGCTTTCCTCGCTCGTACTTAGATATGGATTGACATTTTTACAGAATGAGCTATATTTAGAAACGTACGGTGCGTCCGTTTACCACTACAGAGCTCCCACGGCACCACGGGAGCTACAGAGCACCCAATATTTAGATACGCTAGAAGGCGACCACTGCAAAACTAGAATCATTCGTAATCTTTACACTAAGCTGCATTAGCAATCACCAGAAACATATAAATGTTTCTGCAATCACTCAACCACACACAATGTTTACAGTGGTACCAGCCTAGTCCCAGGCGTTCCTCGTCTGCAGTGAGAAGGTAAACCGCTGAATGAATGTGCGCGGGCTCAAACACTGCCAGAGCTTTTCCTGTGACGTCACGTTCCTGTGACGTCGCGCGTCTACCACAGGAAGCCCACCCATAACGCCAGGGACTAGGCTGCAGTGGTACCTCTATTGCCACTCTCAGGACCGAGCCAAGTGGCCGCTTAATGGAGGTCCGCTTAAGGTTATTCCCCTGTTTTGCACGGCGCACGCTGTTCTGCGCACGGACGCGCGATCAATTCGTTCGAAAATGACGCAATCGAGCGCGCGCGCGCAAGCTAAATATCCCCATTTGAGCGAGAAACACCAAGAAAAAGTCGGTTTTTGGGATATTGCGCGAAAACAAGATTGGGCACCCTAATTTTTTATTTTACCATTTTGAAAAGACTATCATTCCCCTGTTATAAAAAAAAGTTTAAAGAAATTTCCACGACAAGTTTTTGAGCTATCGTCATAAAAAGCCCCAAAAATGAGACACCAAAGACTCTCAAATTATCACGAGCGGTGCGCACATTTTTGCACATTTTCAAGAGTAGCAGTCAACACACATAGAAAATTAAACATTCTAATGTTCGTCCTAGGTAGTGAAGCATCCAACAGTTCTGTTAAAACTTGCAAGCGAACTGGATTGCTTCATTAGTGAGCGTTTTATCACAATTTACTTGTTTCACGTATTCCTTCACAAAATAGCCCTCAGACACTAAAAATGGGGTATGTTTGCGCCATCACAGTTTCTAAACGAGCATGGGCACCCCCTCTTTTGATTTCATATTTTCATTCCTTATATACTAAATAGTAAATAGACAAATTAAGAAAAAAATTCTACGACAAGTTTTATTTCAGGGGAATTACCTTAATAACGGAGGTAGTACAATCTGGAACTACTGTAAAAATGCTTCTCCAAGAACCGCCACCGGATGCAGGGTCTTTCTAGGTGTTGCAAGATGTATTGTATTTTGGATTGTTTCGTTCTACGGTCCTTTGTCTTCTATTGTCTTTATGCCTCTGGTGCCTTGCAACACCAAGAAAGAGCCCGGATGCTTGAGTTGCATTTGCGGCTTGTATGCTTGTCACAACAAAGATTAGAGAAGAATTTGCTGTTTTGTTGTCAATTGCCACAACTGATTTTCTGTCACCAAAATAGCATTTAATAGGATTTTGTGGCCGCCTATAGAGGTATAATAGAACTTGGGACCGGAAAATAGTGGCTGTGAATAGAGGTATTAAATACAGTACTTGAGTGAGTGACAAATATTTTGGAACTTTGTAAAGTGGCCGTTTATAGATGTACCACTGTATTTTGTAAATCAACAGATTTTTCACAAAAGACCCCCACGCCCCGGCATCTCCTCAAAGCCTCCAGCTTGCCAAAGACATAAGAAAGATGTGGCTAGAGTACGGGATCCCCTTTGTGGAGTTCAAGAAGTACAACGTGTTGCTTTCTGAGCCCGTGATACCTGGCTCTGTCGTAGTACGAGAGAAGGTATTTTGCAATAGACCTTCTCCACTTGAGTGGGGGACCTGTGGTTCTGCTAGGTTTGTTTTCCCAACTGGCACTCATGCGACACACTCGTTACGAACCACGTTTATGAGGAAACTTAGTTCGATTCTGCGCACTACGTTCAAGCACCAATTTAATTGATTCAGTAGACAAATTAGTATTCAACTTGAGAAGGGAGACTTCAACGAAACATAGCAACACGAGTGGGAGCATTTGTTTTTCCCTTTATATTTCACTGTAAGGGAAAGAATGACGCCCTCTTATTAGTCAGACATTATGATCAAAGTTGACAATATCCCATGCAGTGGACGGTTTAAGGATCGAGTATTCATAGGAATGAATAATTTTGCCTCAAAGCGTTGCTATGCAAATCGGGGTTATCCCGAGCACAAATAAGCAGGTTACTTTCTGATTATATTTCCAGCTAGATACATGTTTTTTAGAGGCAAACATAATAATGTTTTCAAATTTATAAAGCAATGTTATGGAGCAACAACACGGCGATGAGCCTATTCATGTGGAAATTTGAGACAAAGTGGGTATCAAAACTTGTGGAATAATATGTTAAAACCGTTAAAACCGTACCGGATTAAAATTCGTTATAGCACATTATCTCAAGGAAACATTGTTACAAATTGTGTGAGGCTTCGTTTTGTTGGGAAAATGCCGAGTTAGTCATAAATTGCGGGAGAAGTTTGCACGCGCGTTGAAGGTTTTCAAGATAACCCCGATTTGCATAGCAACGCTTTGAGGCAAAATTATTAATTCCTATGAATACTCGATCCTTAAACCGTCCACTGCATGGGATATTGTCAACTTTGATCATAATGTCTGACTAATAAGAGGGCGTCATTCTTTCCCTTACAGTGAAATATAAAGGAAAAACAAATGCTCCCACTCGTGTTGCTATGTTTCGTTGAAGTCTCCCTTCTCAAGTTGAATACTAATTTGTCTACTGAATCAATTAAATTGGTGCTTGAACGTAGTGCGCAGAACCGAACTAAGTTTCCTCATTAACGTGGTTCGTAACGAGTGTGGAGCCCTGTGGTTTTGCTAGGTTTGTTTCCCAACTGGCACTCATGTGAAATAATGTCTTTTGTTTTCTTGTAATGCACGAGAAAATTCATTAATATTGATGTGTGGAAACAAACAGCATTCTACGCTTGAGTGGCCAGTTGGGTAAACAAACCACAGGGTCCCCACTCAAGCGGAAAAAGTCTATTGAGTAATTTGAAAGTTTATACTTAGAGCTTGTACACGTCTAACAATTTTATGGATTTTGCGCGCCGATTTCAAGGCTCGTTATTGGACCAAAACTTGCCTATTCCCGCTACAAGAATAGGCAAGAATAGACGAGAATAGAAATTTCAGGGGGGAAATGCTAACGAGAAGGGGCAGGGAAGGGCAAGAGAAGGCGAGAATAGAAAATTTCGGCCAACAAAAAGGGCAAGAAAAGGAAGAAATAGACAGTGTGTCAACGTGGGCAGAAACGAAAACATTTGGCGGGTAGAGGCTGAGAATTGGCTGGAATGAGCAAGATAGGCGAGTTTTGTTCCAATAACAGGCTTATTGCACATAACGGCTGTCAAATGGGGCTTTGTGTCTTAGCATGGCTTTAAGTGTACCAGCTACACTGTTTCTTGCGCTATGTTCAGCGGTCTTTCCCATGATATAAGCTAGCATGCATAATAATTAGTCACACTTCACGCGAAGTCTCTTGGAGTCTAGAGCGAACCTTTGGCTTCATCTAGCTATTCAAAACAATGTTGTTCCAATCTCGTTCTTCGTCGGATGATCCTACAGCAAGCCATTCAAGCGACTCCAACCTCTCCGCCTGCTCATGTCTCGTAAACCTGGTCCTTCTGATGCATTCGCTGCAACACAGGTTTATTCTCCACAAATGAAGGTAGCAAATTATTCAATTTCTATCTCGCTCCTTTTTTATTCGTTTGGTATTCAATTTTCATATGACATATCGCTACTCGTGTAAGTTTGTCGCTCGCTTGCTGGCAGGTCATTTATTGGCGGGCCAGAAATATTGAAGTGCTTGGCGAGCAGTTCGTTTCGTATTCAGTTTTCATATCTCTACTCGTGTAAGTTTGTCGCTCGCTTGCTGGCAGGTCATTTATTGGCGGGCCAGAAATATTGCAGTGCTTGGCGAGCAGTTCGTTTGGTATTCAATTTTCATATCTCTACTCGTGTTAGTTTGTCGCTCGCTTGCTGGCAGGTCATTTATTTGCGGGCCAGAAATATTGCAGTGCTTGGCGAGCAGTTTGTTTGGTATTCAATTTTCATATCTCTACTCGTGTAAGTTTGTCGCTCGCTTGCTGGCAGGTCATTTATTGGCGGGCCAGAAATATTGAAGTGCTTGGCGAGCAGTACGTTTGGTATTCAATTTTCAGAGATATCTACTCGTGTAAGTTTGTCGCTCGCTTGCTGGCAGGTCATTTATTGGCGGGCCAGAAATATTGAAGTGGCTTGGCGAGCAGTTCGTTTCGTATTCAATTTTCATATCCCTACTCGTAAGTTTGTCACTCGCTTGCTGGCAAGTCATTTATTGGCGGGCCAGAAATATTGAAGTGCTTGGCGAGCAGTACGTTTGGTATTCAATTTTCATAGATCTCTACTTGTGTAAGTTTGTCGCTCGCTTGCTGACAGGTCATTTATTGGCGGGCCACAAACATTGAAATGATTGGCGAGCAGTTCGTTTGGTATTCAATTTTCATATCTCTACTCGTGTAAGTTTGTTGCAGAAGTATAAAAGTGCTTTGCGAGCAGTTCGTTTGGTAGTCAATTTTCATATATCTACTCGTGTAAGTTTGTCGCTCGCTTGCTGGCAGGTCATTTATTGGCGGGCCAGAAATATTGAAGTGCTTGGCGAGCAGTACGTTTGGTATTCAATTTTCATAGATATCTACTCGTGTAAGTTTGTCGCTCGCTTGCTGGCAGGTCATTTATTTGCGGGCCAGAAATATTGAAGTGCTTGGCGAGCAGTTAGTTTGGTATTCAATTTTCATATCTCCACTCGTGTATGTTTCTTGCACGCTTGCTGGCAGGTCATTTACTGGCGGGCCAGAAATATTGAAGTGTTTGGCGGGCAGTTCGTTTTGTATTTAATTTTCATTTGAATTTTTTCATAATCGAAGTATTTTGGCGAGCTGTTCGTTATCTATTCAGTTCAATTTTTCGCTCTCGTGTATGCTTCTTGCTCGCTTCCTGGCGGGCCAGTTATTGGCGTGCCAGACAATATTGACGTGTTTGAAGAGTTGTTCGTTTTCTATTTAGTTCAATTTTCGCTCGTGTATTATCTTGCTCGTTCCCTGGCAGGCCAGTTATTGACGGGCGAAAAATATTGATGTCTGGCGAAGTGTTCGTTTTCTACACAGTTCCATTTTCGCTTGTGTATACTTCTTGCTTTTTTCCTGGCAGGTCAGCTATTAGCTAAAAACGTTCTATCGTTCGTTTTTATATCACTTCAATTTTCGCTTGTGTATGTTTTGTTTTTGCTCGTTTCCTGGCAGGCCAGTTATTGGCGGGCCAGAAATATTGAAATGTTTAGGGAGCTGTTCGTTTTTCTATTTAGTTAATTTTCGCTCGTGAATGTCTCTTGCTCGTTTCCTCGCAATTGGCGGGCCGGAAATATTGAAGTGTTTGGCGGCGAGCTGTTCGTTTTTCTGTTCAGTTCATATTTTCACTATCCTTTATTGATTCTGCTCGCTACCTGGCAGGCCAGTTATTAGTGTGCCAAAGATATTGCATCAGTGCTTTTGGCGAACCGTTTTCAAGTTCGTAATTTTAGCTCGTGTTTTCTTTTGTTTTTAGCTCGTTCATAAAGTATGTAGTTTATTTATTACTCGTATTTCTTTTTAGCTTGTTTCGTCACAGGTTTGTATTTTAAGGTTCAAGTCTATAAGTATTTTTGCAAGTTCTTCGTTTCCGCTCAAGTTTCCGCTTTACGAACTTGCCTCCTGGTAGGCCTCTTATTTGGGGATGGCAGTCCAGAATTATAAAATATTTTTTAAAAGATAAGGATTCAAACCTACGCCATCATAAGCAGGGATTTTGGCAAGTGCCGCGCTTTGGCTCTATTTCAAGTTTCTTACCGTTATTGCGCATTAATCCTCCCATAAAAAAGACCTCTGCTGCAGTCTATTAGTTAATCATTATATTCAGCTTCCTTTATATCTTACTACCAGGCGTAGCGGCTAGGAGCAAGCCTATCAGTCTTTTTGATATTTTTATGTTGCACGAGGCCACACCAAGACGCGGTGCTTTTTCTAAGGGATGTCGTTTATTCCGAACCGCTTCTCCGCCGCCACGCCCGTATATTAAGCAACTTAGTTAGTTTGCAATCTTCACCAGTTTTACTTTTACGCCTCCAGTTTTGTATGTTAATAAAATATATTATTTTCTATTCCTGCTCGTTCTCATGTTTTATTTCTCTGTTTGGTATCTTTCAACTTCACTCTCCTTCCCTGGGTGGGGGGTCCCTTTTCCTTCCTCTCCTCTCAGGTTTAATCTTTCTAGTGACGGTTAGGTGGGGTATCTCAATACCATCTTTGCCTCAGCCGTCACTCCCCGGGCTTAAAGGTTTTATTTTTCTGTTATGGGTGTTTTAGTTCGTCCTCCCTATACATTATACTTTTCCATTTTTCCCCAGCTTTCGATTCTACCGTCATAAAGTCTTCTATAATAGCCTTACTTTAGAGTCTTTCCAGATTTTAAATGGAAGTGCATTAGAATTGGGTGTGCTGGGATTATCCTTTACAAGCCCGAGGAGTGACCGCTGACAGTGTGTACTACATGCGTCTATCATGTCGATATGTTCTTAATGGCCGCGCTATCGCTCATGTCATCACGTTACTGTTTCGGGACCTCTCGTCATTTCTTGCTGGTAGGCTTCGTCGCCATATTGCAGCATGCAAAGAACTTGCTCAGTCTTCTACCAGTGAAATTTTTAGATTGGGTAGAATGCATAGTAAACGTATTCAAATATTCAATCATTTTCAGGCTAGTGTTCCTTAGGGGCATAAGTACAATTCATATGTTCCCTTTGCCGCCGACGTTAATTCAATTCATAACCATATCAGTTGTACGCCTTTTGTCATATTTAGTTTTCTTGACCCTCTCCCCTCCCGATCGTTATGCCTCTTACTGTAGCCGACAAACCACGCCCTGTGCAATGTGTTCGCTACCTGAATTTTTATTTTCAAGCAATAGAAGCCATTCTTTCATATAACCTGTTTCTGCTCTCTCGCTGCTACACTCTTTTCAAAGAGTTTGCAATTACAAATCTGGCTATTTTAATGTTCCTCTATCAAAACGCAGTCTTACACTTTTTGGGGATTTTCTGTCAGTTGGTGGAACGCTATAGTATGTTAGCAACAACTCCGTCCCGTGTGAAAATTGCCAGGTCTGTGTATTCTTGGTTTCATGTGTCACGTGACCAAATATAAACTCCCTTATATGCCTTCATTTCACGATGAACCCTTTAGATATTGCCATATACTTGTAGTTAAGCGAGCTTCAGGTCATCCATTTGTTTAGTTATGATAAATACGGTTTTAGTAAGAAGTTGCTGGGAACTTTGCGATTCGACACCTTATCAATTTCTCTGATGACATCTTTGAAAAACACTGTAATTCGCACACAAATAGCATGGACTAACATGTGAAGGTATTGTATTCTTTTCTGAATAAAGCATGGCTAACGTAATACGCGTCACGACTTACAGTAAAGGGTATGGAGCCGCCATGTTTTGTGCTCCCTTGGAGTAAAGATGGCGACCAAATCACGAAAAGTCTTTCAAAAGCGCACATTAATAATTGGAACAACATTGGATGACATATGTAGTTTTTCTAGGTGTTGCGTGACAAGAATTACCTTCAGAGATATTCTGTAGTTAAGTAATGAAACGATATGATATTTGGAATAAATGGTCCCAAGAGGTTTGTAACGGTATCACAGCTGAAGCGTTCATTGGTGTTGTCACGTGAAACTCTCTGCCAGATGTCTTCTATTGGTACATTTTGCTCTCTGTACAGAGACGAACGTCATACTCTTCAGTTTCTTTCACTCCAGCCCCTTGCCGTTTTTACCTTGCCACGGTTTTACCACCGCGGATCGCAACAAGTTCGTAGCCTATTCGGCAATTTTCCTCACTCGTTATCATTACAATTTGCTGCAATTGATGCAATTTGGAGGAACGATGTTATTATATTAAACCTGTTAACTCGTGGAGAGAGGGAAAACTTTGATCAGCGCAAAATATATATATTTTACCATCTTTGTGCAGATCATCTTAGTTTCATCTCAGACTCTGCTCCTGTACATGTTGCAAAGGTTTGCAGGAAAATGTTTTGTCAACCACGTCTAATAATTTTTCAAGGAACTTTCGCGTGTTGTTGTTTGCACACCCGAAGATGTTCATTCGCCGATTCTGGCTATGGAAAAATAAAACCCTAAAATTCCACTTGTCCAGCAGCGCGTACTTTGTCACATGTCCATGTAACGCCCATGCCGCCTACCGTTCAAGACTGTGAACCCCTACAGGCCCGTGTAGTCCCTTAGCAAGCTACACCCTTGTCTATGGATAAATTTCTCGTTTTGGCCCGTTTATTCCAAGCGCAAATAGTTAGGCCTTGCCCTCATAAGCAACAACTCTGGTTTTTCCTACTCCTATTTTTGTAGTTAATCGTGGTGGCAACCTCGGCCAATCTTCAAACCGGAGAAATTCTCCATTTTTCCAGACTACACAACAGGCCTTTTCAATCACATTTGAGGCAAGAGTGTGAGTGACGACCTTTTCTACATGTCCTCAAAGGCATTACCCATTGATCGGTCCTTTCAGGGCAGTCAAGAATTACGTTGCCATGTGACAAGTCATAGCTTATCGCTAGCCGATGGTTTTGTCGTTCGACCTCAAAAACCCTAGAGGAAGAGAGTCGGCCATTTTAAGTTCTACCACAGAATCTACGTTGCGTGTTTACTTAAGGAGTTAAATCTGGTCGCAATACCCTTAAAGCTTTTTCGGGCGTGTTGGTTGGTGCAGTTATCAACCTGCATAATGTATAATGCTACATGACGAGATGACTGAGCAATGTACCATTTGGATTCTTCTAGCACTATCTTATCAGTTTAAACAGTCTTACGCATTTTATTTTGTGTGTGCGCGCTTGCCCTAGCCTACACTCCTAAAATACTCTTTTTTGTTGTTTGTTTTGTTTTGTTTTGTTCGGAGGGGTTTTGAGATTGGGAAGGAGACAGGCACATAAAGATCCATAAACATAAAGTGGTTACATCAGCTACGTTTATATCATATGATTAGCTATTACTCGACACTCGACATGTACTCCTCGGCGTCCCTTGCCGGGCAACCAACGATTCCTCCCATAGCTTATAGAGTGAAGGGAAGACCACTGAAAATAGTTTACTATGTTCAGCGGTCTTTCCCATGATATAAGCTAGCATGCATAATAATTAGTCACACTTCACGCGAAGTCTCGCGGAGGTCGCTCGAGAGAGCCTAGACGCCAGTCCTCTTATTCCTATCTTTCCTTCACTCGCCCAACGTTGGTGCCCTTCTTTCTCTCCCCTCCCTCCCCTTCCCTACAAGTTTCTTCTTGCTTCACTTTTTAAGGCAACCAACGATTCCTCCCATAGCTTATAGAGTGAAGGGAAGACCACTGAAAATAGTTTACTATGCGTCTTGCTTCAGTCGGCCCAGTTGTATCACCTCGACTGTATTATGAGGAGTATGGGTACGGATGGAGGTCTTCAGAGTAAAAAATGGCGGCGAAATCTTTAAACAGTACCCTGGTACGTCTTCTCGGATAAGGACGTTAAACCGTAGAACCCGTCTCTCACATAAACGTTAACCTAAGTTGCTCATCCTAAGTGCAGAGCTCACAAATTTTTTACCCACAACACTGACAAGGCAAAATCATAATTTGAGCCCTGCTCTTGTAGGTCACCTTAATACCAGTCGAATACAGGGGAAAGCACCCCTGGTATACCAGATCTTATATACAGATCATAGAGATTGGTACCCTTATTTTTTAGAATGGTCAGAAACTATTCGAGTCGGCGCCGTACGAGAAGGCCCTACTACCTGACGAGACTAACTCTGATGTCCAACCCCCCTACTGTGCGTACTCCCGAGTGGGGAGGTAACGGTAAGAGTTTATTCCATGAACGAAGGAGCGAGCGAGCGAGTGGGAGTAGCGAGCGAACGAGAGAGTAAGAGAACGAGCGAACGAAAGAGAAAGGGAAGTGAAAGAATGTACCAACGAAATAGCCGCGGAGCTAGTGAAAGAACAAGCAAAAGAAAGAAAAAGAGAAAAAAAAAAGATAGAACCAAAGAGCGAAAGTTAGCAAACACAGGAGCGACTGAACGAATTGAACGACAGGCAGGCGGGGATTTTCTTACTTACGCTCGGCGAATCGCACATGGAATTTCTGCAGAAATTCATCCCTGGGAAAAGCTGAATTTCCCAAGGCACACGCATTGGAAGTGTTCGGAATTCACATGGATAGCCATTCTTCTACCATGGGAAATTCAGCTTTTCCCATGGATGGCTTTCTACAGAAATTCCCTGTGCCAAGAGGGACGCAACCCATGCAAGTAGTCGAGGGAACTGCTCGCAGGTTGTTAGTAAACATCTAAGCTACGGCTAAACAAGGACACATGTAGCGCGCAACATGTGTGCCGTTCATGCCTCCCTGTAGTGGCTAAACTAGGAAACATCGCACGCCTGTGTCTTGGGCAGAAAATGTTTTTTTCCCCGGCTACAAAATTTGTCGCGCGCAACAATGTTTCTCGCGTGGCAAAATTGTGTCCGGTTGCGCGCTACATGTTTCCTAGTTTAGCCCGGGACCTTTTAGATGGTACTTTCATCACTTATTGTTTGGAAATGACATGTACTCTACGTCACGAAATTGTCGTCACGTAAGTCGTACCGTCACACTGTATTTAAATCAAATGAACTTATAAATTACAAAATAAATTTCCTTCTAATAGCTCATTTTTTCAGGGAGGCTTAGTTTTCGCGTCTCACGGAAGGTCGCGCGATTTCCAATCTCTCGCTGGTATGGGTGTCAACATTACGGGCAAGATTGTGGTGATGAGATTTGGCTTGGGGTCACGCAATTCAAAGGTAACAAACACATCCGCGGCTTCTGTTTTTGCACTGTGCAGTGTGTGATACTAGGTTTTGAGCTCCAGTGTGAATGGGGTAAGTGACAATAGGATATTGTTTTTAGATCATGCGAGCTCAGTGGAAAGGTGCCGTAGGTGTACTACTGTTTGCCGACCAACAGGACTAGGCCCAGAGGACTTGCAGTCTACCCAATTAGCAATTTCCATCTAACAACAGGCTATTGTTTTTAGATCATGCAAGCTCAGCGGAAAGGTGCCGTAGGTGTGCTACTGTTTGCCGACCAACAGGACTAGGGCCCCAGAGGACTTGCAGTCTACCCAATTTGTCAAAGCAATGTCTCTTATTTCCATCTAACAACAGGCTATTGTTTTCAGATCATGCGAGCTCAGAAAAAAGGTGCCGTAGGTGTTCTACTGTATGCTGACCCGCAGGACTTGGCTCCTGGGGGTTTGCGCAATGTTTACCCGTACTCCTACTGGCTACCAAGCACGGCCGTGCCGAGGGGAACAGTCAAAACCACTTCTTATGGTGGTGATCCTCTAACACCAGGGAGACCCGCAATAGGTACGTCGGTAGATATTTTACAATTAGTCACTTTAATGGGATAGCCTGTCATGATACGCGCGTGCTCCAGGAGCGATCACTGCATTATCAGCATCCATCAGATAACTATTTAAGAATATGTAAAGCTAAAAAGCATGGTCGGATGGATTGAAAAGTAGCGAGATTCTATACGATTTGTTTTCGAGGTTTTTAGCCTTGGCTGGCCATCGTTACGGGATGACACTTCTTTGATTTGACATGCGCAGGACAACTGTGCAGTTGCGCGACAGGCTACCTTTAAAGGCCCATCACCAACCAGGAGCCTTTGCGGACTCTTAGTCAATCAGAGCAGCCGAAAAACAATGGATCAATTTGAAAACAAAAGAAAACGGGGCGCAAAGGCTCCCGGTCGGTGTCGGGCCTTTAAATAAAAAGAGGATGCGCCTACTTAAACAGCAGCTAAAAGAAATGACTTTCAAAAACTACCTAAACTATGCTCCCCAGTCCTGATGATGTCGCGAGTTTGGCGAAACTTTGACTGTAAACTTTAAACTTAAATCTACAACCCCAGCAGCAGTAAACGGCCCATCTGGGTATATTATTATAGAATTTATTATCTACAATGCTGTTTTTTTTTTCTCTCTCTAAAAAATAGACTTCTATATCGAAGTTTGTTATTCCATATCGTAGGTTGTCAGGGGACCGAATGGGCTCCATGACCATTTACATCTTACATTAGCTTATCAATGTTGTTATTGCTTCACTTAGATGGTATTTACAGAATTCCTATAGAAGAACTAAAGAAGCAACTCCTCAAGATTCCCGTTCATCCCATATCTTATGGTGACGCGGAGGAACTCTTAAAGTGAGTAAGTAAGCTCATAATGGGGACCGTCCGCTTCCTATAACTTGTCACAAGTTGTCATTTTTTGGGATGCTGCCCGGGGTAGGGGGGGGGAGGGGGGGGGGGGGGGGGGTGGGTGGCATGGACGTCAACTCTCCCGGTTTTGCCTGCAGGGGTCTCAAGATGTATTTCTCCACGGAGAATGTCAGGACATTTCACCATTGCAAGGCATTCTTAGGGGTCTGTTTTAGCAAATCAAGTAACAATGGTTTTATCAATATCATATTTTGTGGCACCTTTTAGGGTTCATATCCTCATGAGTTCTCCTCATATCTTTCCAGAAGGAAACGTGAAATGTATTGTGTTGTATGATAGACCTTAGAGGTATGGACCACCTCAACACAAAAAGGACACATTCAATTGCGTTTGCACATATAGCCATAAGTCGCTGGATTTCGACACGAAAAGTCTAAATGTTTATCAAGATAGTTCTCGTTGAAATGTGTCGTTTTCTAAAACTTCCTTATATGGAAGTTTCTACTTACCATATTCAGAAGTTTTCCTACCTTATTCTTGCCCGTCAAAAAGTTCCTCAAAACTTGCAGATTTTGAAGAGAAACGTTGTTCGTGTAGGCCACCATCTTTGTCTTGGCCCCAGGAGCCCGGAAATACCTACACAGGCAGCCCGCGTCACGCACGGCTTGGCATTGACAAAAACGACACATTTATCTTGAAATCAGAGGTGGCAGTAAATTTTAACATTTACAGAATGATGGATGGCGAGTTACCAAGCAAAGATTGGCAAGGAGGGTTGCCATTTAAATATGGAGTCAAAACATCGTCAAAGGAGACGCAGGAAATCACCTTGACAGTTAACAATGCACTTGTCATGAAGGACATCTATAATGTTATTGGTACCATCAGGGGCTACGAGGAACCAGGTATGCACAAGGCAAGCGATTGCAAATCAGGGGCGTAGCCCCGTGGGGGGGAGGGGGAGTAGCTAAAGGGGAGTGTGAACAATACACTTAAGAATAAAAGATATTGCCTCTGAGGTAATAAGGTGAGATAAGTAAAAGTTGTGCCATTTAGAAACTGCGAGATAAGGCGAGATCATTCCCATAGTTGGCGTCATGTACCCTAACATAGTATACCCTAACATTCCCCATATACCCTACAAAGAAGATAGAGAAGAGACGGGATTTCATTTAAACCAAAGATCGATCTCAATCAACCATCTGGGCCAATCTAAGGCGAGCTTACTAATTAATATTTCATTTTATATAAGATCAGCTTGTGATAGTTGGTAACCATAGAGACGCGTGGGTATTTGGCGGTACCGATGGTAGTAGTGGGACGGCAGCGATGATGGAGGTATCACGAATACTCGGTCAGATGGTTAAGGACGGTGAGTTATGATTATTCATGATTATTATTGACCGAACAAGGATAGACCTGCCTCGTGCTTAGCGCGTAGTGACTATCGAGGCTAGAGCGACTGGGAGCGAGATAACGCCTTCTCGTGTTTTTTTGCGACAGTGCCGAACCTTCACATGATGAATTTTCGCGCCTCGAGAATTTTTTTTAGAGATTCGTCCTTTGAATTCTTCCTGCTTGGTTGGGATATAACACTTTGTCGCTCGCTCCAAGCTTTTATTTTCTCCGCGCGTCCACGAACTCTGGGGTTTTCGTTTTTTCGCGATAAAAAAAACAACGCCTTCCAGCAGGCTATGTATCCTCGAGCATGTGAATTTGTACTTCGTTCGGTCTGTTAAAGGTTGGAAGCCAAGAAGGAGCATAGTGTTCGCAAGTTGGGGCGCCGAAGAACCGGGAGCCATAGGCTCAACAGAATGGGTGGAGGTGGGTAGAAAGGCGTGGTCCTCTTGTTCCTTTTCCATAGGAAATAAATAAAGTATCGTATTACACAAGCTGTTCTCTTCAGTCGCAGTCACCCATCCAGCTTGATTTACTGTCAATACATTATCGTTCATTTTTCAGGGGCGTCCCTAGGGGGGAGGGGGGTCTGGAACCCCTCAATTTGGGCCGTCATGCTTATGAACACTGAACAATGAATGAACATTTTCTTTTCTTTTTTTAACTGCTATTTTTATTGGCAAACGAGCCCATGTAACCGTTTGTGTTACACAGTTCCAATAAAATATGTCTATGTCTATGCTCATATACTGCTGAACGTAGGATCTGAAAGATTTTTACAGCTGTCCGCACAGTTGCTTATTGACTTTCAGTTTGGATTCAATCAAACCACTGTCCTGTTAAGATTTTTTGCGTAGTATCAGCCTTTCTTCATGTTATTCTTTTCGTTTTGTTCGCAGGAAAATGCAAAGCTACTCATGTCACGTGCTGTTGCTTACATAAATGTTGACATGGCAGTAGATGGGAATGTGACCTTCAAAGCCTCTGCTACGCCAATCATGCATCAGGTCATCATGGACGCTGCAAACAAGGTCTGTTTTGCCGCACCTTGGAGCGAAATAATAGAGCAGATTTCGTATGACTGTGAAAAGTGCCGCGAAAGAGTTGTGCCGCGCCGCGACCGTGACCATACCGCGGCTACGCAATTTCATTCCGTATCTACAGCAGGCCAGTTCCGTACGCCACCGCGACCGTACCGCGCCGTGTCACATTGGAATCTGGAATAACTGAACTATTGGAATCCGGAATAACTGAGCTATCGGAATCCGGAATCCGGTCTCTGGAGTCCGAAATCCCTTTTGTGTGCATTGTAATCCGGAATGAAGGGCAGGGATAGAATCTTTTTATTTTTTTCCTAGAGGGCACGGTAACGAATTCTGCCTTCTGATTGGTTCTCAGAGCACACGCGGGGGGCGATAGTTTCCTATCTCTGACCTAGGTCACGTTAACCATTTGCGCGCGCTTGTTTTCATCGAAAACATTTTTAGAGTTGATTTTCTAGCCCTCGGTCACAGTTTCATCCGTATACGAACCTCCTAGCCAGTAAATAACATATATGAATCCAGAGGAGGAATCCTGCTTAAAGAGCCTCTGTCAGCCTCCATTTTGTCAGCCTAGCAACAGACCGAGACAGAGAAAGCATCCATTTCCATCGGCTGATTTAGGGAATGTAGTGCAATATTTGCGATTGAATTCGATACATGAATAATAAAACTTTGTTTTAGAAGACTCTTTCAAGATTTCTACACGTAATTCGTCTTCTGATATCGACTGAAAACAATAACAAAGGAGTGGCTGACAAGGGCTCTTTAACGATTCTATTACGCTAGGTTCCAGGTCCTGGTGACAGAGCAACGCTGTACGATGATTGGGTGGAGAAATCACCGTCCAAAAGGTCTAAACGAATACCCAGGTAACTCAATACGAACACCCAGGTAACTCAATACGAATACCCAGGTAACTCAATACGAATACCCAGGTAACTCAATACGAATACCCATGTAACTCAATACGAATACCCAGGTAACTCAATACAAATACCCAGGTAATTGCTCACGTTATGAAGTCCGCCTGTCAAGCTTTGCGCATTGCATAATCTCACAGGATCACAAAACCATTGTGAAAAAAGGCTTCTACAGTAGTTTTTTTTATTGCCAGTTCTTGAATAAAAAGAGATATGAACCTCAAATAGTCGACATCAACTCCCTTCGAAATAGTAAAATGGACTTATAGAAAGCTTCTTTCAGGGGCGGACCTTTCCGAGGAACATTTTGAAACGATGCATTTACTGTGCGACTACGTCAACCGGGCCATTTTGTAAGAAGTTAGCCAATCAGAAAGCGAGTACAGAACAAAGGATCTCGACTTTCTTGAGATCTGAGACACCGAAATACCGCTTTTCTCGTAACAATTGTGGAAATTATGGACAGAAATAACTTCAAAACACTTAATTACTCATCGTCAGATGTATTGCAGGTATTAAATTTGCTTAAAATGGTTTCAATCTCTAAATGACAAACTTTTTACGGGATGGCCCGGTTGACGTAGTCGCACAGTAAAACTTACGCACAGCTAGGGACATGAACTAACGTCGGTGACTTTTCTTTTCAGCGTCAGAAAACTCAAGTTCTCCAGTGACCACTTCTCCTTCTACACATTCGTGGGGATTCCTAGTTTAGATATCCGGTATACTTATAATAAGGTGAGCTGTCAATCAGTATCATTTGATCCCATGTGACTGCTACTGTGACGTCATAAATGGTGATCAAATTTGGCATCAGGTGAAATATTCAGGAAAGAAATAGTCAATATCATATATTAGTTTTCTTATATAGAATTTAATGATTTCTGGTGAAAACTGCATATCAAGTTGCAGCTAATGAAAGAAATTCAAATTTCCCCCTTTGGTACCTTTACAAACGGCTAAGAATGTTATTAGTACAAGAGTGGATTACCAAGAGTTTCCATAATTACTATGTACGCCCGAATCACAGTCAGAAAAGTGTCTATTTTTAGAACTAGGATGCCAGCGAAAATTCGTCATCCACAGGGTTCCCACTTTCTCGCCACGCGAACAGTTGAGAGATCCAGCCTAAAATTAAATCGCAGATCAATGGAAAAACCGTTAAAATCGCAAAGATAAGGTAGGATATTCTCTATTTGTTGTGTATTGGCTATACGAGCATTCGAGTCTGAGCATTCGAATACTTTCGCGCGCGAAACTCAAATCTAAAAATAGACACTTTTCTGACTGTGATGTGGACAAATACAGTAGGGAAAGATTCTAACTCTTGTTAATCCACTCTTGTTAGTATTATTATTGTTAAGAATATTATTATATAGATAATCTCTTTACCGCCGTGACCTTTTAAATCGAATTAATTTCCAGAAAGGACCTGGTATTAAGAAAAATGCACTCTATCATACGTTACACGATACGTTTGAAATGGTGACGAGATTTGTCGACCCAGACTTCACTCTACAACAAACTACTGCGCGTGCGCTGATGCAATGCATTCTGGACCTGGCCGACTCGCCCATCATACCGTTTCACGTGACCAATTATACGGTTGCCATGGAGAGTTACAGGAACAAAGTAGTCGAACGGTTTAAGCTGACTTTAGAGGAAAACGGCGTTTCATTTGGTAGGTGCTACTATTTTCATAACTGTTGTTCTGTACTTGAGTATGACAAATACAGAAAGATCAAATGCAATTACACTAGACATATCAATGAATCACTGTCGCGTTTTGCCGGACTACGTAAGCCATACGCGGGCTAGCTGTGCGTTATCTAGCGTGGTTACCAAGCTAAAATCAATGGATGACGGCTGGAGAACTCGAGTCTCTGTAATTCCTGCAAGTTTTCATAACATTTCACATACTTTTACCGAAATTAGTCGCAAATGATTCAAAATATGGTACGTGAGGTGTTAAACAACGACAATTTTCGTCAGGACATTTGCTTGATATGTTCGAAAGCATCGCGGAATCTTCCATTGAGTGAGGGGGGGAAGAAAACGGTTGATAATAATGATGGAAGGGCAGGGAGCGGTTTTATGATAATTATATTTGTCTAATCTAATCTACAGAGAGTTTGAACACAGCAATAGAAGGGTTCAAAGCAGCAGCAAGAAAGTTTGAGCAAGAAGTTAGAAACACAAAATTATCAGAGTGAGTAGTAAAAAGAACGCAAATCAATCAAAGAAGACGCTGATATAGATTCTCATCTATCATGAGAATGGACGAGAAAGGATGGGTCAAGAGCAGATAAGGGAACGACGTTAGAAATAAATCATATCCAACAAATCGATCATTATTTTGTGCGCTTTGTTTGTAGTACTCACAAGAGGCGACAAATAAATCGCCGGCTGACACAGCTCGAGAAAGCGTTCATCAACGACTTGGACCCGCCACTCTTGAAAGCTAGAAAACTAAGAAGGTAAGGGATTGAAGACAAAACATAGAGCTCTTCAAAAATATATCTCACCCAAGAGTGATGGGTAACCTGTACCCTTCAGCGTGCCTATTTTTGAACTCGACCCACTGCCCGCCATGTCTAGTCTGCTTGTTTCCTGGTAGACAAACGGCACAAAACCACGGAGAGGCTGTTTGTTTTTAACCCTGCCTGTACTTGTCTTGCTATTTGCCGTAATTTGACTTTCTTTCTAGGCACGTGCTGCTAACTCCTGCCAGTACAATGCCCTTTCTAGGAGGTTTAGAACAGTCAATCAGGCAAGCAAAGGAAGATGGCACGTGGAAGATGTCAAACAACAGCTGTCACTCATCGTGCATGGCATCCAATCAGCGACGCGAGTTCTCAATCTGAACCCAATATAGTGCTTACTGCAAAACGAACTGTAGCCTGCGAGCCGGCTCTCCAGTGGGTTTTCTCGGATATTTGATTTGTTTGGTTCGCGGGATTCCTGTGTCGCGGGGGGAAGTAGCCTGCTAGCCGGCTCTCCAGTGGGTTTTCTCGGATATTTGATTGTTTGGTTCGCGGGATTCCTGTGTCGCGGGGGGAAGTAGCCTGCAAGCCGGCTCTCCAGTGGGTTTTCTCGGATATTTGATTTGTTTGGTGCGCGGGATTCCTGTGTCGCGGGGGGAAGTAGCCTGCTAGCCGGCTCTCCAGTGGGTTTTCTCGGGTATTTGATTTGTTTGGTGCGCGGGATTCCTGTGTCGCGGGGGGAAGTAGCCTGCGAGCCGGCTTTCGTGGGTTTCTTCGGATATTTGATTTTGTTGGCGCGCGGGATTCCTGTGTCACAGGAATCCCAAGCGCCAAAAAAATAATAAATATCCGAGAAAAACTTAGTTGTCATGGTTACAAATTATGGTTAGGATTATTATTATTACTTTTTGGGGTTCCCACGATTTTCGGTAAATTAATCTTGAAATGTCCATTTATACACATTGATTCGTTGACGTTCTATTATTTAGTTGCCGTTTATAGAACAAAGATATTGTGATATAGTCATTTTTAGTCTTGGATGACCAATATGTGTAATCGAAGCGCAAAAGCGACTTACCCATTATAAGTAATCCAAGGAAGGAGGATATTGCCTTTTAACGTACTGCTTCCAACCTTCCTGCTTTTACAACCTCCTGCTTATAGAGCAACACCGCTGACAAGCCTTTTGGTTTTCGCTGTGTATTTTTTTAAAATACTAAACTTATAAGGAACTAACGCTAGATCTCTTATAGCTATACTGATATTTTTTCACCAAAACTTTGGACGAAAACAATTGAAATTTTCGCCAAACTTGCATTGAATTGTAGTGACATTTGTAAATAAGTTCTTTAGTGATATATATTATGTAAATGTTCCCAGAAAAGAGAAAAATGATCTCTCAATCTATACTTTATACTACCTTATTAATTATACCGATGTATCTATTGCTCGCGTAAAGTTTAATAAATCATTATATTTGTTTCCATGTGTTCGTCATCTTGTATTAAGGGAAAGGGACGCCCCGAAGTCGCCCCACCTAACGACCAATACCATATTTGGAATCATTTACTTTGTTAGGAAGTGACACTGTGACAGAAGATCCTCTTGTGATAGGAATTTCGGTGAAAGTAGCGAGAAAACAGTGAAATCGCTGAATGTAAACTTTACAGCAATCAGAGACTCTAGCTCTCGATTTCAACCATCGGTTATGGCTTGGTAACCATGCTAGATAATCCACAGCTAGCCCGCGCTTGGCTCGACCAGTGCTTTCAAGTGCAATACGCTAAAACGACTTCAAAGTGATTCTGAGCAGGCCTGATCTATAGGGAGCCTACGCACGCCAATCGCTTGCGGCAGGTCCCGTTTGGCAGACATATCAAGAAAGTGCTGTCGTTTTAGCAAAGCAAATCCGCGCGGGCTGCCTGTGGTTTTCAAATCGCGTCTCAGGCCCCTCAGCCGGGGGCAAAAACAAAATGGCGACCAAGAGAACGATGTTTCTCGAGTATCTGCAAGTTTTGGTAAATTTTCCTACTTTTTTCGCTAAGATATGAGGAAGTACTTACAGACCTTCCAAATAAGGCGAGGGGGAACTCCTAGGAAGTTTTGCAACATCGGCCAAACGACAGTTTTTGGCGAAATTTTATTGAATGATACCAATTGTTTCATGTGACCATAGCAACCGGCAACAGAATGCATGAGTAGATTTTCTCCAATGAATGGTAATTTGTAGTATCCTTTATTTTTCTTGTACTCCCCATTTTCAATTGAAAGATTTGGCTCAAATTCCAGTGCTTGCTTGTCACGTGACTACTCTTCGTATCAAAACAGGTGTCAACGTTTTTGGTTCATGGCTTTCTATAAATACATATCATTTGATATTCCATCAGTTCGTAAGATAAAAAAAAACGTATTGAGCAAATTGGTGCCTTACAAAGCCTTAATCCACCTGAGCAGTGAGCGCAGGGTCCGGTTGCTCGAAAGTGGTTTAGCACTAATCAGGATTAAAGGGACATGGTCACCGAAAACATCAAAAATATAATATCACAACTAATAAAAATAACAACTCAAATTTGTAAAGAATGCTTTCAACTTGACATGGTGAAAATTTGAGGTCATTTCGATGTAGGATTGCAAAGATATTCGCGGATTGTAATTACAGCTTACATGAGAAAATCTGACTCTTTTGAAATCGGTTTACCTCAATCTTTTTTCAAACATACTAATTTTGCCATCTTAATTCGCTCATATCTCAGCAATCCTTCATCGTAATCCAATGAAATTTTCCGTATACTTCTTTCTTTAAACTGACTCTTTCAATTTCAGAGAATATTTTTGTATTTTGTGACAATAACTATTTTAGTGTTTTCTAGGTGACCATGTCCCTTTAATTACCATGGTGACTCGATGGTTTTGTTCAGAACTAAACCTGGTTTAAATTTAATCCACCTTTGAACAACCCGGGCCAGGTGATTTAAGTGTACTCCATATGCGTCAATTGCCACTAGAAATCGGTGACGGTAGTTAAACATTAACTTACAAGCAAAGTATGTGTCAATCGCTTCAAATGATATATCAGTAACCTGCCATCACAGCGTGAAATCTGATTGATATGCACGCTCACCTCTCGCGCGAAGATCCAAAAGTCGTGAAATATAGGTAGTTATTTGTATTGTAGTTTTATCGATGGTGCTGGTGTATTTGCATTGAATCAGTAGCAATCTGTTTTGGCGTTGAGCGCCGGGCGGAACAAAAGGTATGTCTAAGTGGGTATCTGCAGTTATGTTCTGCCATAGTAGTAGTAGTAGTAGTAGTAACACTTTATTTAAACACGCTTGCCCCGACAACCTCAGCTGATTTCCACAAGGGGCGTGTGGACTAAAAAAATAGTCCGTACAGTACTTCTAGGCTCTGATATTCGAAACTGTCATCAGCTATAGGGGCTCTAAAGTTATTACCAACTCTAGTTATGGCACCAGCTCGAAAAACGTCCTCGATGGGCTTGGATGGGACGCCGCACGAATCAAAAGACTGGGTACCATGAATCTGTCATTGCAAAGCGGAGTTTTTTGTATAACTTCTCAGACAACAAATTCCTAAAACATCTAACACGTGATGCAGATATGATTAGAATTATTAACGAGTTTGAGAAATTTTACATTTGTTATCCGCGGAGTGTCAAAGGTTAGAAAAGTGTTGATTTACTAAGTAAGATTTATATACAGACACATATATACAGGTCACACAGATAAAAAGCATGATATGATGTGCTTGAGACATAAAAGACAGCTTTACTACGCGCCAAAAATTACTACAGCCAAACATTTCACGCTCTGGTTGGCTGCTAGTCACACGGTCAAACAAGACCTGTCATCTCGAAAACCTGTTCCTCCTCCGCTTTCACTGCTGGCTTCGCAGGAAATTTCTTTCCAACCCATGAGAAAGCTGAATTCCTCATCCAGGAGAATTTGAAGTGTTCGGAATTCATGTGTTTGTCCATGGGAAAGCCGAACACTCTCATTCTTGCATCATGGGAAATTCAACTTTTTCCCATTACTGCGATTTTCATAATTCTGCGAACTCCACTTGACATATCCGAACGTCAAACTGCGTTTTGGCTTCCGTCAATCAAACCTTTTAAGTCAAGTCAAGTCCACGCATGTTTTCTGAGTTGGTTTGCATTTTACGGTGAAAAATTGTATTTTGAAGCCTAGCTAGACCCTATCAGTTCACAAGATCTATCATCTGCCTCCATGAAATCGCCCAGCGTTGTTCACTCGTTTGATTGACGGAAGCCAAACCGCGGTTTGTTAGTCGGTCTAGAGTTCACAGATCACAGTAAGGGTTTCTGCCACAGAGGTTTCTGTTTTACTGGTTCTTTTTTGTCTTCGCCTTGCATGTTTGATAGGGCAGGAAACAAACAGCGTTTCCTGTCAGCAAAGGTGTTTTCACAAGAGCCATGTAAAATACTATTTAGCACATTAAATTAGTTAAAAGGGCTGGCTGCTAGACAAGGCCAACGGCAAATGTCGCGCAAGAGTCGCGCCGTTCCAATCGAAAACAATAGATATTTTTTTCTATTAAAATGTCTAATGAAGCGGCATCCTTTGAAATACGAAAGGTTCGGCAGAAGAAATTCGACTGAACGGTTCCACGTTTGCCCTTGGGCCTGAAAGCCACACAGGCAAATAAGGACCTGTTAATTCCTTAGAAACCTGTTACTCGCCCCCCGCCCCTTCCACTGCTGGCCACTGCCGGAAGCCTCTTAAAGGGAACTTTTGTATTCTCCTTTGCCGGCAAAAAAATAAGGTGTTCCGGAAAATTCCTGTGGTTTCTTGAATCTCTTGTTTCCAAGCTCTCAACCGTGAACAACGAGCAACATCATTTCTCGAATGTCTGTTAGTTCTGTTGGACTATTCAACCATCTATATAGCTATTAAGTCAATAGAAAGAGCAAAAATCGTTTAGGATTCCAAGGTATGTAGATATTTCCATATAATCGTGTCAAGAAAGATGTGTCGCTGTTGTCAATGCCGTGACGCGGGTAACCTGTGTTGCTGTTCCACCACACGAACATCATTTCTCTCCATATCAAAAGCGCTGTCGTTTTTATGCCAAATCTAATCCCCGCGGGTTTCCTGTGGTGCTCGAACCTCGACTCAGCCCTCGGCGGGGAACCGAAACAAAATGGCGACCAAGAGAACGATGTTTCTCGAGTATCTGCAAGTTTGGTCAATTTTCCTGCTTTATTCGCTAAGATATGAGGCCAAAGTTCTTACAGTCCTTCCAAATAAGGTAAGGGGAATTTCTAATAATGACGTTTTGCAGCGTCGGCAAATCGACAGTTTTTGGCGAATTTTTTTCGACGAAAGTTTCGGCAACTTAGTGTAAAAATAAGCTAGGAAAACTTACGGAATTCCAAATTTGGTGTAGAAACTTCCATATAAGGAAATTCAGAAAACAGCACATTTTATATTAACGGGAACTATACCTTGATTTTATGTTGAGTTTTTTTGTGCTTTTTTTTCTGGCATTTTGACTCTCCTCTCTTCACTGATGGAAACATTTCCGTTCCTCCTCGGCCCAATTCAGAAAAGACCGGCAGCTTTGCTCACACGCTTTGAAATGACCCGGAGGGTGGTCGGAGATGATCGTCGTATCTTTAGGGGTTAAAATCACGGGTTGGGTTGTGGTCTCTTGAGGGATCTGCAATAAGTAAAATTTACGGTAGATTGGTATCTTTTAGGACTTACACGGCGGCAAACCTTCACAAAGAAAGAGAGAGAGAGAGTACTTGTTTACAAATACAAGACGATAAATTAGATAGCATCAAACGGGCAGCATTTTACTCAAAGACAGAAATGTCTTGTGGGCATCTTTTAGGGTAAAACTATTTGAGCCACGAGTGGGTTTTTCAAAAAGTATCAAAAGCATCAGTATTGAGCTTTTTGAAAAACCCATGAGTGTAAATAAATTCCAAATTGAACGAGAAAAGTCGTATTTGCTTTTAATAATACACATGAAAACAAATTATAAGGAGTAATTCACAAATCTGCTTACAAACTGAGCAAGCCCGCATGCATTTTTCCTTGATTGAAATCTGGATCAAACCTGACAGAATTTGAACAAAAACCAAAGGTTCCATAATATAGCTCTATGTTATCAAAATATTTTGTAATCCTTATTAGCATTTCAATAGGAAATGTGCATTTTGTTAACCATTTTTGCACTTTGTTACCTTTTTTTGCACTTTGTTATCTAAAAACTGTACTGCTCTCAGCCATTCAGAATCCAGAAATGTTTTCATGTTTATAATGTTATTATATTAACAGAGTTACGGCCCCTCTTGTATGGGAGTGAAATTGTTTGAAGACAGCATATTCCATTGGATTGCAATGATCCTTCTACTCGGATGCATCAAATTCGACATGGCGAAGGCGCTGAAAATGAAGATATGTCATTTGAAGATGATGATATCCCACCTGAAAATGATGATCCCACCTGAAAATGATGATATATCAATTGATATTGAGCACTTGCACGGAACTGCTGTCGCCAATGTGTCCGCCCAGCGACTACGGGAACAACTAAGGTATCCACTATCTCAGGGTATTTTTTAACTTTAATTTGACTAAACGACTCCATTAGCCGGGTTTTCGTCGATCAGGTGTGGGTTTGGGGGGGGGGGGAGGAGGAGGAGGAGGGGGGAGGAGGAGGAGGGGGGAGGAGGGGGGGGGGGGAGGAGGAGGAGGGGGGAGGAGGAGGAGGGGGGAGGAGGAGGAGGGGGGAGGAGGGGGGGGGGGAGGAGGAGGAGGGGGGAGGAGGAGGAGCAGGAGGAGCCTTTTCGGGAGATTTTCTCATGCATATTCTGTAATTGCTGAGGGAAATTTGCAATTTTTGATCCCTATTGGTATTATCCGTCCCCCTTTTTGAAATTGGAACCGCCCCTTGTCGACCTTGTCATCCCATTAAATTGACAAATCCTTGTAATCCAGCCGAATAATAGTTTAAACCAACGCATGAAAGCAAGGCTTTTACGACAATAATCAATAGTCATGGCAATTTTGATTTTGTTAGAACCTAGTTGGAAAACCAATGATCAATTATCAACTCATATTTGTTTCTACAGATATTTCACGAAAAATCCCCATCCCCCATCCTCGAATCAGAGCTTCCAACTCGCCAAGCACATAAAACAAACGTGGCTCAAGTACGGTGTTCCCTTGGAGATGAAAAAGTACAACGTGTTACTCTCTGAGCCTGTTGCACCTGGTTCTGTCGTGATACGAGAAAAGGTACTCAGGCATATTAAGGCATGGGTCGCATGGTTTCAAGATGGCGGCTGCAAAAACTATACTATGGGGGTGGTCTATATGCCATGGTTCAGTGAAATCATTATGAAACCACTTTTAAGGTTTGAGGGGATCAAGAAACAGACTCATTTTCATAAGCGTTTCCATAGCAACGTGAAATGTGACCTTTGATCCTTAGATTTGGCTAATTTTAAGAAAATGGTATTTGGGAAGAGGAAAACATGAGAAGTTCAAAGTTTTTAATTTGCGAAGTGATAAAGTTAGAGGAAGGCATTCCTGATCCAACTAGATATGATGACCATTAAAAAAGGAATTGTGTTTAGTGTTTTATGAATTTGATACCTTTTAATTACTTCTTAATTAGAAACGTTCGTCGCGATATCTAGTTGGACTGAGAATACTGAAGGTCAGCCCTTTTATTTGCACTAGTTTCATTACCGATGGCGGTGCATTTTCCTATTCCCAAAAGGCTTTGAAATAAAATTTATGAAATTCTAGGTCAAAGGTTAGGAATTGGTTTCCATGGGAACTAATGAGTATAAAAAAATCAGGATTAATGTTATCTATGATGTCGTATAGGAATCGTAGGCTTCCTCTTAATTTGAGCGAATTAAGGGCGAATTGAACGTATAATAGGGCGTGGTCACACTGACCCATGCCTTTATATGCTGAGTATTTTATTATACGACTGTGGGTGTCCGTTTACCATGTAAGTTTACCATGTAAGGTCAACATTGAGTGCAGATATGCAACACGGCTAAAATTTTGGATCGTATCGATCTCTGTTATGGTGTTCCTGTGGTATAAGATGCGCGCGCATGTAA